>OU015500.1:93484024-93871524 GCA_907164885.2 Dolomedes plantarius | reverse complement strand
TTTAGGAGAGTGAATTTATTTTTAGGTGTACTCCAATGAAATAGAGATAATTTTATTTGAATTAATTTAATTTTTCTTTTTGGCTCATTAATCACCACAGTGATGCAACAGTAAGTCGAACCTAGAGTAAATTTTAATTATATTATAGGTTATTTCTTTTAATGGAAAAAACACAAAGCAAATTTTCCATCTAACTTAATGTACTAACCACTATGGCTAATGTTGAAGTTAAATTTATTTGAAACGTAGTATTAACTGTAAATTCATTTTAAAGATTGTAAAGAGTTATAGTAACTTTAATTAGTAATTTTTATAAAGTTTTAAATTACCCCATCACAATTTTTCGTCGCCACAGTATCACACCATAAGTAAATTACTAAATTATGAACGGACGTAAACCGGACGTTTATTGCATAATCAGGAAAAAGATCACACAAAAGTAAAATATGTTCTCTTCACTTAAATCTCAATATAGAGAATTAGTGTTGATATTAAATTTCCGTACACACGGGGTAGCAAATTTTTGCAGAGTGGAGTATTTCAATTGCTGATGGCTCCAAATCATAGACCGCTCTGCTTCTACAGTCAGCTGCACAGTCGTCACGATCCGGTAATATATTAGATGTCGAGCCGACATAAAAAGAAGGTCGTTGGACCATCCCATCTACCTTGTTTCGTAAACTTAATTATTTAATTTTAGATGAACATGGTTTTTTAAAAAATTAAATTCACTTTTAAAACAAACACAAACACAAACACACACACACACACGTTCCTCTATGGCCCTAAGTACTGACTAAGAAATCTTTAAGAATGTAAACATATCACTTGTAAGAAGCATTTCATTCAAGTGTGTAACTATTAAAAAGAAAAACTTACAGGCCTCCTTCATTGATTGTTCAAACGTCCAAAATTGTATTGTTAGATGTAAGCGAAATGTTTCATAAATATTTCGTTAATGTGCAATTTTAATTCCGAAAATAAACAAATAATATACTCAAGTGCGAATTCTCTTGTTTTATCAAACTAATATAAAAACAAACAAACACACACACACACACACACACACACACATACACACATACATACGTGTATGTGTGTGTAATAAATACAGGAAAAATCCGTCCTGCATTGTAATGTATTTGAAAAATTACAATGATTTTCAGGGGTGAATGATTGAATTACAGCAGTTTTATTTTATAAATACAGAGTGGTTCATTAAATTCAAGCTTCTTTATAGTTATGATAACTTACCTGTAAAACAATGGTAAATGACATATAAATACATAAAAGTGTAGATAAAATGATAACTAAATAAATAATTAATTTACTAATGTAAATAAAATGTGATTATACTGTAGAGTCGAAACTAAGTGAACTGTTTATATCAATAACCACAACGTTCATCTTACATCGTCTTTTATTCAATCACGAAATCAATTAAAGACTTAAGGTAGACAAGTTGCTCTACTACAGTTAGTTCCCTGAAGCAGCTGACACACTGGAACTGTACCGAGTCACACTCTCTATCTCTCTGTCCGTCCGCCCTTTAAAGCCGTCTTGCTGGAGCAGCCTAGCAAAAAATTCGGCATAACGACAAGAGATCTAACGTGGATCTGGGTCGTAACGAACCCAGCTGGATTAGGAACGGCACATGACGTCATAAGTTGAACTGCTTGAGCCGAGTCCGCCACACCCATCTGAACTTTCAATACAAAACAAATACAATATCATTGAAAATTATGCCTTGGTTCATTTTTGACCCAAACATCATGTGTGCTATATTGCAACAACGTATCACGGTATATGGAAAATAAGGCCTAGAAATCTAAAAAAAATCATAGTGGATCCTCTGACATGCGAGATTAAGTATAAACAACTGACACTTTTACTTCGTAAAAAAAATATTTTTTAGTGAGCACCCAAGGACTTATAGGAACTAACATGTAAAATTTCAGCTTTCTAGAACTTATTCTTCCAGAGATCAAAGAGTCAGTGTTTTACTTTGGGTCTTTCAGCCCCTTTAAACCATCTTAAAGTTTCAATTTTTAAGAAGCTTTCTAAATAAACACCTCAAGCCTAAGAGGAACGTCTTTGTTAAATTTTAGCATACTAGGCCTTATGGTTCCAGAGCTATAATGATCCTTCAGTTAGTGTTTTATGTTGGGGGATTCAGTCCCTTTTAATCCATTTCATTGGATATTTAATTTTTGTGAGCACCTAGGGCCTGAGAGCAATACCATGCAAAATTTTAAATTTTCTAGGCATTATGGTTCCAGAGATACAATGATCAGTCCGTCAGTGCTTTATTTTGCTGGTTTAAGCCCCTTTTAAACACCTTAAAATTTGTATTGTTTAAATGATTACTTAGTGCATCTTAGGGTTAAGAGGAACACTCATTCAAATATTAAGCTTCCAAAAATTATGGTTCCAGAAAAAAAAATTAAATCTTATGGGGGAGGGGAAAGGGCGATTGGTTAAACCCTTTTAACGTCCTAAAATTTCTATTCTTAAATATTTCCTCATGTGCACATAGGACTTAATAGAAACAACCATTCAAAATTTCGACGTCCTAAGCTTTTATGGTTCCAGAAATACAGTGTTTCTTTTCGTGGGGAAAGGGAGGTGAGCACTTTTAAACCCATATAAAATTTGTATTTAAAAAAAAATGTGGTCACCTAGGTCTTGAAACGAACCACCATTCGATATTTAAGCTTCCTTGGCCTTATGGTTCAAGTGATTCAGCTTGTGTGTTTATGGAACTACGAAAAAAAAGCCTGGATGTTTCAGACAAGAGCTTACTATAGTGAACAATGGCTATTAAATAGCGTCACACTTAGTAGTAGATCATTTTATTACTTCATCGCCTATTTAGATGTATTAAGGCCTGTTCACATAGGAGTCTGTTGCGTTGCGTTAAGGAAAAGATGACGTTGAGACGGTAATTAAACCAATCATATGCCTCCAAACGATTAGCAATGAAATATTTAACGCCCATGATTGGTTTATTTTCGTCTCAACGTCATCTTTTCCTTAACGCAACGCAACGGGCTCCTATGTGAACAGGCCCTTAGTGGCCACTAAGGTTGATACTTGATGTAATCTATCGATATCATTTAATGTGTAATAACTGCCAGAACATTTATGTTCATATGATCAACATTATATGGGATAGCACAACTTGATTTGAACTATTGGCTTGGCACAAAGAATAGTCATTTCAGAGCATTGCTAATAAATAAGCAGTAAACATTCAGTGAAGCAATTCTTCAGTTAAAACAACGGCAGTTCTTAATTTTGATCCAATTTCTTGCCAAAATAGATTAGAAACTTAGTTGTGTAAAACGGTATGAACAACTTGTATGATATAGCTGTTTGAAGTAAATGTGATAATTAAGAATTATAGACTTTTAAATCGAGGCGTAAAAGTATTTGCACTAAACCGATCTGGAATAGCTTAATTTTTGTTTAGCAGCAGAATCTGACAACCTGTGCAATTCGCCAATTTAGATGCCTTAATGTCCAATTAGACTGATACTGGATGTCATCTATCGATATCTTTTAATTCGTAATAACTGCCAGAACATTTATGCTTAAATGAACAACTTTATTTTGGATTCGACAACTTTACTTAGGCTAAAGGCTTGGCAAAAATAATTCCAGGGCATTGTTAATAAACAAGCAGTAAACATTCAGTAACGCAATTCTGCAAAACAACAACAGTTCTTAATTTTGATCCAATATCTTGACAAATTAGATTAGAAATTTACTTGTTACGAAGATAGGATTACTGGTAAAAAGGTAAGAGATTTATTTCTAAGATTTTCAAATGTATCGTCAAATTTTTTAAATTGAATATTATGAAATAACGTACTTTTCTCTTGAAGTTGATATTTTATTCTTCTTTCAGTCTACAATATTTTATGTAGTATAATTCTTAGGAGCAACAGAATAGGAATTTTTTCAATCTGTATACTGTAAGCGCTAATCAATATTTACAATTCTCAAATATTTGCGAATTTACATTTTTAAGTGTTTACGTTCCGAAAGTTGAAATTCCTGCAAAAAATACAATACCATTTTACACTAATGTTTTCAAGATAGCTGCTTTATTCTTTGGAGATGTGAGGCGTAAATTCTTCATGCCTTATGTATTTCTTAATTAAATAATACTACTTGTTGAACTTAATTTTACATCTGTAGATGATATTGAACATATTTGATAAATGTAAGGGAGACTTATAAAATGTATTTTAACTGTAGTATGTACGATTAATGTAAACAAGGCATGCTCACATGGTTTCAAAATGATCCTCTCTCACAGACAATTACTAAATATGCTTGTGTGCTTAGAAACTGACTATGAAACAGAAATCTAGCATGATGGCTAGCTTCATTAACCATATGTAAGCCATTAATATGGATAGTGTATCGTATAAGTGGTTACAGAAGCCAGTTTCTGGACAATTTATACCCGTATATCCTATGAAGCAATATTAAAATACTTCATTTGAATTGCTACACTATAAACTTAATATTTTGAGAGTGATATTCATACATTTCATGAAAGCAAACATTCGCATGAATGAACGAATGAACACGAGCACACACACACACATATACATATACTATATGTATATACATATATTTATATATATATATATATATATAATGTGTCTGTGTGTGTAAGTAATGTCGGCCCATCACAGACACCATCGTGAGGCGTTTTATATATATATATATATATATATATATATATATAATAACAATAACAGGGTATGTCTGTGTGTGTCTTTGACTAATGACTGTCAGGTGAAACAATATTTTGGCATGACATATTTTGTATAGCAAAATGTACGATACTAGGCAGTTCCAAGTCAAGACGAAGAAAATATAAGTATTAGCGAGGAGATGGGTAAAATACAGATTCTTGTGTTGACACGATATCTGTAATGAAGTTTACTAAAATGTCTATCCCACAGTGATATCCATACACATGCGTAGTGCATACAAAATTGAGTCATAAATAATACTAATTATGATTCGACAATTTTTAAGTATTATGTTAAATTTATCGTTAAAATAAACGCATGGGAGAAAAAAGTGAATATAGAAATCTGCGTGTGAAACACAGAATGAAAAAAATAAATTTATATTTTATGTTTCTTGTCTCCAGTTTTAAATTTCATTTAGAAATTAATGATTATAGGATTAAAAAGATTTTGAAGAAGAATAGGTATTAAAAGTTTTGTGCAATTTTATAAGGTTAACCAAAATAGCAGTTTTTATTGCTATTTATTCATTAAGTAGGGTAACAGAAATGAAAGTTACAGTCGTGATCAGATTTAAATTTACAGAAAAATGACTATGTAGGTTGGATTAAACGAATTTTTAATTGATTATTCATAGTCTTTAAAGAACCGAAAATTCATATTCATTATCAAAATATTTGAAATTATGTTACCCTATATTTCTAAGCTCAGATGGCAAAATGTTATAAGAAATTTACGTGACAGCAATTCTAAGATTAGAGATGTCAGGAAAAATGAATAATTTGTTTTACAGGAGCAAACGTGGTACTAATGTTTCATAAAAACAGTTGGCTATTACTTACATACTTACAGGAAGTAGATAATATCGGAGAACGAGAGTCCGGAATGTGAAAATCTTAATCTTTTAAATAAAAGTTTCTTAAAGCATTTTGCCATCTGAGCACAGATTTATATTCACACGCCATCACAGACAAACTTTAAATGTGACTTCCAGCTTCAGTTTTACAACTTTTAAATTAAACAATTTGTAGATATCGTGTTCGTGGTTTTTCTAAGTGGTAAACAATAGGTTTTTCTGCTCTTATAATTATGTTAACCCCTAAACTTCAAAAACTGTTACTATTCAAAGCACGTACATGTTTGCAATATAGACTTAAACAAGAAAGCAAATGCATTAGAATTTATTATACTGTTGCATGAAAACATCTATGAATAATGTTTGATGGTGCTATATTTAAGGTCTTTTAAATCCTCTTCGAATCAAAAAAGTGTAAATGCATGAGTAGTTTGCTTATGTCTAGAATGACCTCAAAAATAAACTTCAAAAATATGATTAAAACACTGCACATCATGAAAATAAAGTACGGTTGATGTTTTAAATACGCTGATTTAAAGAGCTTTGGTTATTTGCAATTAAAAAAAAATTAAAACCATCAATTTGCCATTTTATGCCTCTTAAATTATAATAAATCCCATTAAATACTACTGAACATCATTACACTGGTATAATTTCAGACATTTAAGACAACTTATGAAAATATTTTGCTCATAATAAAAGAAAATTTTTGTAACTACAAAACTTCTAAAGCCTGATTAAACTAAACGATTTTATTTTCGGAAGTTGTTCTACTTTTATAATAAACTTCTTAACAATCTTATCCACTAAATTTTAGCTCTTGATAAATATTAATTATACTTTAATTACCTTCCTTATAAAATTGGCAACTTTCCTATTTCCCGTATACCTTACTCTGCATCCATCTAATTAGCTTAAAGAGATGTATTATAAAATATTCTTTGCTATCTTGTAACTTATTTTCGGGAAGAATTTGCCAAACAGTAACTAATTGGGACGATGTTTCTACAAAGGATGCATTCCGTTGCATAAGATTTCTTTTAACACCAATAAATACTTTTAAAAGACTGATTAAAACAATATTAATCACTGTTTTTATTTTCCAATAAATTTAACTAATACAAAGTATTGTAGTTAAGGCATGTGATATAGACTTCTCTTTAGAAATAGGTTAATCAGAGGCTCTTTACCTTGGAATGGAAATGCCTTGTCATGGAAAACAAACACACACACACACACACACACACACACACACACACACATATATATATATATATATATATATATATATATATATATATATATATATATCTAATATATAAAAATGAATGTTTGTATCTCTGTAATTGTATAGAAATCCACAGTTTAGGAGCAACGATCGTGAAATTTTACATACAGGCGTCTTTAAAAACAGCCGAGGGTCTGAAGAACTTCAAAAATCGAAATTAATTACCGTTGATTTTTAATTAATAAAAAACCAACAAATTGTAAGCTGTTACACTTTGTGGAATCACCCCTCTGAATATGGCGTCCATGTTAGGGTTAGCTGGCAAACAGCGAGCGAAAAGATAAAAATAAATAAAATCAAAAAGTTTCAGGTTATATATTAAACCAGAATAATAAATGAAAATAATAATCTTTCAAGTCAGATTTTATACTCTAAAATAAATCGGATCCAACGGCATATTGACACTCTCACACGCGTTGGAAAATTCGAATCAACCACGCTAAGTGTCACGATCTTTTTTAATCGCTACTGCAACCCCCCTAGCTTGTGTCTTTGTGTCTATTGAAGAGTTAAAGACTAAGCTTCTATCCTGCTAACTTATTTCTCATTTAAAACTCCTCTTACTCCATAAATGTATGTATATTCACCAACCCATAGCAACTTTCCAAAAAACTCATTGCGTATATATTTTACTTTACTCAATAGTGTTGTGTATAATCGTGGCGCGTTCGTTAAAACTGTTCATTTGGTACACCGTAAGACTCGGGTTCCAGTCTGGGATCGTGCAAATTTTGCTAAACCTGTATTTTCAGCTTTTTATGAAGGCTTTTTTATTTTAGCTTTTATTTTATTATTTTTTTAATTATTATCTTTATTTTATTTTATTATTTTTTAAATTATTATTTTTATTTTATTTTATTATTTTTTAAAATTATTTTTATTTTATTTTTTTTCAGCTTTTTTATGATGAAAGACCGAATATAGCCGAAATCTGAGGAATTTATTATACATTTATATATTTTTCATTGGTTTTCATATTATTAATGTGTATAACATTTCGTATGCTTTTTTTTCTATGTTATTTATACTGTGTTTAGTTTTTTAATGGATTTTGGTAGGTTTATTATAAATTTATATATTTTATGTTTCACTTTCCAGGATTTTTTGCTCCAATGATAAAGGCTAAATCTTTACTATGTTATTTATACTGTGTTTAGTTTTAAAATTGATTTTGGTTAACAAACATTCATCAATAATTTATTTCTGGGCATTGTATTGCTAACAATTAGGATAACGAACAATTTTTGACGGATGCGATTCTCGATTCATAGATGTTCAATAGATGGCGCCACTATTTTAAACTTTTAGTATTCCATAAACCAACACTTCCTAAACGTTCGTTTAGGAGGTGTTCCTAAACGAACGGTACATTCAAATTAAATACAATGTCAGTGTATGCAATTAATGCCAATATATATATATACGACGATCAATGTATACGATTGATGTAAAAAAAACTAAAAAATATATTAATAAAAAATCGTAAGGGATATTTTTATAGACAAAATAATGTAGAAGAAAATATTCAAATTAAATCTCATAGGACATACTAAAGAATATAGTACAGTTAATGTAGTACAGTTTGAGGAACATATATTTTACATTATTTTAATATTTTTTTGAATAATGTCCAATCGTCTGCCGCATTAGCAAGAAAAAAAGTATTTTTTTGCCTATTTCGTTGTTATGTGAAGATAAATTTATTTAAAGTAACAGAAAAAGAAATCACGTGATCAGAGTTTAATAAATTAACCTTTTACATGCTAATCTTCCTTTTTTGGAACACCATCTTTAATATTTTTATAAAATAAACTGTGATATCTGTCAGTTTGAAAAAATTACCGTATATTATAGAAGGCATGATTGATTTTTTGACTTTTTTTTTCAAATATGAATATTTTAGCGTAGAAAAATTTCTAAAAATCAGCTTTTTTCACAATTTTTACAGTACGTAAGAAAAAAAATTCTATAAAATTCCTAAAAATTCAAATCCACCCAAAAATTTCCCCATCGTACTTGCAAAGGACAAGTTTAACGAGTTAATAAAATAAATTAAAATAATAACAAGAAATATTTCTTCAAGACTGCGTAAAAATGCAATGTTCCAAAAAAGGAACATTGGCATGTAACGATATACAAAAGCAGTGATATCACATGTGATCAGTGATTCTGCCGTCAATCAGTGATTCTGCCGTCTGATTACTTAGAAAATTCAGCCGAACTTACAAAGCTGTAAGCCCTACAAAAAGGAGACTCTTTAGACGTCGACGCAAATGACATTCGACTGTTTCTTGGATTACTGTTGTTTAGTGGCTACCACTCAGTACCTGATGAAAATACATATTGGAGCTCTCAGGAAGATTTGCATATCCTAATTGTTAACAATACAATGCCCAGAAATAAATTTCGGATGTTAAAAAAGTATTTCCACATTGTTGATAATAGTAAATTGGAACCAGGCGATAAATTAGGAAAAAATTCTCCCTTTTATAAAGAGGTTGGAAAAAATTTTCTTCAATTTCGATTTTTTCATGAAAATATGAGTATCGATGAATCCATGGTTCCGTGTTATGGGCATCGTTCGGCTAAGGTGTTCATACGTGGAAAGCCAATTCGCTTTGGTTTCAAAGTTTGGATGATCTGCTCAGCAAATGGTTATCCTTATGCTATGTCTATCTACGGTAGAAAAAGTTCGAAAAATGAAAATTTGCCACTTGGATCAAAAGTTGTCTCCGAACTATTATCTTTTATTGACAATCCAGAGAAACGCAAAATATTTTTCGATAACTTTTTTTTACATCGTACATTCTGCTGACAGATTTATCTAACAAAGGCTTTAAGGAAATCTGCACAGTGCGAGATTCCAGAACGGGACAATGTTCTCTTAAAACAGCAAAAGAAATATCGAAATTTCAACGTGGAGAGTTTGATTACCGAAGCGATGGAGAAGTTTATATGTGCCATTGGAACGATAGTGTTGTTGTAACTATTACATCAAATTTTATCACACACGAACCATTAGGAAGAGCAAAAAGATATGTCCGAGCTAAAATAAAAGTCGATTTTCCTTAACCTTACATTATAAAATTATATAATAAAGGAATGAGTGGAGTACACCTGTTGGACCGACTTCCTGGAAGTTATCGACCAAAGTTACGCAGCAAAATATGGTACTTTATTCCTTGATCATAGTGTGGCATGTAAAAGGTTAAATTCTAAAAATTAATCTTTAAAAATTCACCAAAAATCATAAAATGGAGGTAAAGATTCGAAAAAGATTTCATATTAAAGGAATTTTTATGATCTTTTTTCGTCATATGAATTTTAAAACCCTCAAATTATTATTATTTTAAATGCAAACTTGAAAAAATTTGCTAAAACAACTCAAAAATTTAATTTTAAAAAAATCTAAGAATTTTTCAAAAATCTTTCTAAGTGCACTCCTACACTATAAGAAGAATCGCCATGCAAAATTTCAGCCCTTTTATTTCCCGCGGTTTGGTCTGTACCTTGTATGTCAGTCAGTCAGTCAATCAGTCAGTCAGTCACGGAACTGTTTTATATATACATATTGTTACTATTTTTATATCGTAACGTTAACTTCATGCGCACGCATTATTTTCCTATGCTTTTTTTTGTCTTTATAATAGCGTAATTTTCATATGATTTTAAACAACAATAATTTTTAACTGGCATTCAATTCGCTGTTAAAAATTTATATTTACACCCTATTTAAAAGAAGTAGGGTGTAAATTTTTCAAAGAGGATGTTTCAACACCCAACTTCAAAGAAGTAGCGTGTAAATTGTAGGGTAAAAAGTTGGTAAAATCAAAATTTTGTGCAATGTATTTAATTTCTCGATTAAAAGTAGTATTTTTCTAAAAATTAATTTATTTCGCTTGAAAAGCTAAATATTTTATGCACGCGGTTTATATTATTATTACTATCTTTATATCATAAAGTTAACTTCATACGCGAGCATTATTTTCATATGCTTTTTTTATTATTATCTTTATAATAGCTTTATTTTCATATGCTTTTAAACAACTATTGTTTTTATTCATATTATGTTGGTTTTTTATTAATAAAAAATTAAGGGTAATTAATTTCGATTCCGGATGTTCTTATTATCTTTATTTTCATATGCTTTTTCATTTACGAATTATTCAAATGTTGGTTAAAAAACTTATGTAATTCATACATTTGCGTGAGTTTAATTATTGTAATTAATAAATTTATATTTCTGGAGAGGATGTTTCAGGTTTTAGTGGTACTATGATAAAAGGCTGAATCTACCAAAATTCTGAGGAGTTTATTATGGAGAGAAAAGGAATTTAATATGTAGAGGATTTTTATAGGAGTTTAATGGGGAGAGGAGTTGAATGGTTTGCAGCCCTCAATCAAACACTTCATTTTTTAAGAGGCAACGCTAGAGTCATAGCATGGTTCTATGGGAAATTTCAGCTAAACCTGTAATTTCAGCTTCTTTTTTTGCCCAAATGATAAAAGGCTAAGTCTAGCTGAATTCTAAGGAGTTTATTTTAATTTTATATATTTTTTTATTGGGTTTTCATTTTATTCAAGTGTATAAGATTTCACATGTTTTTTCTATGTTATTTATAACGTGTTTAGTTTTAAATTAATTTTGGTTAGCAAACATTAGACAATTTGACATTTTTACTTTTCAGATTTTAGTGCTTCAATGATGAAAGGCTGAAATTCCTGAATTCTGAGATGTGTATAACATTTCACATATACTTTTTCTATGTTATTTATACTGTGTTGATTTTGGTTAACAAATATTGTTAAAATCCCGGGCAATGCCGGGTACTTCAGCTAGTGTATATATATATATATATATATATATATATATATATATATATATATATATATATATATAATTTGGGGACCATTAATGTTTATGCAATTCAGCAAAATATTAAATTCAACAGCAATAAAAGGCATTCGGTTTCCAATGTGTTCTCCTTTAAAAAATATGGATTTTTATTACTATGGAATAACCAAAGAAACAAAAAAATAAATATAAAAGTAATTTGCCCAAAGTAATTAAAGAAATTACTATAGATAAATATTTCGATTTTGTAATTAAAGGTTAAATGTTTAGATTTGTGTTTGATTATTGGGTCTGAAAAGAGCTAATTTTACTTTTCTGTTTGAACTCTCCTAACTTGAGCGTTTCCGCTTAAAACGTTTCATACATTTAAAAATGTTTGTTACAACCTATTGGTACACATTGCCATACACAATTATTATTAAAGGTGTTGTTCAAAAATAGAAAAGGTTACATTACAATTGATACTACTATAAAATTTATAAATACAGTGGAATCTCGATCTATATTTTTTAAAGGAACCTACTGAACTGAACTATAAATGTCGAAAAGAAAATAGATGCGGGAACATAACAAAACAATATGATAGTCGGGACTGTGTGAAATAAACGACACATAAGGAAAAACGATGATTCGGGGAACGATCTATCGGGAATCCACTGTATTGCCTTTGTCATATATCAATTAGAGAGAAAAATATGATATGGAAATAAATCATTTTTTTTAAAATTTCTAGTAAATTTAAGCAATTTATAAATAATAAAATCCTGACGAATTTCACTAAACACTTGTTAATAACCACTGTTTTAAGGTATAAATTGAAGAATAAATCCCTTTTTTCTACATAGCGATATAGAGTATTGATGAATAAATGTTTTATATGTAAGTTTGCAGGCGTAAGTGACATAAATCACATGTTTCATACGTACATATTTTAAATTACTTTCGGTAACGGAGGAAAAAAAAAACCCTGATATTTATAGTTCACAGTAATAAAAATTTCAGTTGTTCAAAAGTGCATAAATAGTGTACTAATAACCTGACATTCCACTGTTAATAATCGTTCTGTCTATGTGAATGTTACATGCGTCAAATGCAATTTACATTAACTAAATGAAATTGGCAGAAATCTTTTTAATTTGGCTTCAGTCTTTCATTACATATTCTTTAGATTTTAAGATGTTGCTTTCTAATAAAAGTTAAAACGTCAAACTCTCTATAATGTTTTAATACTACTTTAAAATTGGCACAGAAAATTTATTTTTGAACAAAGGAAACAAAGTTGAGTCTAAGTATTATTACTTAGCGTTCTTTCATCTTCTGCAAAGATCTGAAAGTAGAGAGCAAATTCTCCTTAACGTATAATAGTATTAATCAAGCTTTCTATTAAGATACCATTATAAGAAACCAGCTCTGGAGTTCCTTAATGTTATTTTGCCACCAGAACACGTTTAGCCAATTTGTTTCCTGTCACCATTTCTTTCGTTTCTTCCTGCAGAAAAAAAAGAACACAGTTCAGAAGGTGTGAGACAGTGAATTGGATAAAGGTATGAGAGCAAAATTAAAACATATACATTCAAAAATGGGCTTCACCTAGGTGAAAAATCAATTACGTAAGTTTTATTGATAAGTTTGTGTATTTTTTAATATAAAGAAAACCCTTGATTGTTAGTTTTACACTGATTTCTGAAATTCAAGAATTTTTTGTTTACCAATAACTGGAAATGGCTGAAGATTTTTAGATCAGTCGAGTTGGTTTATGTAAGTGAGTCAATTTATTCATCAAATAGTATTTCTCTGCCAAATATCATTACAACAATTAACACCACATTTGTATTTTGTAGGTATCTGTTGAAAACAAAATATACTTCAATTCTTAAAATCCATTACTTAGTGGGAAATCTATCCACAACCTGCATATAGGGAGAGTTGTTGACTATTAGAGCAGCAGTCTTTGGAATCAGTCTTGGGGTTCGAATAATGTGGTAGAAGTATTTGTAGCCATTTAAAATCCAAACTAATGTGTCATTTTTGTCAGTTTAGCAGTTCCAATGATTTATGCTATCCCATTTTATGGTGGGTACTCGCGCATGTTTCCACAATGTAAGCTCTGGTTCAAATCCCGGTGAATGTATGGGCACTTCTATAGCTTCTATATTGTCCCCTAATAGGGGGCTTTATATATATATATATATATATATATATATATATATATATATATATATATATATATATATATATATATATATATATATATATACCGGGGGGGGGGCAAAAAGTCTTAACTTTAGTATAAACTTTAAAAATTCACAAAACTCGGAAAAGTAACCAAAATAAAAAAAGGTGTGGAGGGTTAGCATTGTTAGGTCACGAGATTTCTTTTCAGGCACGAAAAAAAAATCCAAAAAGAGCCGACAGGTAGCGCTGACTTACACAATTCAAAGAAAACATACGCAAATAACGAAAAGAAAGCTTCTAAATTGTTTATTTCAGCAGTAAGTGTTCCACATGACCCCAACCACAGGGGATAATGCATTGTAGGCTTTGTTTTTTAGTTATTTTTTTTACCTGTCTTAAAAAAACTCCGTGACCTAGCGAAGTTAACCCTGTAAAACTTTTTTATTTTGGTTATTTTTCCGGTTTCTATGAATTTTTAAAGTTTATATGGACTTTTTGCCAACCCGGTATATATATATATATATATATATATATATATATACTAGCTGAAAGCCGCGCTTCGCTACGGAGTACATTCAAATTAAATACAACGGTCAATGTGTGCAATTAATGCCAATATATATATATATATATATATATATATATATATATATATATATATATATATATATATATATATATATATTTATAATAAATGCGAAGATCAATGTATACAATTGATGTAAAATATATATCTATGTATATATATATATATATATATATATATTTATAAAAAATCTTAAGGGATATGCATGTTTTGGATAATATCCAATCGTCTGCTGCATTAGAAAGAGAAAAAAATATTTTTTTTGTCTATTAAGTTGTTACGCACGTGACGATAAATTTATTGAAAGTACCAGAAAAAGAAATCACGTGATCAGCACTTAATAAATTAAATTCTAAAAATTAATATTTAAAAATTCACCAAAAATCAGGAAATGGAGGTAAAAATTCGAAAAAAATTTCATTCTGAATGAATTTTTATGATCTTTCTCGTGATATAAATTTTATAACCCTCAATGTATTATTTTAAATGCAAACGTAAAAAAAAGTTTTAAAAACAGCTTAAAAATTTAATTTTAAAAAATCTAAGAAGAATTTTTGAAAAATCTTTCTTGGTGCACCCCTACACTATTAGAAAAATCGCCATGCAAAATTTCAGCCCTTTAGGTTCAGCAGTTTGGTCTGTGCGTTGTATGTCAGTCAGTCAGTGAATGAATGAGTCAGTTACGGAACTGTTTTATATATATATATATATATATATATATATATATATATATTCCATTGAAAGTAACCAACACAAACCGCTGTTTTTATCGCCAAATGTCTCCAGGAAACATATCTCCTGCATTTGGAGGGAAATGGGGAAATATAGTATTTCCTTGGTTTATTGGTAAGAGGAATGTTCCAGAGACAAGAGATTAAACATTTTTACTCCATTCATTTTAAATTGTTTTTACTTTGATTCGAAACAACATTTCTTGTGTATAAACCAGTTTGTGATATTTTTTGTCACTAAAATGAGTCATAAGTGGGATAAATTACGGTAGTGAGCCCATGGGGAGGCCAATCACTGTGCTGAAATCTGTATCTAACGACCAGTTGATTAAGTATAAAGAATTTGCAGCTGAGCAACAAAAGAAAAAAACAGTTTATGCGAGTAAGGATTACGGAAAAGTAACAATTAGGGTTGAAATTTAAAAATTAAGGGGCCTTTCATTATACGTATCAGAAATATATTTTTTGTAAGGTTACGACAGATCTCTTAAAGTCTGAAGAAAAAAGAAACTTAAGTATGAAACAAATATTGACGGGGAAAACTATGCAAAGCAGTAAAGTAAATCCAATCTTTCACGCGTAGCAGACATAAAAGTTGAAAAAAGGAAAAATAATCCAAAGAACATTGAGGGGGGAGGGGAGGCTCATTACGTGAAACTTAACTTATACACTATGTGGCCAAAAGTATCCGGACACCCCTCTAAAGAAATGGATCTGGCAGATGATGTAATTTTATGCGTTACTGAAAGCTATAAAAGTGTTGGTAGTGGTTTGTCAGGTAATATTTATGCGTTTGTGAGACAATGAGTAATTCAAAGGAGCTGAGTGACTTTGATCGTGGCATTGTAGTGGGAAGCCACCTTTGTGGGAAATCAGTCCGTGAAATTTCGGACATTCTATAGAAGCCAAAATCCCCTGTGGGTGATGCAATTGTTAAGTGGAAACGTCGAGGCATTGAAACTGCAGAAAAACGAAGTGGCAGGTCGAAAAAAATCAGTGAACACAGCCGTAGAACTCTGAAACGGGTAGTGAAACAAAATCGCAAGTCCTCGTTGATTGGGTTCCCTAGTTCCTGTGGTTGGAAACATGAACTCAATAGACATATGTGGAGAATCTGGACATTGCTGATCTCCCAACTCTACTGCAATATTTCGGGGAAGATCTAATTCTCTTTCAGCAGCACCGATATAAATCCCATTGAACAACTTTGGGTCGAATTATACTGATAATTTTCTAGGTATCTTATTTCTAGCGTTTTGAAACTGATCTCTATGGCAATTACTTACATGGTTGTTACATAAAACACGCATTATTCTTTGTGTTGGTGCTTTACTGGATATTCGTGTATCAAGATTGAAGTAGTTTAAATCAAATTAGAATGCTTAAAGTCAGCGTTGCAATATTTGAAAGATATATCTCAAGAAGGAAAAGAGGACAAAATTCGGTAGCGTAGCATGTTTTAACACTATAACTTTTCTTCGTTTGTCTACAATGATTATTACATCATGACATTTATTTGAAACTTCTGAGGAAAAAATAAAATAAAAACTCTACTATTTTTTCCCGGTCCAATTAATCTACTCATAAAAAAAATCTACTCATATTATTTATTTTCTTAACCCATATTAACAAAACATAAAGTATTTCTAAAACTTAATTCTTCCACAAGAAGAACCCCAAAAAAATTTATCGTGGTAACTTAAGCCTATTTCAGACATATAAAGCAGTATATAGGTGTTGTAAGAATTTCAAACTAAGCTTATAAAATAATATACTTTTGAAGACCGTAATTTCTGCTCTCAAATTTCTAGCTCGTAGTGTAGCAAATGATTTTTTCAGATACATTGGAAGAGTATTATATACAACTTATAACCATTTATATGCAGAAATATAGCAGTAGATAGAAAATGGGTATTTATTTTTGTCTCTGATGAGCTAAATTCTTAAGCCTAAAGGAGAGTAGAATCTTTTTTTCATTTTACATAACACCTCCATTAACTATAGCATACTATTTTTCGAAAAGCATAGTATTATTCGAAAATTGCGCATTTTTAACATATTAGATAATCGAAAAACGTAGCACGACAAATTTATCTATAGCACTGGCAATATTTCTGGTCTGCAGAACCTTAGACCTTTTAATAGTCACTGAATTAAAAGAGCATTCCATGTCACAAAATTTATCATGAAGCACCTACTACCTGATATATGTACCCTAGAGGCTTTAATTATGAAAGACACAATAGCTTTCACATATCTGAAATATGCATTTATATCTCATTTGTCATTTGTTTATGTACAAAGCAAGTGTAGAAATCAGAATATTCTTACGCGAGTGACATATAAAATTCTTTCTTGATAAATAATGAGGATGGATGGATGCAACTCAGATATTTGTTAACGAGAAATATTTCACTGTCACATGCGTGCAAGGGCATGAATATTTCGTGTTATTTTTATCGCATGCATAATAGACACCCGTACTTCCGTAACAATCTCTTCCCTAAAGGTAAATATGATCCATTTTCCCGATGGATTACCTCGGATTCTAAAGTTCATAGAGTGAATTTACATTTTTCTCTGCTAGAAAAGGGAGAACAGTCTATTCTGCACTCACGTAAAGAGTTCAAATTTCAAGCGACTCTCAAAATACCTCTTCATATTTCAGCTCCGATTGATAACCAACAAAATTTGAATTAATAGATAAGTAGAATCGGCAGCTCTTTTGCAGAATCCTGAGATAATATTTCAGAGACGCGAAAACATTATTTGCAGATTTTGCTTTCCCAGTAAGTCCTAAAGTAATAAGTTTTAATCTATTTAATCAATATTATTATCTAAATCAGCTCATATTTTTTGAGATATTTTATTTCTACATTATAACTTGCAATAAATATTTAATAACGCATATATTTTATGGGGGAAACATGATTCTCCGTTTATTTTTAAGTGAAAGGATAAGCAATGCGGGAATATTTACAAGTCTATTCTGGAATTTCACAGAGTAGTACTCATCTGCAAGACGAGGTAAATTATCTTGAAATAAAAAGAAATATGATACTATTTGACCTAGAAGATATAGATGTGAAATTAGCTGTTAAACAATGTTGCTTACAGGAAACAGAATTATATATATATATATATATATATATATATATATATAATTTAAACATGGAGTAATTGTATAAAAGCTTTATTCTGAGTCTGACTAAAGCACCCTCAAGGTTATTAGAACTTTACCGAGTCCTTGTTTACGAGCGCCGGGCAGTATCCAAAAGGATAAGGCACCATACATCGGTACGAGAATCTGTGGGTTAAAATCCCATTATTTGCATGGATGCGTGTAGTCTTTAAGAATTTGATGTAAGCAGTAGGTCCTGTTTAATTAGCCCTCGTGTAGCAAAATATTACAGTAGCACTACCAACCTAACTTGTTTAAGAGCACAGTTTAATAAATTTTGAAAGACACATTAATTCACAATTTAACTCCTAAAGGCATCCATTTTAGGAGGACTAAAGATAAAAAAGAGATATTTTCTCTTTCTTATAATTTCCCACAGGTAATATAATCCTTTGCCTTGATTGGCCCGAAAAGAAGCTTTTTACAAGTATGACATTATGTAATGCAGGACAGTTCATACGCGCGCAGATTGTATGCGAACTAGAAAATTTTCAAATTTTGATAACTGTAATTTAGTTCCTTTTCGTATATGATAAGGTTCATAAAAATTTCTGAACATTATTTCTTCTGCTTTGTTCCGGAATAGGATTTAAACTGTAGGACGAGGTCTAATTAGTTCGTTTGTACCAACAGTGGACAGAGCGCTCTGACAACTGTTGGTACAAAGCAACGATGGTCTAAAGAAAGTAAATAAGGGACTGTTTACAAATACAGATATGCCACTGGATTTAGCCCCAAAATTAGATGGCTTTATTTATACTGGAATATTCAGTATACCCAGGAATAAAGAGGGTCCACGCTCACAAATTAAAAAAAAGAAAATTTCCTTTTACTTAAGATAATAGTGATTTTGAATCACTAAGAGTGTACGTACGTATTTTCGTAACGTATCTCTTCGAATTCCAACGTGACTGGAAACTTGAATTTTGAACAAGTCAGTACTTTTTATTGTTTCTTTAAATTCATATAATATTCCTATGATGTCTCCGAATGAAAGTTAAATTCCTTTAAAATCAATCAATTCATAATCTAAATTCCAATAGTTTATGGAGTTTTCATATTGTGCTGCACTTAATATTTTCAATCATTTAAATTTTATTGATCAAACGAAGTAATTTATATCCCCCCAACCCTAATTTTTTTTGTTCATCTTCAACCAATTTATCTATTAATACCAGCTAAATTATTTGGCTCAACCAAAATAAGTCGAAAACGCAGAAGTTCATTAACACCAGACGGCTGATCAAATTAGTAAAAGGCATGATGGCTAAGAAGGCTGTTTTCTTAATTATTTGATGAATAATAAAATTCCCAACAAAATTATCAATATGTTTAAAGGGTTAATCAAGATAAGACTCCTTTTTTACCTTAGTCAGCTACAAATTTCGAAAAGATTTCTTATACTTTTCCTCTCATGGATGATAATTGACCTTTAGATATAATTCCTTTTATAAATGAAACATTTGAAAAAAGTATGGAAAAAATGAATACTTGTAAATTTACGTAAATTGTAATGATATATCCCGTGAAAATAAACTGTTTCGATGTTGGAATTTACCATGCTGTCCGATGCTGTTATACTATGTCTAACTGAAGAGTAATGTGGCATTTATTGCTGTGCTTCTTAAAAACACAACTTTTATTCTTAAAAATTATACCTCAACATTTCTTATTGCTCTTATAATACTCCGCTCGTTGTCCTCTAAATACCAACCTAACGATTCTTCATTAGCTTAATGGATTTTATTGCTTATCTCTGGGAGCTGCAAATGCTTTAATTTTACGTTTTGAATTGGTCACTTTATGCAAAACTACCCATGGTTTTGAAATTAAAATTTTACAAAATCCCTTCTAAAAGAACATACGCTAGGAAAATTACTACTAACAACAAATTATGTAGAACGTTAGAACTCTACATTAACGAATAAATTTTTTTATTAAAATTTAATAATTCGTATAAAACCCATTTTTTTTACTTAAATTTAGTGTTTCATTTCGAAAGAGTTTCGTACATTTGTGTCTAATATAGGTAACATATACTTATAAATATAGAACTATAGAATCCTACATTTATAAATAAGCAATTTATTAAAATTTACTAACTCTTATTTATTACTTACCTTTTCGTATGAAATTTAGAGTTGTTGCATTTCGATATGGTTATATACATACAGTTGGATATCAAAATAAAGGTAACACCTATCAATATTAGAGGTGTTTATGAAAGTGCTTCATATTCCTTAAAAATAAGTCTGGCCACCTGGTATTTTTTATATAATATAGTGTATGTATTATTCTACTGTCAGGTAGCAGTAATGAAGCTAAGGGCATCATGCATCGGGGGGAACAGCGTAAAATACCAAACCTTGCAGACCTTTGCAAAAAGGGCAAATTGTTTGAGCGCGTTTAAATTGGACTATCTGTTACTGCAACCCCCAGGCTGATGGGTGTTTTTCGAGCTATGGTATCGAAAGCCATGATAACATACAGAGAGAAGGGAAAAACATACTTTGACAAACACAATAGTGGACGAAAGAGACAGCTGAGTGAAAGAGACGGACGAGGTACTGAAGCGAATTGTGACAAGAAGAAAGAAAACAACAACAACCAAAATGACCGAAGAGCTCAATCTGTATCTGCATGTTCCGGTATCAACCATTAGAGACCATTAGAAGGGAACTTCACAAACAAAGCCTTTACGGAAGAGTAGCTATTCCCAAACCGCTTGTTATAGATGCAATACAAAATATCGTCCACTATGGTGCCAAGCGCGCAAATCCTAGTCGAGTAATATGCCGAAAAACGGCATTTGGTCCGACGAATCCTTGTTCACATAGTTCCTCGCAGTAGGACTTGCGTATGTCTGGAGAACACCTACACAAGCGTAAGATTCTGGCTGTCTCATCTCAAGTGTCAATCCTGGAAGTAAATCTATCAGGGTTTGGGATGGCATCTCATGGTTTTCTTCAGGCCCTATTGTAACCCTAAAAAGGAGATTGAATGGGAAGGACTATGTCGAAATTTTAGCTGACTAGTCCATCCTATGGTGCAAACATTGTTTCTTGCAGGAGATGGCGTTCTCCAGGATGATAATCCCCCTATACATAGAGCTAAATATATCAAGTATTGGTTTGAAGAGTACGAAAAAGGAAGTCAAATATCTTATTTTGCGCTGTACAATCCCCCCGACTATATATCATCCAACCACTGAGATCTGTATCAGGGGATAGAGCTAGGTATCGATATCCACCATAGCATATCTACAGGAACTTTCCTTAATTTTTACCTGAAGAATGGTATAATATATTCTTGACCACTATTCATGACTTGTATAATCCAATACCAAGGTGAATCAGGTGGCATTACACGACAAACAGATCCTGCGTCGTATTAATAAAGGTTTTCATGATGTTTCTTAGTGTTTGTATTATTTTGATAACCACCTGTATCTATATAATATAGGTAACATGTTCTTGCAGACGAGTTTGATTTGATGGATTTGAAATAATTTTTAATACATTTAAAAAAGTAATAATGGGAATTGCCTTTAAAGCTCACAATATAATGAAATATTTCCTAGGCGAGAGAAACGGTGTTATGAATACTACGGAAGACTAGTTACGGAGATCTAATAATAATTCATCCCCAAAGTCAGTTAAAATACTTGTATGAACAATTGCATTCATTTTTTATTATATGAGACAATCCAAATTCTAAATTTGTCGTTTCAGCTTCCCGTTTTGAAAACGAATTACTGTTTATAAAATAATTTTGTACTAATGCAATATGATCCTATCTTAGAAAACTCTGGTATAATGAGGTTAAGAGTTTTGCGAAGAAAAATCAAAACTGATTGTTACTACAATGCATTTATAGAACAAGATTCGCTTATGACAAGCAATGATCAAATTTAGCCACTTACATTTTGCTGAATCGTATTAACTTCGATAACTTACCCTGTTATTCTTTATCTTAGAAAATTTCAATCAGGCAGATAAATGTCAGTAGAAGGTATCGTATAAGAAATTCAACAGTCAGGGAAAAGAGGGATGGTGGGAGGACTCTATACTTCCTAATACTCTCAATTAATGGTCGGTATGTATAGCTTTAACAGCTGTCGATATTGCAGCGAAGTATTAAAACAATAACTATTATTTCTTCAAAAAATAAAGTGTGATTTAAAGCAAGATAGGTACTGAAATGACATGTCAAATTCTTTAAAAAGTACATTTTCTGTTTCCGTACTGCAATCCAAAAGAAAGCTAATAAACTGCTTGTCAGTCAGATAATGTAAGACTGTAAATAATCAAAATTGTTCAGTGATAGTGTGACTACTCCGATATTAGTGGGCTATTGCCAGAATTTCCCAAAACAGAACACAAAGCAATTTGCCAATGGGCATTTTACACAAATTTCAAACAGAACCACCACGGACAATTTCTTTATTGTTAAAATAACTTATTGTTTTGTCATTTTTAAAACTTGGAATTGAAGGGACTGTATTTACTTTGTCACGAAACCCATCGGACAAAAGAATAAAGCAAAACACAACAGACATATTCAAAACAAATGAAAAATTTCTCACTCCCACTCCCCCCCCCCCATAGTACAAAATAAAATTTCACGCAGGCACACACTCGCACGGTCATATTTTAACACTAGAAAGACGGCTGTCGTCATTTTGGAGGTTTCGGACATACTATTGAGCGCTATGTCTGTATTTATGTCCTCAGGCTTCTGAAATTTTATGACTTTTTCTAGTTTTATGCGAGATATGCACACACATTTACAAAATTATATTCGATATTAAAGAGGGAGAGAAAGTGTGTTGTATACCTACTAAGACTAAAAGCCGTCGACTTGACGGCAATATCGTAAACAGGCAGAAATCTTTAAAATAATACCGGAAAAACGTTAGTTACTTTTCGTCTCTTCCCCCTTTTGCAAATAACAGAAATATTGGCTCTTCGGAAATATTGGTGTTGAAAAATTTGGATTGCACAAACCATGCATAATTTTTACGGATAAATCATACCAGGTTGTCAGCTAGGCATACCTGCATAAAATACATCTAAATATATAATAATTTATTTATATGTTTATAAATATTTCAAAAATGAAGTATTTAACAATCGACGATAACAAAAGCACTAAATATTTTAAATCTCGACTATATTTTTATCCGTCAAAATGACGGCGTTCAGTCATTATAGTAAGAAAAAATATTCCCGTCTTTCTAGTGTTAAAGCCCCCTTTTTACAACATCCACATTCAGTACCACAATTAGTGGTACTTTAGTGATCAATAAACTAAAGTTCAAGAAAGTATTTTACTTCATATTGTATCACAGGAAGACTTTTAAAGCGGCGGAAAAGTTTATATAATGTATAATTAGATAAAAATGAACACATAAAATGATCGTAAATTAATGACAAGCTTTATTTTCTTAATGATTCAATCTATGGAAACATGATCTTCATATCCAAGAAAAATATAGAAAAATTACGTGCTTTTCACAAGCAATTAGGCCCCATAATAACCAAGAGCAAACAACTCGCTTGAGTCTAAATAAGCATCATTCGCTTGATTAACTCGCCGATTTTCCCTTCAATTAACGTAAGGTAGACAGTTATACACTATCCCTCCCATCGTCCGAGGTAATGAGATTTCGAGCATCGACCAACCGAATTTTTTTTTCTTCTATTTTAGGTCAAGGCACTGCAACCGTTAAATGAGGCTCTGAAGATTCCTCTTTAATGAATAAGTCAGTAAAAGATTATGATCCTCACAGAAAATGTCAATTTAATCTAGCGGGGTATTAATGTGAAAATATGTCTGGAATGCTTTCAAAGGTGAACCTGGGTAAGTGTCAATGAAAATATTCGATGGCGAACGAAAAAAAGTGTTGGATAGTACATCCAATTTCCCAATGTATGAGGGATACTAAATTTTTAAATGATTCTTTCATTTTCTCTTGTCGTGGATGCAAATTAATTCCGATTGTGGTTTGAGTGATAATTATTGATTAAAAAAATATTTCATTCAGAAATAAATGGTGTTTCATATATGCTTCTAGTTTGTTTATATTCAATCCAAGTTTAAAGTAACCACTGAGATCTATATTAATACAGTGTTTTGTATTTGGAATCTTCAAAATAATATTAAACTTTTAACTGTCGTGCCGGAGATAGTATCAGGGTAGATAATTTTTCTTGCATCTTATTTTCAAACCCGAATCTATCTCGGGACAAGTTGATTTGGGCTTTATTCAATAGATGGCAGCACTAATATTCTATAACAGGGATGGTGATCCTGTGATCCGCGGGTCACACAGTGACACGCAAAGCGATTTTAGACGAAAAAGCAGACGATCACATTGTTGTATGGACGAATAAATTTGCAGAACTAAACGTAACTAGGAAAAAAATTACAAGATATGGAAAATTGTGACGAATATACACTCTGTCACAAAAAAATATATGCGCTCAGAAGGAAACGAGCTACTATCACGAAACTTAACATGTATGTAGTGTATGAAGAGATAAGCAAATGATTACCAAATCAGAAGAACAGACGTTTTATTAAGAAGATATGGCATAAAAAGATTACAAATCAGTAAGTAGTAAATCCCTCTCTGGCAGCTATACAAGCCGAAACACGGCGTGGCCTAGAATCAGTGAGGTCACCTATGACCTCCTGCGGAAGATCATGCCATAATATTTGCAACTGGGCAGTTAATTGCATGAGGATATTAAAATTTGATCAAATCATAAATAATTTTGCTTATAAAAAATCTAGAAATATTTATTTGTAGATACTTTTGTTCTATAAATTAAATCTGACTTAAATACTGTTTCCTTAACTTAAGGTCTTATATAATCATTTTATGTTTAATCCCTCATTTTTAGAAACCGACACTTATATCCCCCCCTCAAAAAAAAGAAATTGTGTGAAAAATAGGATATGTAAGAAATGCCTCAAATAATCCAGAAACTGATTTTGCCAAGTCTCTGATAATAATCAACTCTGTACAATACATACAATGAAAAAAATATATATAATTAAAAACCACACTTCAGTAGTGCCATTTTTATCATTTATACGTGCTCGCATCGGTTTCTGAAAGCCCATTTGTTTTATATTTGCATCAATTATTAATATAGCTGGCCACATCTTCTTATTTAAATGAAAACAAAATTACCGAAACAGATCGCGTCTCTTACAGGGAAGAACAAACTAACAATTGCAAAAACCCATATACCCAGAATCTGCATCTATACTAATAACTTTTTGTATGATCCCGTATTTATAAAAGTAAAAATGACTCAACATTTTATTGAGGATTCTGAAACTCCCTCACATTACTTCGGGATATAAGTAGATAGTATGTAACTCCCGGAATAGTAAGTAACCCCCCCCGCCCCCCACCTCTCTCTCTTTCCTTTTTACACATTTCGGAGAACCAGAAAAATAATGTGTCAAGGTAATTTATAAGAATGCGTGGTTTCTATGAGAGCCACATACTATTTGAAATCATAAAATGAACCTGCAACAATTTTTATAGGAATTCAGACAATTCGAAAATTTATGTTGTGTACTTTAACATGAGAAAATTAGTTGATATTGTGATGTGAAAAGAAAACTGTCTCCCCCTTGCTGGAAAGCAACCGAGGGAAATCAATCCTCAATAGGCGATAAAAGGCCAAATATGGCAATCTGCTATTTGTGGAGCGGATATTTCCGTTGCGGGTGTAAATTGGTTGCTGTAGTAGAAATAGTACTGTCAGTTAGGTTTTGTCCCGAGTATAGTGATCATGAATAATGTTTTTCAACAAAGACACTCGTATTTACTTATTCCTATATCTAGTAAGGTGGTCTAGTTGGTCTATCTGGCAGGGTTCTTTGTCAACTCGATCTTTTGCATAGAGAGGGGAGAGTTCGGGAGGGGGAAGACACATCCTTGGCTCGGATCCGACCCCCCCCCCCCGTACCGTTTGAAGGCTAAATTAACTAATATTGTAAATAAGCTCTGTGAATAAGTTTTGGGTAATGTGTTTGTTTATGATTCGTCCAAATAAAATATTTAGAGTATTTACTCAATTGTTTTATTGGCTCCTGTTGAAGTCTTCGATCAGAGATTCTGTTTCCTTTTAAGCAACATTGTTTTGCAGCTAATTTCACATCTGTACATTTTGAGTCGAATAGTATCAAATTCATTTTTATTTCATGATAATTTACCTCGTTTTGTAGATGAGTACTACTCCGTAAAATTCCAGACTAGGTTTGAATCTCCTTTAATTATTCCGACATTAATATCCCTTCCAATCTATATTATAAAGCAAGGTCGGGTACTGTCTGTCACGGTCACACTTTCCAGGTGTACCGGCTCAAATTTGGCCCTATTTGAAAATGTCGAAATCAATGTTTTTTTTCATGAAAATACATAATGTTATATATTTGGAAAAAGCTTTAAAAACTGATAATTTTTTCTGCGTACACTTAATCTGTTACTTTAATAGTTTTAGAGATATTTCAATCCTAAATGCATACTCCACCGAACAAAACGTAAACACAGCGTGATTCTCACTAAAAAATGAATCACTGAGAAATGAAAAATATACCCATACGGTGACGTCAAACTTCAAAAAGATATCCAGTTTGACGTCACCGCATGGGTATATTTTTCATTTATCTCTTGATATATTTCGCTAACGTGCGTGACACTGGATTTGACGTTTATGTATAATGAAGAATGGCAACTGCTAATGCAATTTTATTTTGCTTTCGCACATTGTTGCCAATAAATTGACAAAGTCATTAAAAAATTAATTTTAAAAAACTAATTGAGCCCCAATTTCATTTTTGCTGCGTTGCCTTTCTCAGGTCTGTAACGGCATAAAAATGTAAATAATTGATTTAAATTGACTCTCAAATATTTTTATAATTTTTTAAATGTTACTTTCGTAATTATTGTTAAAAATAATTGTGTGACAACAGTTATATACATAGTTTCTCTTTAGAATGCAGTTGAGTTGAAAAATAAAATGGTTTGCTGTTGATAAGTTGTATTATTAGTTTTTCTTTAGTTAAATACCGTTAAATTTGTAAGTTATTCTTACGTTGTCTCTACTAGGAGGCAACAGGTCCTAACATTAACTGAGCTGAATTTGGTCCCGGTTGGTGCGAAACAGTCTAGGATTCTATAGCGGAACAACAAACAGACGAGCTCTTTATATACATAGATATGAAACAGTTCCGTGACTAACTGACAGATAACGCACAAAACCAAACCGCTGGACCCTAAAGTGCTGAACGTACTTTCCTTGAATACAATCAACACGAAATCGGTGGATTTCGTACATTCTTACCGATTCAAGTTTGGTGGAAAGTTTTACCCGCTAAGTGAGAAATACGAAGGAGTTTAGCTCCCGAGAAATAGACGAGACTACCGATTTTCTTCTAGCTTGCGAGAACGCCCTCATCGTGACGTCATTTATGACGTTTCTCGATAGTGAATTCTTTTCGCCTGGGACTAGGCCCCTATATCCTTTCCTGAGAGGTTAATGAATCATTAACGTGAACATGTGACATAAGATTATTTTTTTCTCATTTCATATTTCTATATCTATCTTCAATTTTGTTTATACGTGGTTTTCAGTTTTGATTTTAGATATGTAGAATAATGTTTGAAATCGTCCAAATCACAAATAATTCTTAATTTTTATTTTCTTTTTACCGAATTTTTTCCAAACTGTTCATATTCATGTATTTTTTTCTTTGCTGATACTTTAGTTTTGGTTTTTAGATAAATATTCTACTAAGATAATTTTTGTATGAAGTAAACCATATCTTATTTGTGATTACACGCTAAATATTTAAAAAGGCATAGTCCATTTTCTTTATATAACTATTTATATTTAGGAAATTTTGGTGTATATTGAGAGGTTTATTTGTTTTTTCCACAATACCATACGCTCCAGAGCCTGTTTAATATTTGTTGTGCTTATCTTTTGACTAAGCCGAATTACAGAATATCTCGCCACATAGCATGTGCAATTCTGCCTAATACATGCACTCATATAATTTCAATGTACAATGCATTATTATGTCACCAATAACCGCAAATTCAGGAAATTTGAATTTTTGTATTGCAGGAATATAGGCTAAAGTAGCCAGTCGATTTATTTTAACATGAAAATTTATCTTTTTGTAATGCAGTTATGCCCATATCATACCTGATGGTGATGGGTGTTAATACGAATAATAATTTTTTCCTTTTGTGGTTTTGTGGGGGGGTACTGCAAATAATAGTGCCTCTTATGAAATTATTCCTCTCAATCAATCAATTCCAAAGCCGTCTATCTGGTGGACGGATGGCCCGAGCATAGCCGGGCTTCGCCCGGCTAGTTAAAAATAAATCTACCTATAGGCATTATCAATTTGAGTAGTCTCCTCTTACACTAAATAAATTCGAAAGTATCGGGACAAATGATCAAACTTCCGTCCAGTCCTGGAAGTGATTGATTCATCTTAAAACCCAAGAGTCAGTCGACTTATGTTTAACTTACAGTACTAATCTCTGAAGAAACTTATTTTCTAGCATGTTGTGTCTGGTGTGTCGATTGGTTAGGGAGGGTATAGAACGACTTAATAGTTGCTTGCATGATGTGGAAGCTGGAACCGATCCTGGGAGTTCATCTTCTCGAAAATTCTGGGGCCATCTCTGTCATGGTCGCGGTTGTTGGTGCCGGAATCTAGGTGACTCATGTTATGGGATTCTTCATAGTCATTTCGCCAATCGAGCGGTATGCGAATCCGAACTGTTGGTTCTGCAGCAGATAGTTCTCTTTTATGATATTGTTGTTCTCTAATCTTGTCATCTGCGTAGCTGTGATCACTTTCCTGGCAAGAGAAATCCATGTAGGTGCTAGCCACGTCACTTATTAAAAATAAATCCCTGTATCTTGCGGGCAATCCGTCTGTCAACCTGAATTATAATTTCTTCTTCGACTTTAAGGCTTTTCTGATGTTGTTTCTTTCTAAAATAATCATTTATATTCTTACTGTCAGAAGGCTCAACCTGCTAAAATCCTCAACGAATACTGTTTTTCTTCTGAGAAATAGTCAACTTATTTTTATTTTACTTCATCCACACTTTGTGAATCTATTAAGTTGTCGATGTAAAAACTCTAAAGCCTGGTCTGATAGAAAATCGGGAAATATGCGGTAGTTTTTATTCTTCCTTCAATGCAATAGTTTTTTACTCGAAAATTTTCAACCAGTTATTAAGTTATATTGTTTTTTCAGTATTATATTTTAGTTTTAAATTCATTAAAACACTGTATCTCCAGAAATAGATCCAGAAAGAACTAAAATATATATCTACGCAAGTTTAGTGTCCTTCAAACAAACAAACACACGTACAAGCACAAACACATAATGCGAACATTTAGATATTTATGAAATTCACTAAAATAACGAAGACATTTAGTGTTCCTAACTAACATTCACCTCACTGCAATTACAGCGGGCTCATTGTCAGTTGCTGTCTGTGGCTAAAATTTGACTCAGTAGAAGGCGGAACTGAATTATTGCGTCTCCTTCGCAGTTTTAGTGAATAGTTAGAGCTCAAGGTCATGTAGGAGGTTGAGAGTCAAATTGAGAAATGAAATCGCTTCATTCAGCAGTTCCGCCCACTCACGTACATCTGGCTAAGGTTTTATCGAGAGTAAATTGAAAGTAAGAACATAAATTTAGAACTGTAAACAGAAAGAATTTAAAAGCCAATATGAGGACATTATATTTAAAATATGCCAAATATGAAAATATATTAGTATTAAATAAATATATTTTATAGATATTATAACTAAAATAAATATATATTAGTACTAAATACGTAATTTTTTAGTAAATGTATTTTATTTTATGTAAATATATTTAGTAAAAAATATCTAGTTTTCTAAAATATAGCTAATACTTTTTTTTCGTGAAACCGTGGAATTATCTGTCTAACCTTAGAATTTTTTATGAGTAGCTTACTTAAGTAGCCGGATCTTAATTTTCACCCCTTAACTTCACAATTACAAATTTATACTTAGATTTGCAAAACAGTCCTCAAGATTATGAACTACACCAACATGTAAACCTGCTTTTTTTGAATCGCTTATGTAAAATATAGAAGTAATAGACGTCATTGAAACCGTCATTGAGGGAAATAAGAATTATAGGTAATGTTGTAACTTAATAGCTATCGCAGAATTGGTTCTTCTATTTTGTTTTTACAAATGCATTTATTATTATGTTTAATTTATACTTTCTCCAAAATATACTTTTAATCGAAAAAAGTTATATTATGATTTTTCTTTATATTTTGTTCATTATTTACGTTGTCTTTGTATTTTTCAATATATATATATATATATATAATATATATATATATTATATATATATATATATATATATATAAATATGTATGTATGTATGTTCTGTATGACATATGACCAAAAAAGGTTTTTATTTTTGAAGGTCATATTTAAAATCTTAAAATGAAAAAAAATGAGATGATGATCTCCATGAAGTTTAAAACCATAATTTGCTTTTCAATGTAAATGTAAAACATAGACTGAAATAATTCGTTTAAAATATAAAGATTTTATTTTTGCCATGCACCAATTTAAAATTTATATAAATACAAACTTAAAGGATAATCCCGAAACGCATCAGCTTAAAGTCTAATTCGAGCTACACTTACAACAAAAACCGAAACTGAAAACAAATATAATGAACTGAACTGGGGGTAATAAAGCGTAAACAACACGGGTTGAAGAAAAAAATAATCATTACTTTATCGTTAAGACAATTGAACCATGTCTTCCTTTACAGGATCATTCTTCAAAGATTTCAGTTTGTGCCCTTTTGGTGAAGTTTCGCCGCGTTTCAACGCTATTATTATTGTTTTGAAAATTAGCACAGAAATCCATTTTACGGTTTATTTGAGTCTCAGAACGGAAACCGTTTCTTTTACCAGTCTCGTTTTGAAATTTCTAAAGTAATGAAAGCGAATCAGATGAGGAACCCTTTATGCGCCTGAGCAATTCCTTTTATTATCCTAAAAAATACTCATTGACTATATTTCAAAGGAAACAAAGGTACATGAATTATAACTATCGCTGCATCTGATACTAAAGTAACTACTATTTTAAACTACTTGATCCGGAAGGAATTGATTGTTTTATATTCTAACTTTATATTCAGAACATAATTAGAATTAGTTTCTGTGTGCTGAATGTTAATAAATATTTACTTTCTGCTTTTTTTTTCATTTGGGGGTGTATTTGCCATTTATTTTCACCACACACACATATTATATATGTGGGTTCCTGAGACTGCATAAGATTGTGATACCGGCATGATGCCGCTATTAACCCATTTGTGCCTGTCCTGTCGGTTCACAGTAAGGAAGTGAAGATCTCGGCGACCCCTGGCAGTGTGTGGTTTGACGGAGACGAACTATGACGCGTGTGTCTAATAGCAGTATACGACTGCTATATAATGTTCATCAGCCTATTGTGTTATTAATTAACGACGTAGCTTTGTAATTAATATTTGAAAATAAGTAATATTCATTAAATGTTAGTATAGTATATAATAGTTTAATTATTTTTAATCACCGCACGGTTATCTTGACCCATGTGTGTATATATATATATATATATATATATATATATATATATATATATATATATATATATATATAATGTTAAGAATTAATTAGAAAAAGAATAATAATTAAACAATTTACAGGGGGGACCTTCAGAATAATCAAATTTCTAGAATTAAATCTCATTAATTTTCGCATTTCGAAACGCGCCAATTCTCATTCCTAAGGAGGGAAATTCCCTTTTTGAGAATATAAAGTAGTATCAAACGTAGCCGCGCCCATTCCCCATCGCCGGCTCCGACGTCATGAGCATGCAAAGTAGATTTAGAAGCTTTTGAGACAGTAGGTAAGCTAAAGAAGACCGAGACGATTTTTCAACGACACCAGTCATACGTTAGGACTGCTCCGCGTTTGAGTAGGACGGGTGCTATGATGTGCGCTATCTTGGAGAGGTGGTTTACGTGAATTTGAAAGAAATAATAAATATATCGAAAAGGATTTTTGAGTGTATTTTTGATCTTGAACTGCCTTCCACTACTCTGCAATTCAACTAAATGATTATATATGACTGCAACATCTAAGTTAAAGAATAAGGGTGATAATGCATCACCCTTTCGAACAACTGCACTTACATCAAAAACCCCCGAGAAGTGATTTTGAATTAAAACGGTGGCTTGAGAATCTTTCAGAGTAATTTGGATTAGTTTGACTAATTTTATTGGTATCTTTAGCTCAGCTAAAATTTCAATCATTTTGACTCTATCCACTTTATCAAATGCCTGTTTGAAATCAACAAATAAAGCAAACAGATCAATATTATATTCATTGAACTTCTCAAAGATATTTTTCACTATATGTATTTGGTCGATGGTAGAGCAGTTAGACCTAAAACCACATTGATAATCACCTATAATTGTTTCCGATATTGGCATAAGTTTCCTGTAGATTAAGCAAGTAAAAATTTTGTAGGTGACATTTAATAGTGTAATGCCCCTGCAATTACTACAGTCCATCTTGTCACCCTTTTTATATATTGGGACAATAATTCCTAAATTCCATTCTGCTGGCATTTCCTCCTGTTCCCAAATATGGGTGATCAGTTCGTTAATTTTATGCCACAGTTTTGCTCGTGCATGTTTTATAAATTCAACACTAATCTCGTCCCTTCCTGAGCTTTATTATTTTCATTTTTTGAATAATTAGTTTTACCTCTTCAAAAGATCGCGCAGGAATTTCTTCCTGGTTAGCATTTCAATTATTATTCCATATTGTTCCATTGTCCGACTTGAGGAGTGTCTGGAAGTGATCCTTCCATCTCTCTCTAACACTTGGTAAATCCTCAATGATTTCGCCCATCAGTTCCTTTGCAGTTAAAATCATGTGGTTGGAACTCATTTACCAGCCTTTTAGTCTCTCTGTAAAATTTTCTGGATTCGTTTTTTCTTTATTTTCAATAAGTTCTTCAATTTTATTATTTAGAAACACCTTCTTTCTACATATCTTATTTGCAATACTTCGTTTATATTCGTAGTCCTCTTTATTTGCTCTGCTGTATTTTTGAAGCATTTTCCCCCTAGCAATATTTTTCACGTCTATAACCCTTTTACACTCCTCATCAAACCATTCTTTAGTTTGTCTTCCATCCCTTTTCAGTACTGCATCAGCGGCTTTCAAAATAGTTTCCTTTAGGAAATTCCACTCTGCATCAATATTTACATTTAGGTTTGAGTTCGATATCCTTTCCTCAATTTTAGACTTGTATTCCTGTTTTATGTGATTGTCATTTAATTTTTCCATCGAAAATCTGTTTTCTGGCAAGAGAACTTTTGAACATGGATATTCTATGTCGAAACTTAGAAACCACCAAAAAATGGTCACAGTCGCAATTAGCTCCTCTAAAAACTCTAGTATCTTCAATTGAAGTAGCCCACTTTTTTTAAATCAAAACATGGTCAATTTGATTGCAGTTTGTTGTTCCTGGCACAATCCACGTCCCCTTGTGAATTGCCTTATGAGGGAAATATGTACTCATGACTTTTAGATTATTCATCGTAGCCATCTGAATCACAAGTCCCCCATTTTCGTTGGTGTCTTTGTGCATACTGTGTGATCCAATAACATCTTTAAAAATAATTTCCTGTCCAATCTGAGCATTCATATATCCGAGTATGATAATGTAGTCTCCTCTGCTGGTAGAGTCGATCGCCAGTTGAACCTCTTCATAAAATTGTTCTTTTTATCAACTCATCTGAGTCATTTGTAGGAGCATAAATGTTGATCAACGTAATAATATAAAAACGTCCCTTGATTCTGAATTTACATATTCTTTCATTGATTGGAATAAAGCCCAGAACTGATCTGGAGGTTTTTTTATTCACTATAAATCCTACACCATTGTGACCTTGTTTCTCAGGTCCACTGTAGTAGAGATTAAATTCTTTTTTCTTAATCGCACCAATATTTTTCCATCTAATTTCTTGTAGTGCAGCGATTTTTATTTTATAATAAATTAGTTGTTCTGCCACCTCTATCATATATATATATATATATATATATATATATATATATATATATATATATATATATATATATATATATATATACTATGCGGAAGTTTTTTAATGAAAATAAGAAAAATCTACTTCTGGTGTGAATGTTTGAAATCTGTCACAGCTTTCACTCTGGGCGTCACGTTCAGCGTACGTCCTTATTTTTTCACCTATTATATTATTCGAAGCTCGGCGGCGTAGTGGTTAAAAGTGTCAAGCTGCCACATCACAGGTCCAGAGTTCGACCCAGCAACTGGGCAAGGTCGACTCATGCCTTTCATCTCTTGAGTGGGTCGATAGAACGAGGACCTAGCATGCTTGGTCCCTAACTCTGGGGGCCACGCGTAAGGTTGACCACCTCAACGAGACATATGCTGTATGGCACACCAAGCCCACGGTCATGAAAGCGGAAATGGGCATCGCAGGCCTTGGTCCTCAGTGCTGAAAAGCAATTCGGACTGTTGTGCCATTAGTAACTATACTTATTCCCTTGTTAGACCTATTTAGACAATTTTCTTTAGTTTCCTTCTCAATCCGAAATTGCTTCACTGGCTTCACCGTTATAAATTGGATACTAGATAGGGGAAAGTTATAAAGTGCAATTTTTATGGCGGTGCGGATCTTACATTTTTTGTCTCTGTATTCTATAATTGCGATTCGCGGCAGACTGCAAAATCCTTCAATGGGATCATTTTCTAACACGCAACTAGACATTAAGCTCGATATCATATCGGCAGTGTTGTTTCCTTTTGTTCTGTGTATCTATTGTAAAAGAATGTGACAGGTTTATTCGTGAAATCTAACAATTTTTTTCCGTTGTATTGTAAGTCCTACTTTGTTTATTATCGAAGTATACGAAGATGGATCAACTCGACTGAGATATTAAGAGCAATTTTAGGACCTCATGATAAATAAATGTAAGGTCGGTGGAAAGTAATAAGGCAATCGGTCTTATCATATAGGTACTCATGGCACATAGAACATTGTCTATAAATATATTCCCCTGTGTTCGTAAAATGGAATATTATAGCTTTCACTTGAACGAAATTAAACGCAAATGAATTTGTCTATCTTGAAGATAAATGAAATTACTCTCAAATTTAGTCATAATGCATTCTAGCTGTTATGAAAACATCTACTTAAAACTAGTTCCGGAATATTGACTTAAAACTAACAGGAACTGGTTAGCACCCAACTTTTCTCCTGTTCATACGATTCAAAGCGGCGGCGCTTCAACGAATGCGCACGCACTGACATTCCCCGACTACAGAGTTTTTATAAAAACGATGGCAACAGAAAAAGAGAGGCGATCTTTGAATTTCCAGTTCAAGAACTGTATGTGGAGTCAGTCTTCGTAAATGTTTCGGCGCGAGAACCCATCCATCCACTTGTAGAAAAAGGCTTCTGAACCACGTGGCTGCACGTGTCTCATAAAAAGAATAAACAATCTTCAAAATACTGATGAAGATATAAATCGATCTTCTGTGAGCAAATTTTCTTCCCACACGTCAGATAGGTTTCTACGAGTAAGCATATAATACAGAATTAACGCAGATGTTAATGGATTCAAGAAATCCTAATGTTTCGCGGCCCATTGAGGAAGGATGCGATGCCCACGTTTAAATCAGTATGTGTTCTCTTAGTTCATGCATTAAATAAAGTGTCATTTATTCAGAAAGTGTGGTAAGTGAATTCTTGTTTTATTCTTTTATTTTTAACGTAATGTACTAATCTTCTACAATCACGGCCATAACAGTAAATATTAACACTAGCCTTCGCTGCCAGAATAAAATTCCCGGTGACTTAACGCCGAAAATGGCGACAAGAGATTTTATTTTGTTAAGCATATACATAAGCTTAAATTCAATCATTTAGCTTCAATTCTTTGGTATCTGCTGGGAGATTCGGTCCGCTTAAGGGAGTATTTTAATCCAACATCACATAGCGTTTTTATGTGGCCAAAAAGACAGATAAGTGCAAATAAATGAAGGGCAGATAAACGTGAACAAGAAAAAAAAGAGACGCAGATGGGGTAATAAACTAGTCTAATTGATTTTAACTTTTAAAATTTTTTCTTATAAATTTAGGCTTAATTTCTTTTTAAATAAATAGAAAAAAAATATCGAGCAAAAAAAATATTTTTTTAAGCTCAGCATGTTTTTCTGTCTCTCGTTTAGAAAAAAAAAGGAATAAGCTTCAGTTAAAATGTATTTGCATTTTCTTATATATTTTTTCGTCTTGAAAACACGACACATTCTTAAAGAGGAAAATTTATAATTGTCGATAATTAACGTAATAATGTAGCAGTTTTAATCCTCCATATTTAACAAATTTGATTTTGCTTTCTAACCTTTAACAATTTTCCTACTATATTGTAATGGGGAGTTAAGGGTAAAACAAAAAATTCTTCATTTTGATCTTATGTAATTAAATGCTATAATATGATGTGGAATTTATCTATCTCTCATAGGAAAGAGAGCAAATATGGAAAACCGCTACAAAATTACAGATACATGTTGTGGATTAAATGCGTGTCTACCATCTTGATTCATAAAATTTAGAAAGATTTATAAATTTGTGCTTGTATACATGTGTTAAACTTAGACATACTGATACGCTACATACTATGATAGCACGTCTGAATTATTTCGGAATATATTTATTTATAGTACACAATTGACACAACTAAATTCTTTATGTACATTAAACATATATCTTTGTACTCTTTCAATTAGAATTCTCAGTTAGGCGTTTAATGTAATGAGACGTGCAGAGCTATACAGAGCTAGAATAGTACTCTGTTATAGTGATACAGAGCTAAAATAGTACTTTGTTCATAGCGATACAGAGCTAGAATAATCTATGAAGGGTTTTCCCCTCAAAACTGTATCCTCACTGATTTGTTTCTATGTTATTTCTCTTGTATCTGGAAATTTATGCAGAATTTTGCATCAGGAACAATTTTGCATCAGGAACAATTATAAAGGTCTTAAGTGAATAAATGGAAATATTAGATTTAACGTCGACTCTAGACGAAAGTTACCTACATGGTGTTATTCAAGGATGCGGCTTTGTGCAAAGGTTTCGTAGGTAGGGTTAACACGAATTTTTACTATTTAAATTAATTACTTGTTATGCGTCCTGTTGTTACTGGTAATCTTTAGCATTATTTTATAGTTGATATTTACTTTAATTTCCTCATAAAAATTTTTATACTATTTGTAGTGAACTGTTTAGATCATTTTTGAAAAACGTGCATGTCAGATGAACAGGGATACATGAACAGAGATCTCCTGAGCCAATACGGGGCATCTAAAGGATCCATGAACACTTTATACTGACAGCTGTTGGCGACGGAGTGACTCAATCACATATTGTCTTTTATTACGAACTATGTTTGTTATGTTCTCATATTGTATTTTCTGTCCCTGCAAATGGAAATAAAGAATTATAGAATATTTTCATTTAAACATTCTGAACGTGTTATAGTATATATATATATATATATATATATATATATATATATATATATATATATATAAACATAAACAGTTCCGTAACTGACTGATTGACTGACTGACAGATAACGCACAGACCAAACCGCTGGTCATAAAGGGCGGAAATTTTTCATGGCGATTCTTCTTATGGTGTAGGGGTGCACGAAGGAAAATTTTTACTAAACCCTACTTAGATTTTTTTAAAATTACTGTTTTAAGCTGCTTTTGTAACTTTAAAAAAAGTTTGCATTTAAAATAATAATGAGAGGGTTATAAAATTTAAATCATGAGAAAGATCTTTAAAATGAAATCTTTTTCCAAACTTTATCTCCATTTTCTGATTTTTGGTGAACTTTTTACGATTGATTTTTAGAATTTAATTTATTAAATACTGATCACGTTTCTTTTGTTTTTGTGATACTTTAAATTAATTTTGTGTCACGTGCATAACAACGAAATAAATTGACGAAAGAAATATTAAAATACGGTAAAATATAAACTTTAACCACTTGACTAATTGAGATGAAAGTTGTTTAAGAATTAAATTCGAATTAGTATGTTTTACGGATATTAAACCTACAAATTAATTGCATATATTAACTTGTATAAAATTTGATTATTTTCTTTATTATTTTGTCTATAAAAATATCCATTACGATATATATATATATATATATATATATATATATATATATATTAATATAATATAATATAATATAATATAATATAATTTTTTTTTGCATTAGTTGCGTACATTGGCCTCTGTATTTAATTTGAATGTACTCCGTAGCGAAGCACGGGTATTCATCTAGTACTTTCATAAAAACGGTCAAAAAGCATTCTTATCTCTTAGAAAAAATATTTAAATATTAAGGTATCCTTAAATATTGTATATCTGATATATTTAATCGGTCTTAGTGAAAAATGCCAAAATCCTGCAATAAATCAAACAGTAGAATTTCATTTAAACTATATTCACGTAGATTGACTCTATTCGTAAAGCCGTTAAATTTGAGTGGGTACTTTTAAAGTCGCAATTTTTTTGCCCTCAAATTTCGCCCCTAAAACTTTGACGCTTATAAGTATCACTTAACTGCGCTATTTAAGTTGACTATGAAAAGCATTTAATGCCACTCCACCATTTGCATCGCATTTATAACGCATTTTCAGATTTAAAAGCCGTTCATGGTTTAGCTCTCGGTAAGTGTTTTAAAATTAATTCTGAAGTACGTTGAATGAAGAAAGTTAACGGGGCTCGGGCTAAGATTTATTCACGTTATGAGCATCGTTGAAATTCCGCTCAGGATTTTAAATAGCTTAAAACAACTGAAAATACACTAACATATCTTCACTTAACATTTTCCACCGAATCATTCTTTTTTTATTTCTTCCTTGGGAGGATTAGAATTAAAATCGAATAAGATGAGCCTTGTAAGGGATAGCTTATGAGATACTGGGAAAACCCAAGCACATTTTTTTTAGAAAGGATTTTTTTAAAGTACAGTTATTTTGTGTGCAGGAGAACTATTTTATTACTATATTACTTGGAAATAGTCAATGTTTTCTCTTCTCAAGAAAATGAGCTTTCCTTTGAAATAGTTTCAGTATTTTTTTTCCGTTTCTGTAAATATGGACTTTTAAACTTGCTGATTCTTTCAGCTATACACCATTACGGTTACTTTATGCGAAATTACCTGTATACAACTATAACCGTTACTCACTGAATTAGGGTACGTGAGCATCTTTGCATTTCTGCCTTTCTATACTTCTGTCTTTTCATTTGTGTTCTTTAGGATTGTACTTGTACTTGCATATATGGTGCGTTGATCCTTAAGTGCAAGTTGCCCCTGTTTTTTTCATTTCTTTTGACTATCTGATTCAATGGGGATCTCGGGACCTTGGGATGTCTTTTGGTTAGACCTACATCCTATTCAGAAAGTTTCCCCTTGAGGTAACTGATTTGGTTAGTTTCCCTGATGACGAGACAAGTTGGTTACCTCGATTGATGGTTTATTTTCGTCACTACTTCAGAATCTTGCCTTATGGTGCATAGAGTCCTGAGTGATTTATTTCTGTTTATTTTTTGTCTAGATTTTTCCTATAATTATCTAGCTGTGTTGAAATATTTATTTTTAGTTATATTTGTCCGGTTTAAATATAAGGGTTTGTTGCAATTGCGCAAACTTAAGTTTGCGCAAGAACTTAAGTTTGCGCAAGTTATTGAAAAGTTAAGTTTTCAACGCTAGGGTAGGTTTTCAGTTAATTTATTCGGCAGTCTATGCCCGCTTTATAAGTTTTAGTTTGTATTGAATTGTTTACATTATTATACTTCCTACAATTATCTAGCTCTGTTGAAATATTTATTTTTAGTTATATCTGTATACAACTACTTATATTTATATGAATATTTATTACCCACAGTTTCCTTTACATTTTTCATAACCTTAAAAGATTTTCTAAATGCAAAACTTGTTCTAAGAAAAGATCATAAGCCTTCAGTTACTTTGTAAGAATTCTTTAGCAGTTCAAGGAAATTACTTCAGATTATTTCTGGTAGCATGTCTGTATAGTTTAATAAGTAAAATTTGCTGACGAAGACAAAGTGTTTAACACTAGAACCGCGGGACTTTCAATATACCTAGAACCGCGGAGCGGGTCATTTTGACCCTAGATTGTAAACTTATAAAATATGCACAAGTGCTTAATTTATTTAGCTAAAACATTTTATTTGTTAAATAATAATCAATATTTCTCAGAATTTACATTAAATAATTTATATAAATCAAGAGAAATTAACTTAATTTTTACAAAATCGTATTATTTAAAATTTTATGTCCTTGAGTATAATAACATGTATCTTTAACAAAATATGACATAAATTTCCTAATTTCAATGGAAAAACAGAGTATCTCTTTTCAATATGTTTAGACAATTTCAAAAAATAAAAAATTAAAAAAATTATCAGTTACTAAAAATTTTATCAGTACTTAGTTTTACAGATTATAAAATCCAATTTACTGTATGCATTTTGTACACAACTGAGTAATAAGTTTTGTACATTTTCCACAGATGGGTGCTTTACATTTTGAACAGACATCTAGAGTTTTAATTTCACATTTCGAAATGTAGCATCGGACTCGTTTACGCTTAATTTTTAGTTCCCCGTCGTTTTCATTGGTTGCTTCACATGCTCTTTTTGCCACCTTTTTATGTCGGAAAGGAACAAACTTTTCTCGCAATTCTTCAAGTTTTGAAGGAATTGCCGTCTACTAATAGATTTTCCAGTTACAGCTTTATATAAAACCAAGGCATTGATTGTAGCAAGGTCCAAAATATTACAAAAAAACCTGTACCGGCCACCTACGTGAAGCAGACATGACTGTAAATTTCCTTGTCATTTGTTCAATTACGTCCACACCGTATTTACTTGCGCTGTAGAAAGTGATTGTATCAGGTAGTTTTTTGGGGTTATCTGCAATTTCTGCGTTAGGGTGGAGACTACTTAGCAACAAAAAGTTATTATCTTTTTTACCTTGATAAACAGTTAGACTCATGTCTTTATGGGTTAGTACCGTAGTCGAATACAATGTGGATTTTAACATTTTTACAGAGACTAGTATTTATCTTCTTGAGCATTTTACAGTTCCTACAAGGCTGGTTTTTTTGGATTTCAATGCCTCTGCAAGCTTCAGTGTTGTGAAAAAGTTGTTCGTAGTGACATTTCTAACTTTGTTCAAATATGGACTTATTAGTCGCAGCACTACATGTTCAGAAAGAGAAACGCTGGATGGACTTTGGTTATCTTTTCCAAGATACGGGAATCCATTTATTAAATATTTTGAGTCAAATCTGCATCCAACCAGAACTTGATTCCACACTTATCTGGTTTGTTTCACATGTATTGAACAAACCTACACCTACCTTTTGTAGGAAATAACTGTTCATCTGCAGTTACATTAGGACCTGGTGTATAGTTAGTCTTGCAATTTTCCCTGAAACGATTCCAGATATCCGAAATAAGGACAAATTTGTCTGTCTCTAGACGCTTTGATCTTGTTGATTTTATGTCCAAGCATAAAAATCCCATTATTTCATTAAATCGGTCTCTTAACATTGTATTTTGGAAAAATAGTGGTCCTCAGTCCTTTGACCACAAGTTATCCAGTTCAAGTCCTTTTGCACAATATATAGCACGTGCATATAAAATTTATATAAAAGCATTTACTTCTTCTAATGTTATATTCCATTCTCCTTCCTGAATCTGCCGATGAGCTTCATATTCAGAACATTTCTTTATGTGTTTCAATTATCCATTCATCTATAAAAAGTCTCCAAGAACTTGAAGGACTGTTGTCGATAACATTGCGTTTAGCATATGGTGTTGGGCCCCCCTACTTCTTTCAAAATATTACACTTTGATATTCTTCCTCTATCGTTTGTTCCTAATTGAGCGACATTTCAAATTGTCCCATCTTTGCCATCTTCATTATTTCCAATTTTGAATGTTATTGTCGATTTCTTTTTCAAATTTCTTTGCGTGTGTGTAGATTTTCTTGGAATGTTTGATTTTTATTTTTTATCAAATAAATTATCATCAGTATTGCGATGAGAAGAACCAGGGATTGTTAGAGCATTGCCAGAGTCATCTTCACTTTAATTTTCTTCATCCGAATCAGAAATTTTATTCAGTAGCAGGCAGGTATTCATCCTCACTACTGAAATTCGAATCTTGAGAAACCTTTTTTCGAACCATCTGAATCCTTTTCAGATAATTGTTTTAAATATTCTAAAGCTTCCTGAACAGCAAGATTACGGCGTCGTGGCATAGTTTTTATACATATACTAATTACAGAATAAAAGCAACTTCAAAAAGTCTTCTAAATATTCGAAGTAATTTCTCACTGCATTCGAACGTAGTTCGTGCTTCAAACCTAATATAATGACCTTGACTGAAAAACCTTCACTATTCCCCCTTCTAGTACAGTCCATTTAAGGAATTCTAGGGTGGGGTAGAAGTATTTTACAGTTACAGTTACAGTTCCAGAAAATGCATCTGTTTTTCGTTATTTGTGCATTAACATTTCTTACGGGTCAAATTGACCCGCTCCGTGGTTCTAGGTATAAGTGTTAATAATCGGAAAATTATTTATGTTACGAATTTTTAAATTTGGTAAATTGTTGTTCACCTTAAAATATTAAAAATCATAAAAGGAATTTTTTTTTCAATTGATACTTTTCGCTTGCTGATAAATTAAACATCGTTTTGGGTCAAATTGACCCGCTCCGCGGTTCTAGTGTTAAAGTTTAGAATATGTAATTAAAGTTTACAAACATATAGTTATATATAAGAAAATGAACGTGTACGAAACTGATTGGCGCCAGACAGCGATAAATATGTTAAAAATTATGAATGTTATTTATTTTGCAGTTTGGAGTTGCTTTCATTTTTTACTTTCCCCTTCAAATTTCTTTGTGTGTGTGGGGGGGGGGGTAACTATTTCAAAATAAAACGATATCATGTTGTGAAAATGCCGCTCTTATAAAACCGTGAATCTTTATTAAAAAATATTTTGTCTGAAAGCACAAAACTGAATATGAAGTTGTCAAAAAATACAATCTAGTCTGATCTCAATCAGTTTATCGTTAAGTATTTTCAAGACATTTAGGTTGTTTAATTCTCCGCCTATTCCCCAGAGGTAAAAACAATGTTCTGTGTCATGCGGGACAGAAAATCAAACCTGCGTTAAAACGGACCACAGTGGAGAGAGGTGTTAAACCTCGTGCTCCAATACTATTCTAACACAGAAATTCAGTTAATTTTAGTTCAACATTGAATTTCTCGTTTTGATATTCGTATATATATATTATCGTTAGTTGAAACTTTCAGACTTCTCATGTTTGCTTACATTACGTATTGACTTTTCAGACTTCAGACTCAATTTCCCTTTCTTAAAATTTGGATTTATTTCCAAGTTTAAACCAATTCATACAAAAATCAGTGAAATACCGGTGATAACAGTTTAAAAGATACTCCTTTTCTTTTAATTAAATTTGCAATATAAGGTTACAGTCATTAACTTCCCGGTGTTCCACTTGCAGGGCTGTTATGATAGATTTGCAGTTATTTCACTTATATGATAGTTTTTCACGTTTGAAAATACATATTTATATAAAATACGGGATATATTTCAATCATTACATTTTTCAGCACTATTTAGCTCTATGTAGATATGCTTGTAAACTATTTTATAAACATAACTGTCATTTAGTCTCCTGCACACTATAGTGTACATAAAAACTGCTTAAAATCTGTAACAAAGCCTAGTATTTGTTGTTACTATCTAAGCAAAGTTACATTCTTCACACCTAACACTATAGTAGATATAATTGTCCATAAGGATGAAAAGTGTATTACAGATTCGGGCAAACTAGTTGCTAATTTCATCATTTAACGTCAAATGTTATGAATATTTCACTAGTACATTTTGTTTTCTCTGCACGAGGGATTTTTATTTATTTGGGATGCATTCAAATATCAATAACTTTCTCATTTTAAGTGACATAATGAGCAGAATATCCCGTGTTTGATACCATTTGTAAACCTAGTAATAAAATTTACAGCAGAAGGTAGTTCCTTAATGAAATACGTACATCGCATTTACCGTATTTATACGTGTATAGGCCGCACATTTATTCCATAAAATAGGTCGGTAAAAATAAGATGTGACTTATACACGGAATTTTAAAATTAAATACAGTAAACATCCTTTAGTTTAGAACACTTTATTACCATAAAACATTACTCTATATGCAGAATCAGAACAATTATATTCTTTTTTCACTACATTGAAAACCCTTCGAATTTTAAAGAAGGATTGTTTGGCAGAATAAAACCTGTTTTTAAAGAATTATTTTTCGAAAATGCTCCATGCGAATTCCATAATAAGTGTACCATATATAAACAAATATAACTGTGCACTGAATTTGTTCAAATCTGAAGTCTTAAATATATATATATATATATATATATATATATATATAAATTCTGAATGTTATTTTATTTTTGTTTTTGCAAATTTGAATACTATTTCATGGTCTATAAATCTGAAAAAAAATTTTTGTGGTTTCAAAGGACTATGAGCAGTTTTATGACAAACAATACAATTAATAATGATGAGAAATTTCGAAGAAATCAGAAAAAAAAAATAGGATGCGCATTGAGCATTTTGAAAACTGCTAGCATTTTTGAAGAATTTTTTGAAAAATATGTCTTATTCTCCCACAAAATACTTATTTGGGAATTCTAAGTGACTTCAGTGTAGAAAAAAAAAGACTGCTAATTATATTCATATGGTATTTAGAGTAAAATATTGAAAATAAAAAAGAGGTTGTCCTTGTCCCCTTAATATTGCAATTTATGTTTGTTTATTTCTTGTATATGTAAAATTCATATTTACTCACCGAAGAGGTCATTGATTGCGAAAAGATATCAAATACATGTACTATATTTAAGGCTGCTGTGTACTAATCCTACTGGATTCGCTCACCTGAATGTTAACCTATGGGGAAAATTTGTCTACTTTTTAAATGAATGGCGATAAATAACTAAAAACTGTATTTTCAAATAACTTTTCGACACCTTATAACAGTATTCATTTTATAAATTTCGTCCACGAAAATAATTTCTTAACGTTTAAACCTACTGTAACAAATTTCCCTTGAATAATTTAAATAAAAAGATATTATTTGCATTCTTTAATAAAACTATAAATGCCGCAATGTCTAAAATTTCTTTCTCTATCACAAAGTACAACTAAAAGAAAAATTTCTCAATCCAAGTCGGCAATCCTTGGACATATTTTCTCAATATGTTAACAATGAGGCGGGTGAATCTGATAGGGTTAGTACACAGTAGCTTTGATGCTTTTTTTTTCATTAAATTCTTGATTATCATGAGAAGCTTTCAAAGAATGCTTAGCCTAAAGAATACTTAGGAAATTTATTTCTAAGTGCTCTCAGAAGTAAACTAAATAAATGTCAAAATCAATCCTGAATAGTAGACAAGATAATTTCTGCTCGAGAATTACAGTGTCTCGAAAAACCTTGAGACACATTTTAAAAATGCAATTAAAAAGCAAACATACAAGGTAAGAACTGGAAATTATCAGATGTGTTACTGTATAGATTAAAGCTTTATTCTGTGTGAATAAAGTTTAACAGTTGGCGCTACTTGTTCCCTGAGAGCGGAAGTTGTAAAATAACTACTCCATCAGAAAAAGCAATATGTGTTGGCTGGTATTTCAAAACGGAATTTTTTACGCAAGTGTAACGAAATTTAAAAAAGATCCTCAAAATTGTAGAAACATCTAACTTGGAATAAAAAGCTTACGGAAATGGGAAGTGTCCTTGACAGTTGGCTGTAGTATTGAAGAGCTCTAAACTCGCATAACTACTGCAATTTTATGGGTTACGGAATTCATTTAGGCTGAAATTGATTACTAAACAGGTGCTCTCAAAAACAGATGCCACAAAAGCTGCACATATTGAAAATCATTGGTTGTACTAAAAAAATTGTAATATATAAGATAACATATATGTGAATTTCTAGTTCCTTCCTTGTGTAATTTTTTGTATATATTTTTAAAATGGTCACATATGTTTTTGAGACACCCTGCATTACATAGAAACGATATCTTTGAACTAATTCTATTCTTTATTTTCCGATTATTCGCCAAATATTTCTAAAGATTTAGGGAAAAGCCATTTTTTATGTCCTGTAACGTAATCCGGATTAGAGGCTATTTTCTTTCACCAAAAGTGAAACCAACGCTGTCAATAAATCTAAAAGACGCAATCGATATACTATACCTCATAAAATAATTCCTAAAAATAATGCTCTCTCTCTGCATTTTAAAGAGATTAAAATAATTTTTTTTATTATTGAATGATATGTAATGATGGTTCTGTCTACGTTAGATAATAAATTTAATTAAATCTAGAAATAATGAACTAAAAGTAAATAAAATTATTAAGAGAGATCCTGAAATTAATAAAATGAGCTTCAATGAAATGTAATGATGGCCCTGTCTACGTTAGATAATAAATTTAATTAAAGATATAATTAGTAGAATAATCGGGAAATAAAATTTTTAGGAGAATTCATAAAATTGATGAAATGAGATGTACATAAAATTTACAGAGCCTTATTAATGAGTTTTATTTGTCTTCAGTAATTGTATTTGCTTAGTATAGCTTCAATCTTGATTGCGTTATATACATCAACGAAACACATGTATTCAAATAGAAGAATGTAAGCGTATTGTGTCCTATATAAGGAACTTGAAATAAATCAAATTTTATAAACATGCATCATTTCACATCAATTTTCAAAAAGCCGATAACTTTTTATCCGACCTTAGAATGAATCGGAAAATAAGATTAATAGAATAACATTTCGCTAATGAAATATCTATGAAACATTTTTTTTTTGGGGGGGGGGGGAGCAAATTTTATGATTATTAGTTTTATGTCTATTATTTCTATGCGGTATCAGGACTTAGATCTCTATTAAATTCATGTTAAAATGCCCCATAATTTATTTTTGCTTATAATATCAAATTTAGCAACAGGTAATCGCGTGTGAAGATTCCACATAAATTGAATGGAATAAGAAATTTGTCAAATAGTAATGATAAAGTGACCTTTCATCCTTTGAGGGGTGTCGTTTGCACAGTGTAAACGACTAAAACTAGTCTATTTTGCATTCAATGTATTCCAGTTAAATGAGCAGAAAAATGGTTGGTACTGCCATCTGTTATTAGTTTAAAGAAGTAAAAACATTTTTAAAACTTTAATTTGAAAATTTTTCAAGATTGTTTAGGTTAATAAAATCAGGAAAAAATTTGCACTGTGCAAACGGGGAGATTTTTGCCCTTGAAAGGGTTAATATATTCATCATATTCAATATAATAACATGATACACAGTTAGCTAAAGGAGAAATAAGAAATTTTATTTTAAATATAAACTGTTACATTCAAAATGTTTAATTTTCATTGTATAATTTATTTAAGAACAATTCACAAAGGGAAGGATCGGTTTGCGTTTGCATGTTTCTGAAATATAAGCAGTTTCTTTTCTCCCTCAACAAATATTAAAATAATTTCGAGTGCAGCCAGCCTGGTGGGGCAGGTGTTCGGCAGTCACCGTCAGGTTGCGGGCTCGATTCTAGTATGTACGAGAACAAGTCAGAGATTAGGGCGTTATTTCACCTACATGGTAGTCCTATAATAAAGAAGTGAACTAATTCACGTCGTGGATGGGCGAAGGTTGTAATAGACGAAGTATCTGCTGTGTTAGAAATAACATTTTGAAAAAAAGATTTCCAGAAACTGTGTCCATATGCAATATCCCCGACAGTTCAAAGGATTTTCCGAAGAAAAATTTGCTGAAGAATGGAAACTTGACACACAATATCCTGGGGCTGCTCTTTCATAATCGGTAGTAAAACTAGATCTATAATGATGACTCCCAAAGTTTAATGAATAATTCGGCTTTAAACTGTAGCTCCCGGTCAAATTAGCCCTCGTGTAACAAAAAGTTGAACGTCGAGCTCCAGACCAAACCAAACCCAAAATTGACAAAATATATTCATCTTCCAAATCCGTCGATTCAAGCTAAATATAATTCTAAGGCAAGGCATGTGATGCAGTTTCGTTTTGTGAATTTATTTGCTATTTGAACAATTTTGTGAACAATATTGGAGAAACGATTAGTTTGAAAAACTGAACTAGAGTTTGTAGGTCTCCTGGTACTTAAAAGCCAATATTTTTCTATAACGTCAAATACAGGGAAATAGTGACATAATCATTATTTGTCATACTTATGTATTAACGATTTACTTGACAATTGCGGTCATCCTTCCCAACATCTTAATCTTCATTATGTAGATGTCTTATCTTTCTTTTCTAACCATTTGGATTTCCTCATGATCGCATGCAGCATGGGATTGTGGTACAACTTTGCTGTCTTTTTTTCTTGCAGATTTACAATGACTGCTTTTCCTCTAAATGAAAATGCTTTCTTTGTTTGACAGTTCCTTGAAGTCTTCCTCTAAATACTACAATTAATCTTCTTCATTACTACTTAGTTTGCACATAGTCCTTGAACAATTCCTTTTTTACACATAACTTTGTGTTTTAGCATCTATAGTTATATAATTGAAGTCGTACTTAATACAATCGGCAAAAAGGCTATGAAAATATCAGTTTACATACATAAAAACGTCCACATAAAATAACTTACCATAGCGACACCTGTTAAAAAATGAGCGGTGATTTACAAAAATGAAAACGTGCTACGTTATAGAAGAGGGAATTGAAATCAACGACCAACACGAACAAGACCACTTCTCAAAGTGTGCAGTTATCACATTGTGACGATATGAACACTTCTCCCAGGTAGCTGGACATAGATTAATTCAAGATACGGAGTTTAGGTTTTAAAATTATGTATTTAATTATATACAATATGTACACTTCAGTTACACCAAAATTTTACTGTCAAAATCGCCCTAAGGCACCGGGGAGTTAAACTTCTTCCCCAAACAGTCAGAGTTCACTGACTATATGAAACGGCACTAAGCCCGGGATTCAAAGTTCCCAAAAATGTAATCTGGCCCAAGGCCGCAGGTATCAGTCACCTTCTGAGAGTAGATCTCAAGTCTCTCTGCCTCTTTTTCGGTCCGAGGTTCTCCAAGAAAACTCTAAGCATCTCCCTGGAACATATTTCGTCCTATCATGCGTTGGTTTTTGTGTTTCGACGTTGATTTGCTGAAATCAGTGACATCAGCTATTTCCAACATTCGAGAATTTCTCACGCCGAGGGCTTAGCGTAACAAACCGCCCTTTTGTGCATGAAGAATGTCGGACTCTCCGTGTGTGGCCTTTGTCGCCAGCTGACACCCTCTTGCCAGTAGACAAGGGGAGGAAATACCGCCCTCAGTCCGGCGATGACCATCAGTCAGTTAGCTTGACACCAGGGTTCAACCCAGTTCGCGCCCCCCTTTGTTGCCAAGGACAGGGGTGACAAAGACTCATCCAATATTCACACGACTGACTGCTTGAAGAATTTCCTATTCTTTACAGCCTCCCCCACCCTTACATCATAGTTCGGGGATACAGTGTGGTACATATATGTGTTTCCACCTCTACACTTGAGCTCTGAGGCAAGCAACTTTAAGCACATAATTTACACTACTATACTTTAACTAACCTAAATAAACATAAATAACAACATACAAAAAAAATAAAACAAAAAAAAACACACTTTCAAGTACAATTGTTGTAAGAACTAATTCTATTTACACCTTCATTCGCAAGACATACGGCTAAGCGTATCTGCATTCTGGTTAAACTTTCCAGCCCGGTGTTCAATAGTAAAGTTATACGGTTGCAGAATTAAGGACCACCGAAGAATCCTGGAATTCGTGCCGGTGTGATTTTTTAACCACTTCAATGGTTTATGGTCTGTTATGATTTTGAAATTTGCACCATCTAAATAAAAATGTAGTTTCCGAACCACGAAAATTATCGACGCGCACTCCCGTTCTATTGTCGAGTAATTCTTCTCAGCTGGGCTAAATTTCCGACTAAGATACAAGACAGGATGTTCTTCAGCCCCAAACATTTGTGTTAGTACTACCCCGATCTCAAAATCAGAGGCATCACATTGTATAATGAATTCGCGCTCGAAATCAGACGCATAAGGTGCGGGAAATTTTGTTATACATTGAATTTTACCCTTCACGGAAACTTTATAGAGTTTAGTGTATTCCTCTAACGTATGGTCATGTATGCGGCTGAATGTACCGTCGTAAATAAGCGTATGCCTTATCCGTATACTACGAGGTCCAGTGTCCTGAAGTTCGAGGACGCTTTTCAGGTAATCATCTTGATAAAATAATGCATAAAAGAAGCGAAATCGGCCTGCTAGTCTAGAACGGTTAACCTTAAACCCTTCACTTTCTACAATCAACGTGATAACACCTAACTTGCCAGCTTTAAACAATCCCTTCCGATCTGCTGATAACTCGTTAATCCAGGTTTTATTGTCCCAAGTAAGGTAACTCAGATATACTGGAAGATCTGATCTGCCTCGTAGGAAATAATTTATGCCTTCAACGTTTATAAACAATTTATCATTGGTCACAGAGGACAAAATATCTGTATTTGAGATTACAAAGGAAGAGACACGAGTTATACCTCTTAATTCGGTGGGTGAGTCCGGTAAAAGCTCTGCCGGTACATCTCTATAGGGTTCACAGTTTGTATTCAAGAATGAAACATTCACATTCACTTTGGCAACTCCGCCGACTTTGATAATTATACCAACACGTTCAGAAAGAAAATTAATTTTATACAGAACAATTTTCACACTCATCCCCGATTCTCTGTCAAAACCGACGGGAGTCTCCACATGGTGACTGGAGATCTCGACCAAGTCGAATCCGGAGATAATGCACGTTTCTTTAAAGCAACGCACTTTCATTCGCGAATTCTTCTCCCTTACATACGGAGTAAGCATGTCTCTTAAGTTAGTTAAGACTAATTCGCACGCTATTTCATACCATCCAATACTAAAACCCGCGTTTCTTGCAAGGTAATCGAAGGTTCCAAAATACATATAGAGAATTACATAATTAGAACATGAAAAGTTGCACGACAGCTGAACAAAACATTTACCAGTTCCTAACAATCTTTCAAGGGCTCTAGGTCGAGCACAAAAAATGAACTTATGAGCCCACTTGTGATAATTGTGAATTCCTATCAAAACATAGAATTTCTTTTGGCTCCTAAATAAATCGACTAGATCCGAACATAGTGACTGATCTATCGGCGACATTCTACCAGCTGATTTATGTGTTATATTCCAAAGATACGATACATAAATTTCACAAATAGCTGACACAGTATATTCGTTATTTTCCCCATCTTCTGATAGGATTTTTTCCAGATTTCTCAATTCTGATATTTGTAACTCATCACAATCGCCTTTCTTGAGGGTAACGTTTCCTTTTGCTTTAACCCTTATCTTTTCTAGACCATTTTCCCTCCCTAACGTGTACAGAGAGACTACGTTTTCGGTCGCGCAAGGTCCCTGAACGATTTTCTCTGCACCAGCCTTCAATTTCTTCTCAATCACCTTTAAATCCCCATACTTCCTTTGTGCAGAATTTAACTCTGACGGCGTACGACTCGGTGGGTGGGGGTCACTTGACTCGACATTACCCCCTTCTAACTGTAAGTCTATTTTCTCCTCGATCGGAACCTCTGCACTGAGAACAATAGCCGGCTCAGAAACGTTATCAGCTGGCTCAACCCTGGATTCTTTCTCTTTCGATTTGCTTTGCGAGCGCGTGACGGCGTTTAGTTCCTGAACTCCACCCCCTTTTCCCGCGCCTTTACAAAGAAGAGCAAAAGTACGATTCCCCAAAATGTACCTGTCTTGGTTTAGCGAATTATCGAACACAGCGGCCTTTGTGGTCACGCGTCCGAATGTCCCTTCTAACTCTATCCTGGCCACAGGGAGGCATTTTGCTTCCGTGTCAAGGGGTTGTTTTACCCAAACGACTTCGCCCGTAAAGGGCTCTGGCGGAGCGTACTTCTGTGAGACCAGATCAAAAGTGGCTCCCGAATCTCGTAAGACTTGATTTTGGACGCCATTGACCTTGGCCACACTCAAATATGGTTTCAACCATTTGTCCACATCATCGTTTTGTTCAATATTATTCAGAGTCTCCGCATCTCTCTTTTTTCGGAAAGGACACTTTGGACGTAAATGCTCCTCCGAATTACATTCATAACAGCGAAGAGGTTTTCGCTTATCAAACTCTTTAAATTTTGTTTCATATTTTAAATATGAGATTTTGCTTGGTGAGGTAGATTGCCCATCAACTTGTTTTTCTGGTTTGGCTTTCCCCTCATTCCTAAACCCCAAATCAATTTGTTTTCGCACCTGAAATTCCTTCCTTCCATTATTTGTGATTCGTTTACCTTGTCTTACTGACTCGTAAAGATCCAGTTTTTCGGCTAACACTGAAGGTGAAATAATGCTACCCCATTCATCTAAGAAGTGTTCCTGCACCTCGCTATTTACGCGTCTCTTAATTTGGTCCTCAATCACGAGTTGTTTCAAAGCCTCGAAAGTATTTATTCCTAGCCCCTCAATCCACCCATTAAAATAGCTCTGCAATTCATAAGCAAAATCTTTCCACCTTGAATTTGCTTTGCGGGTGTGTTGCAGGAATTTCTGCCTAAAGGTATCTGGACTCAGTTTAAAACGGTCTAGCAAGATTTTCTTTACGTACTTATAATCTCTTGAGTCTTGTTCTGACTCACGTAAAACAATCTGTCCTACTTCTAGTGGCAATAACGAAAGAAGTTGGGTTGCCCATTCTGCTTCATCTATCCCAAGATTTTTAGCTTGGAGCTCAAACATAGCCAAAAACAAACTTATATCAGTCTCCTCTAGAATAAATTTCGGCATCCTCCTCCTCATTTTTGGAGAAGATCTCCTTAGAGAGTTTTCTAACGGTTCAGGAGATGACTCTCTACCACTTCCTGAGCCTATTATTTTGAGTCTCTCCAATTCGTAAGCGCGCTGTTCCCTCTCTCTCTCAAACTTTAACTGGTTTTCACGTTCAATCGCTTCTAACATTGCTTTCGCGTTTTCTTCATCATAACCCTCATCTGACATTATTAGTCTCCTAATTTCATTTTTGTTCATATCGGAATTGGCACAAACTCCAAGATCTTCCGCGAGTGAAACCAAATCAGCCTTAAGGGCTTTAGATAAATAAGCCATAATTTCAGTTAACACTAGAACCGCGGAGCGGGTCAATTTGACCCAAAACGATGTTTAATTTATCACCACGCGAAAAGTGTCGATTGAAAAAACAATTCCTTTTATGAATTTTAATATTTTAAGGTGAACAACAATTTACCAAATTTAAAAATTCGTAACTAAAATATTTTTTCTATTATTAACACTTATACCTAGAACCGCGGAGCGGGTCAATTTGACCCGTAAGAGATGTTAATGCACAAATAACGAAAAACAGATGCAATTTTTCGAACTGTAACTGTAAAATACTTCTACCCCACCCTAGAATTCCTTAAATGGACTGTACTAGAAGGGGGAATAGTGAAGGTTTCTCAGTCAAGGTCATTATATTAGGTTTGAAACACGAATTACTTTCGAATGCAGTGAAAAATTGCTGCGAATATTTAGAAGACATTTTGAAGTTGTTTTTATTCTGTAATTATTAAATGTATAAAAACTATGTCACGACGCCGTAATCTCGCTGTTCAGGAAGCTTTAGAATATTTAAAACAATTATATGAAAAGGATTCAGAAAGTTCTGAAAAAGAAGGTTTCTCAAGATTCGATTTTGAGTAGTGAGGATGAATACCTGCCTGCTAATGAATAAAATTTGGATTCGGATGAAGAAAATTAAAGTGAAGATGACTCTGTCAATGCTCTAACAATCCCTGGTCCTTCTCATCGCAATACTGATGATAATTTATCTGATAAAAAGTAAAAATCAAACATTCCAAGAAAAGATACACACACGCAAAGAAATTTGAAAAAGAAATCGACAATAACATTCAAAGTTGGAAATAATGAAGATGGCAAAGATGGGATAGTTTGGAATGTCTCTCAATTAGGAACAAACGATAGAATAAGAAAATCAAAGTGTAATATTTTGAAAGAAGTAGGGGGGCCCAACACCACATGCTAAACGCAATGTTATCGACAACAGTCCTTCAGGTGCTTGGAGACTTTTTATAGATGAATGGATATTGAAACGCATAAAGAAATGGGCTGAAGATGAAGCTCATCGGCAGATTCAGGAAGGAGAATGGAATATAACATTAGAAAAATTAGAGGCTTTTATATAAATTTTATATGCAAGTGGTATATATTGTGCAAAAGAACTTGAACTGGATAGCTTGTGGTCAAAGAACTGAGGACCACCATTTTTCCAAAATACAATGTCAAGAGACCAATTTCGTGAAATAATGGGATTTTTACGCTTCTACATAAAATAAACAAGATCAAAGCTTATAGAGACAGACAAATTTTCCCTTATTTCGGATATCTGAAATCGTTTCAGGGAAAATTGAAAGACTAACTATACACCAGGTCCTAATGTAACTCTAGATGAACAGTTATTTCCTACAAAAGCTAGGTGTAGGTTTATCCAATACATGGCAAACAAACCAGAGTGTGGCATCAAGTTCTGGTTGGCTGCAGATTTGACTCAAAATATCTGATAAATGAATATCCGAATGTTGGAAAAGATAACCAAAATCCATCCAACGTTTCTCTTTCTGAACATGTAGTGCTGCGACTAATAAGTCCATATGAGAACAAAGGTAGAAATGTCACTACGAACAACTATTTCACGACACTGAAGATTACAGAGGCATTGAAATCCAAAAACACTAGCTTTGTAGGAACTGTAAATCGCTCAAAATGAGAAATACTAGTCTCTGTAAAATGTTAAAATCCACATTGTATTCGACTACGGTACTAACCCATAAATACATGAGTCTAACAGTTTATCAAGGTAAAAAAGATAAAAACGTTTTGTTGCTAAGTAGTCTCCCTCCAAACGTAGAAATTGCAGATAACCCCCAAAAAACTACCTGATACAATTGCTTTCTACAACGCAACTAAATACGGTGTAGTCGTGATTGAACAAATGGCAAGGAAATTTACAGTCAAGTCTGCTTCACGTAGGTGGCCGGTGCTTGTTTTTTTTGTAATATTTCGGACCTTGATGCAATCAATGCCTGGGTTTTATATAAAGCTGTAACTGGAAAATCTATTAGTAGACGGCAATTCATTCAAGACTTGGTTGAAGAATTGCGAGAAAAGTTTGTTCTCTTCCGACATAAAAAGGTGGCAAAAAGAGCATGTGAAGCAACCAATGAAAACGACGGACAACCAAAAATTAAGCGTAAACGAGTCCGATTCCACATTTCGAAATGTGAAAATAAAACTCTAGATATCTGTTCAAAATGTAAAGCACCCATCTGTGGAAAATGTACATAATTTATCAGTTTTACGGATTTTATAATCTGTAAAACTATGTACTGATAAAAGTGTTATTAACTGATAAAATTTTTAATTTTTAATTTTTCGAAATTATGTCTAAACATATTAAAAAGAGATACTCTGTTTTTCCATTGAAATTAGGAAATTTCTGCCATAATTTTTTAAAGAGACAAGTTATTATACTCAAGGACATAAAATTTTAAATAATACGATTTTGTAAAAATTAAGTTAATTTCTCTTGATTTATATAAATTATTTAATGTAAATTCTGAGAAATATTGATTATTATTTAAAAAATAAAATGTTTTAGTAAAATAAATTAAGCTCTTGTGCATATTTTATAACTTTACATTCTAGGGTCAAAATGACCCGCTCCGCGGTTCTAGGTATATCGAAATTCCCGCGGTTCTAGTGTTAAAGAATTTAACCTTACCCTAAATTTTACACACAACAAATCTAACACAAAACACACAAAAATTTAATTAGCTCACTACAGTTTAAGCTTAAATTCAGTTCTGATTTACTAAATAACTTTGCACATTCAAATACACTTTTATATTATACAAAACTAAATTATTGTACTCTGTTATTTTTAAAATTTGTTTTACTAGTATATCTAAACACAACTTTATCTATGAAACACAACTAGCAATGATTTAAGTTGAATGACACACAAAAAAAAGGAACACTATTATTCAATTGCCTCAGTAACCCAATAGAGAAATGAAAACCATATAGATTGAAACGAATACCATATAGAAAACCAGTGCTTTGACGACTGCTCTTGATGATCAGCATGAAGACGGAACAGAAGACCACAATGGTTCTGTTTAACGTTGCAAACCGTTCGCCTTAATTGAAGAAGCGGGACGTCACCAAGATTTCGTGCACTACGTAACAAAGTCTAGTAGATTGCAGACAGGAAAGCACCACTCGACGATTCTCTCTAACTTTCAGTTCACAGGAATTGGAGTTTGACGACAAGTAGACACGCACAAGGCAGGTTCAGCAAAGTAATCCAACTTGCTATTACAGGAATCACAGTTCGAAGAAAGTAGATCGGAACGCCCAACTTGGCAAAACTCTGTATAAATTACTACTCACAGGAATCTTCAGGTGGAGGGATCGATCAACACCGCTGCCACCACTTTAATTAATCTATATAATAAGACTGTGACGATATGAACACTTCTCCCAGGTAGCTGGACATAGATTAATTCAAGATACGGAGTTTAGGTTTTAAAATTGTGTATTTAATTATATACAATATGTACACTTCAGTTACACCAAAATTTTACTGTCAAAATCGCCCTAAGGCACCGGGGAGTTAAACTTCTTCCCCAAACAGTCAGAGTTCACTGACTATATGAAACGGCACTAAGCCCGGGATTCAAAGTTCCCAAAAATGTAATCTGGCCCAAGGCCGCAGGTATCAGTCACCTTCTGAGAGTAGATCTCAAGTCTCTCTGCCTCTTTTTCGGTCCGAGGTTCTCCAAGAAAACTCTAAGCACCTCCCTGGAACATATTTCGTCCTATCATGCGTTGGTTTTTGTGTTTCGACGTTGATTTGCTGAAATCAGTGACATCAGCTATTTCCAACATTCGAGAATTTCTCACGCCGAGGGCTTAGCGTAACGAACCGCCCTTTTGTGCATGAAGAATGTCGGACTCTCCGTGTGTGGCCTTTGTCGCCAGCTGACAACCTCTTGCAAGTAGACAAGGGGAGGAAATACCGCCCTCAGTCCGGCGATGACCATCAGTCAGTTAGCTTGACACCAGGGTTCAACCCAGTTCGCGCCCCCCTTTGTTGCCAAGGACAGGGGTGACAAAGACTCATCCAATATTCACACGACTGACTGCTTGAAGAATTTCCTATTCTTCACAACATAAATCGATAATGTAAACACTACCACGAAATAATCCCATGTAAAAGCAATGTCCTATCATACTAAATGCCAGATTAGCTGTAATATGCTATGTTCAATCACATTCATTTTGGTAATTTAAAAATTAGGATATAAAAGATATAGATCTAAGATAATAAATACATGGAAAATGATCTCGTTGGCTGAGCCACATTTGAGTGTATATATATATATATATATATATATATATATATATATATATATATATATATATATATATATAATATACGGTCTTGAAAAAGAATAATTCAGGGAACAAAAAGGGAGGGAGGATGGTCCCTGAAGAGAAGAGAATGAAAACGATTTTGCAAATAAAAATAGGGTTTAGATTAATCGATAGATTACAGCACTGTCTATAAAATGCATATCACAGAGTTTATAGCCTTAGGGAATTCGCATCGAATAAAAATATATTAATAGAATTGAGTAGGTGTTTAAGTGGAAACGACGCAGGGATTTTTCCGGTGAATCGACAAATGGAAGGTTGTGGAACATTCGACAGAAAACTAAGCAGATTTTTTCTAGGCGCGCTTACGAACAATGGATAGAGTCAGAGACATGTAGACTTCCGAAACGTGTAAACGTACCGCTGAGCGGTCTGAGACGATTTGCGAATTAAGATGAAACGAGATGGGCGGAGTAAGGATTTTAATTTTATAGAAGTTTAGGCAATTTGATTTAAACAGTAAAATGATAATTTTAAGAATGAAACCGAGAAAATTTAGGCTGGTGAATAAAGATATGAGAAAATGAAAAGGGACTGCTTATTTTCATTCGGAACATGATGACTACACCTTGAAAGATTATTATTCCGGCCATCGATGGTAAGATTCCGGATATTAACTGGTGAACTCAGGATATAGTGGAGTACGGAAAAGCAGAATCCTTTTCATTTAATATATATATATATATATATATATATATATATATATATATATATATATATATATATATATATATATATATATGTCTGTGTGTGTATATATATATATATATATATATATATAATGTATATATGTGTCTGTGTGTGTGAGTGCCAGCCAGAGGTGTATTTAGAATCATGTTTCCTTCTACGAGGTACTTTTACCTGTATTTTGTCATCTTTACGTTGATTTTGATAGACTATTCTTCGACTGTGCACTGGATAACTGCACTTTGTCACCAGTAACAATTTATATAAATTCCACATTTGAAATTCTTGGAACTCCAGCGTACTACCGGCTATTACTTGTTGAGGGGGACATAATAACACCGTGCTTATGTCCACAATTGCTGGGTAAGCTGGGAGTGTATTTACTTGTAGATAAATTTTAAATTATAAATTTAATCAAAAATTTCATTTTTGATTTCACTATGAGCTAACCTCGTTAAATAAATTAATTTTTATGTGCGTAACAGGAGTTAAATACCCACAGGAATTTACAAAGCATTTTTAGATTATTCCTTTTAAGTTTTCAGAATTTTTCCTACATGTATGCTTAGAAAAGACATTCTGTTTTACGTGTTTTTTATCCCTTTTGATCTTTCAAAGATTGCGACAAAAACAAAAGGAAAATATTCCTAAGTGTCAGTGAAATACATTTATCCTTTCTGGCATATATTTTTTTCTTCTGTACTTTTTTGAAGTATTCTTGCCCCCTGGGGCAGAAAAATTGACACCCGCTCCTACGCAAATAAAACTTTTTCCAGAGTCCCTCCAATCAATATTGAAGTTTTTATTTCAAAATATGAGTTTTTTATAGGAATATATATATATACTAGCTGAAAACCCGCGCTTCGCTACGGAGTACATTCAAATTAAATACAACGGTCAACGTATGCAATTTATGCCAAAAAATAAATATATATATTTATAATAAATGCGAAGATCAATGTATACAATTGATGTAAAATATATATCTATCTATGTATATATATTTATAAAAAATCGTCGTGATATTTATAAAAAATCACGTGATCAGCATTTAATAAATTAAATTCTAAAAATTAATCTTTAAAAATTCACCAAAAATCAGAAAAGGGAGGTAAAGATTCGAAAAAGATCTCATTTTGAAGGAATTTTTATGATCTTTCTCGTGATATAAATTTTATAACCCTCAAATTATTATTTTAAATGCAAACTTAAAAAAAGTTACAAAAACAGCTTAAAAATTTAATTTAAAAAAATCTTTCTTAGTGCACCCCTACACTATTAGAAGAATCGCCATGCAAAATTTCAGCCCTTTAGGTCCAGCGGTTTGGTCTGTGCGTTGTATGTCAGCCAGTCAGTCAGTCAGTGAATGAATGAGTGAGTTACGGAACTGTTTTATATATATAGATAGATATAGATTAAACGTTTGTCATTTGGAGAAACGTTTAATTGACAAAACGTTTACAATATAGACGTTTACAATATAAACGTTTACAATTGACAAACGTTTATAGATAGACATTGGTATCTCAAAATTAGAGTAAGAGATGAAATAAAAATACAAAAATAAAAAAAGGATTTTAAGTAAAGAATGTTTTTTTAATTACTTTAAGCACCTAAAATAATATTCAAATTAATATTACGTTACTTAATAATTGTGTGCACGTCCGCCATCTTGGATTTTTTTGCGCCAACTTGGCGATTTCACCGTGTTTTGAGGAGTGGAAAAATTCTCGCCAATGTGTTTTAAGCGGTGTTTTCAAAACGCTGGACTTTGAATTTTTTTAGCTTTTTTAATAAAAACCACCTGTTTAAATTATGAAACTTAGAAAATTTTTTGAAAAATCATTTAAACGTTGGACTTAGATTTATTGTTGGGTTTTTGATAAAAACCACTTTTTTCTGAAAAAATCATTCTCAAATATTGGAAATTTTGGGTTTTTCTTTTAGCTTTTTTAATAAAAACGACCTTTTTAAATTGTGAAACTTAGAAATATTTTTGAAAAATCATTTAATCGTTGGACTGAGATTTTCTTTTTGTCATTTTTAATTAAAAACTGCCTTTTCAAATTATGATCCATATGAGAAATTTGGTCAAATGAATTTTACTTACAGATAAAATTTCAATGCCATCTATTCAGTTTGCCCTAACTCTTTGACTAATAGCAATGAATCACCAAAATATTATGCCAATATATTGTTAATTAGAAAAAAAATACAGCATTTTCGTACCACCTAAATAACTTGCAATTTAAAAATTATCTAAAATTCAGCTTTGAAAAATGTAAAATAATTATGAACCCATAAATTTATGGTGAGTAACCAGATCCTCTTCTTTTTTTTTTTTCTTTTTTTTTTTAGGGCATTGTGGTAATGAAATTTTACTTCAGATTTGACCTTAACCAAATATTTGGTGCATACAATAAAATCGGGACAAGGATTATTTGACCATTTATCCTGCTGTGGTGGAAATAAGAAAAAAAAAACCCTTTTCCTAAACCAATAACTTAACCTTAACTAACTTTTTAACTTAGGTTCCTGGGGAGAGAGAAGTTGAAGTTCAGTTATTTAAATTTATTTGTAATCCACTACAACTTGGAATTATTAAATATTTTAAAATATATTGTATTTAAAATGTATACTGTATTTTACATTTTACGAAAAAATGATGGCAGATAATTTTTACTTCAAATAAATGAAATGGTGTATCATTATAGTATACTAATTGACAATCGATAAACAAAATTAAAAGCAACTTAAATTTAATAAGTTAACGAAAAACTGATAATGGATTCAAAAAGTTTCAACAAAAAGACTCTTAGTTTTAAAAATAATTTACTCTTTTGAGTCTAGTCAATTTGACTCAGATTTCCAGGTCAAGGCCAAGATCTGACCTAAAATTATTATACTGTAATTAAAAGATCACATCAGAAATAACTGTTTGATCTTAAAATTAGAGAATTTGACATTGGGTTATTTTTACCAGAACGCAATAATTATCGCCATGCGAAATGCGCCAAACCCTGGCGGAAAAATCCAAGATGGCGGTCGTGCACACAAATCTAGAGTATCCCCCCTAACTTTATTTCTACTGATCAGATATACATAATATATAGCCTATGTCCATCTGGAATAATGTACCTTTCAAACAGTGAAAGAATTTTTCAAATAGGTGCAGTGGTTCCGGAGATTACCCTCCACGTACAAAATCTGCTCTCTCTTTATATATTACTATAGATGTGCAGCGGTAAGTATTGTATAAATTCTATGGAATAGAACAGTAGTGGTTTCTATTTACATTTAATCTGTAAAGATAAACTTAGCTGAATTGGGAAGCTAAAACTGTTTAGAAACAACGAAAATAGGTCCCATATGAGTCCGATAAATAATAATTCGGAATCTGCTGTGAATTGTACTCAAAGATTTAATTAATAATTTCATTGTAAACATATCCGTCATCTACAAGATTCTTATTAGATTATTAAGATGCCTTTAATAAGAATTTTTAAAGAAAGTTTTGATAAATATAACTATAGTATTTTGAACTATATTATTTAACTATAGTGTTTTAAACTATACGTATTTGATTCAAAACTTGAAATAAAAATTCTGTTATAATTATTTACATTCAGTTCAAATTATGTAATTATTTTCCAGATTGACAAATATGAAATTATATTATTGAAAAAGAGCACTCCTTCCGCATGAATAATTCAACTGATTATTATAACTGAAAATGAGAATTAATATCAAGTTTTTCCCCAAGCCTTTAAATACATTCTTTCTCAACAGTCAAGCTCACCATAAATGTTAATGATTTACTGGTTTTCATACATTAATACTAATAATATGAAGTCTCGTTTATAAATTGCAAAGTTATTGAAAGGAATTACAGATAATTTTCAAAACATTAAATATCCTGAAGGACACACTTAAATTTTTAACCCTTCAGTACTCGTGTCTCTAGCTGTAGCACGAACAGTCGCGTGGGTGACAGGTGTAACCCACTTTTATGTCGCCTTATATCCATATGTATTTAACTTTTTTGGAACCTAATTATTTCTATAGTTTTTTAGGAGTATATACTACAAATAAAACACAATTAAATTTTAGAAAAAGAAACATTAAATATTTCAAATCAACCATATATTCAAAATACAAAAAATTAAAACATTCTGCACATATATTTTCAAATGGTCATAACATATCCACTTTCCGCATTTCTAGCACCAATTTCACGTTATTCTGTCTCTCTGTCGTCCATAAGCGTAACAACGTCAGTGGCGCACCCAGGGGGTGAGCGAAGGGGCCCTTACCCACCCCCAAAGAAAAATAAATTGCATTATGAATATTGAATTTGCATTATAAACATTTTCATCCGCTCAACTCGTCCCCCCCCCAAAAAAAAAAAAAAATAAATAAAACCCTGGGTGTGATCCTGGGGTTTTATAGACTTGTTCGTCAATAAACAAATCTAATATTTTTTTCTGGGGAAAAAAAAATTGCTGCTATGCCTTTTGACCCTGGAAGATGTGTTATAATGTTTTCCTGCCTTGTTCTGACATTTGTAACAAACTTTTTTTTTATCACATTAAAAAAAGTCATAAAAAAAGTTTTATGTAAAGAAACCTATTAGAGATTGACTCCCTCTTATTAGATTTTTAATCATAAATAAAGAAAAGGATCTAAAATCTAAATTTTACAGAGAATAAAATAAATTCACTTTTCCTGAAAAGTTACGTAGATGGTCGCGTGGGGGACAGGTGTCAACCAGTGAACTTTGGCGCCATTTAATCGAAGTCCAGTTAGAGACCAACTGAAATGAAAAGAGAGGGGGCAAGAGGGAAGGCTCATTTGAAGGTAGAAGAAAAAGGGGAGATTTCCAACCTTCCGATGGCCATCATTAGGGAAATTGAAAGCAGGTGGGTGACATATGTCAACTGCGCGAGTATTGAAGGGTTAAGGAATACACTTACATAGGAAATGTATATATTATATTATGATATATTTTGTTTTATCTTAGCACAGTGTTAACCCACTAAGCCCAGCTGTATGAACCATATCGTCTAAATAGAAACTGAAGAATTTTTTAAAGTGCATTACTTGTCTTAATTGAAGTGGAGTCTAAATTTAGAAAATTGCATTCGCATAGAATTGACGATAAAATCCCAAAAATGGGAGACTTATGTACCTAATGGGGGTAACGGTTGTTTCTTCCGCATATGAACAACCAAGCCGTATGTTACGCTAAATTCAAGGAAGAAAGCATTTAAAGCCTCTTGAAATGAATATCCTTTATTGTTTATGGAAATAAATATACATATTTTAAATACAATTGTAATATTTAATCATGTGTAAAAATTTCCTGAGGCAGAACGTGATATCCACTAATTGGGGTGATTCCAATAAATTTCTGTATGTCTATTTCAGATAATGAAAATGCGGCGCTATTCTTTCGCAGAGCACATATTAAAGTTTCTTAGGTAACATGTTTCATAATATCCGAGGCAAAGTACATTTAGAAAAGTTTCATATGGAGTGTCATTGGCAATGCAGCCCGGTTCAATTCAAGTTTTGACATTTCTTCGGATTCAATAGCCAACATTTGATTTTTTAAAAATTTAATTATTTCATAGTGGCTTTCTTTTCCTTCAATTTGTCTCCTCCCATATCAGTATCGTCAACTGAACTATCATTCGTAATGAGGTTTTTCCCCTTTACGTTTTATTTTCTTGTTCGCAAGATTTCTACTTTCCCGCTGTTTGACTTTTAGTTCAACATGTTGTGACGGGGATCTTTGTAATTAGTGGCAGAACTTGGATAAAACTAAGAGTGATTATTCCAATGTACGTTAGTCAATCAAATTATTAAGTATCATCACAACATACATATATATAAAAAATTCATTATTAATCATACCGTAAGCAAATATCATTTTTAATAAATACTGCTATGTGATATATATCTATATGAATGATTATCAATCATAAATTTACCTAATCACCTATCACTAACTCGGGCATTACACTGAGCATTGGCATGAAAGCAATCAGAAAACTCTCTCCCTACCTTGGTTGACTTCACCTGCATAACATTGGGAGGCCTCCCCTTGCCAAAAATAAGGATTCTCCGTTGGGGACTCAACGGGTAGGTTTGCGCCTCTCACTAATTGGTTGACCTTGCTAGCCGGACATCTCTAGCTTCTTGTAGTGGGCAGCTTATGGTGCGGGTGTGGCATAAGCTCTAGGACTTGTTCCGGTGGCACGAAATCACTGAATACGGAAGCTAGTCATCCTTCGCTGGAACAGGCTTGTAGGGGAGCTCTACTGCCGTTCGGTCTTTCCTCATCTGGTCATCTCCGGCCTTGGGAATTCGTCGGCCGTGGATATTCTTTATCGCGGGCTTGTTCTTCAACCGTCCAAATCTGCCAGCGACCAATTGTATTCGGTACTCGGATTCCACGGGGCTACCTCTTACAAGTTTCTTATCTGCCTGGGTCCGTCCGCTGGGCATCTTAACATCACCATCTACATATCATACTGTCACTTTAAATCTCAGTTTTCGAGAATTTCAGTCTCCTCGACACAACTGTTACTACCTTCTCTATCAACTTCCTCTCTTAACTACATTCAAACTTTCTCGCTCTTGACTATCATTGGTGACCCTTTTTAACCAATGAGGCCCCTGAACTTTTGTCATTGGGTGCCCCATGTACATTATCCTTTCCATTTCTCCAATCTGAAAGCGAGGGGGCACCAGCCCTGTTCCGACACCTATATATATATATATATATATATACAGTTGGCTCTCTGTTTAACGACTTTCAAGCGACCGTGAAAAATCGTCTTTATGTAGATATCGCCCTTAAACAGAATTTGTGAAAACATAACATTTCCCATAACGTCGGAGGGGCAGGGACTGGGGAATATCGTCTTTAAATAGAGATTGTCGTTAAGTAGAGCGTCATTAAACAGAGAGCCAACTGTATATATATATATATATATATATGTCGAATTTGATTTCACTCCATTCTTTAAACCTGCTTTCACTGGTCTAAATCGGCATTGCAATCGGTGATCGGCACACCGATTCCTCTTTTCATGTAAATTGCAGTCAGCATGGCTGTGAGTGGGTAAATAAAATAAGTTCTTATCCTTCAACAACGTTTATTAATCATTCAAAAGGATGTTTGCTCCATTCGTACCATTAACATTTCCTGTTTCAATTTCTAACACTCTAAATTCCTTATCCCTTTCAGTCTTTTGGCTGCACCGCTAAGCGGTGTGCTCTTATTCAAGCCTACATCATCTCTACCTCATTCCTTTGTTTCAAGCTCTGCAAGGTTTATCTGTTTACGCTGCACTGAAAGTTCCAAAATGTTCTTTGCTTAGTCTGCAATTAATTTTCCCGCGAAACTCTAAAAATTGCTTTCGGGCGTCAACATCCCTGATTGGGCTCGTAATTCACCTGACTGTTTTTAGATTTCCTTCCCAGGTGGCTTTATCAAATGTGAATAATCTGTCATTTAACGTTTTAATTCCGATTTTCTGTAGAAAAAATTCCCTTTTTGACCCCATATATATTTCATATATATATATATATATATATATATATATATATATATATATATAATATTCTAAATACTGTTTTCGTAAAAAAAACTTACAAGGCAGCTCTAAAGTCTTTCTTTTCTAAAAATTTTCACAGCATCAGATGAATGACGAATCAGTGCCTGAAAAATATCTGATTTTAAAATACAATTTATGTTTAAAATCAAATACAATATTTTATTCGCTCCCTTGATTTTATCATTTTGTCAAAATCTTTAATCTGAGTGTCAACAGGAAAAAAGGATCAGATAGATCAAAAGAGATTTCACCCTATTTCATGTTTATTAAATTGGCCTAGCATGTTTCATGGCATTCAGTATATTTTCTGCTTAAAATTGCATTTACTTCAGATTTAGAATTCTGAATTCTGTGGATCGTAAAACATAATGGAATCCAGATCCATTTTTGAACTTTTGCTGCGATACTTGTACGCCTACATTTATGTTTTGCGAATAAAATTGTGATCCTGAATAAAGCAATATTCATTGTAATTTCTCTTTTTATCAGTTCGGATTTTAAACTAGAAGCCTGGCTGAGTATAAAACAAGAGAGTTTCAGTTTGTTATTAATCTAATAAATATAACGATTACTTAAACAATATACACTGGTGTTCAAAATTAAGGGAATGTGCTCATTTTATTAAATGTTTGGAAAAATAAAGGGCAGATTTTTATGAAATTTGGTATGGATACACAGTTGTATAAGCGAAAATGTTGTACCATACAACAGTCATGGTATGAACAGTCATGGTACGGGCGGGTTGTCAGCTAGGCCCATCAGCAGAGGAATGCCAAAATCCTCCGTTGCAAACTTGAACATAAAATGTCTCTAATATGGTGTGTAGTCCTCCTCTCAGAGTAACACAGCTCTTTCTGCACGATGATGTACTGGGCACGAAGCAGTTTGATTCCATGAGGCAGTCGGTCCCATTCTTGCAACAACTCCTTTTTCAGCTCCTGGATGGTTATCGGCGGGGAAGGTTGCATGGCGAGCTCTCCCGAGAGAGTCTCAAACATGTTCAATAGGATTTAGGTCTGCAAATCTAGCATAATCATCGACTTGGAGAGACTTATGTGAACATGTCCTGATGTCCATAAAAAGGAACCGATGATCAACTGCGTCTTTGAAAAGTCGAACAATGTGCTGCAAGATCTCTTCCCTATACTTTTCACCAGTAGATTGGGAGCCATGTCAAACACATGGAGAGATGTTCGATCGAGTAGCATTGTTCAGACGTCAGCCTTGGATAAGACTTTAGTAGGATCTTCACAGACGAGTCGCAATTCAGCCTATACACTGGTTCTCGGCGAATCCTCGACCCGATATCTTTCCTCCAACATCACTGAAAGGGACCACTATGGCAGCGCGGGTGTCATGTTCTAGGCAGGCATCGTGTTGGACTGCTGCAGTTCTCTCCATGTGTTTGACAGGGGATCTATGTTCGGCTTTCTAGGGGCGTAGTTGGACCTCGGTTCTTTTTTATGGACAACAACGCTCGTCCACATAAGGCTCACTTTGACGAAGATTGTCTTGGAAGTGATGATATTCGCCTGATGGGTTAGCCAGCCAGATAGCCATTCCTAAGCCATATTGAACATATCTAGGACTCTCTTAGGAGGAAATTGCAGCTCGCCATTCCCCATCGACAATCATACAGGAGCTAAAAACTGCGCTGTTGTAGTTCTGGGACCGACTGACACAGGGACTGACTCGTGAAATTGCCTCGTTTCCAGTATGGAAACGCGCTATGAGAGATGCATTACTCTGAGGGAGCACTTACCGCATATTAACAATACCGCATATTGACACTTTCTGTTTGATCTTGAAAATGGGTTTTGGACATTCTTGCGCTGATGAGCCTAACTGACGGACAGTTGTATGATACAATTTTTGGTACAATGTATGGTATAATGTTTTCCATATAACTCTGTATCCATACCAAGTCTCTTGAAATCTGCACATTGTTTTTTCAGATTTTCTACAAATTGTGAATTTTTTAAATTTAGAACATCAATGTGTATGTATATATATATATATATATATATATATATATATATATATATATATATATATATATATATATATATATATATATATATATATATAAGTATATATATATATACATATATATAAGTATATATATATATACATATATATATATATATATATATATATATATATATATATATATATATATATATATATATATATATATATAGGGTGGGCACAAAGTCCGTATAAACCACAAAAATTCATAAAAACCGGAAAAATAACCAAAAGAAAAAAATGTTTGCAGGGTTAGCATCGATAGGTCACGAGATTTTTTTGAAGTCATGAAAAAAAAATAACTCGAAAAATAGCCGACACGTGGCGTTGGCGTACACAAGTCAAAGAAAAGATACGCAATTAACGAAAAGAATGCTTCTAAATCGTTTATTACAGCGGTAGGTGTTCCACATAACCCCCACCACAGGAGATAGTACATTTCAGGCCAGTCACAAATCCAGCAACGTCAGACTGCAGCAGGTCCGAATATATACAAGAAACCTCTCGACGGATCTCATCTTTCAGTCCCAACACATTGGATGGACCAGATAGATACTCCCGGGATGATACACCTCTTTGACTTGTGTACGTCAGCACCACCTGTCGGCTGTTTTTTGAGTTTATTTGTTTCCTGTCTTTATAAAAGTCCCGTGACCTAGCTATGCTAACTCTGCAAACTTTTTTTAAAATTTTGGTTACTTTTCCGGTTTTTATGAATTTTTAAAGTTTATACGGACTTTTTGCGCACCCGGTATATATATATATATATATATATATATATATATACACACATCCATACGAGAAAGACAGTAACTACAACAAATATCGAAAAAATTATTTTTAATTCATTTGTCATAACGCTTAAACGTAACAACTAAACTTAAAAGTTAAATTGACACTCTGCTTTTTTTAGAAGTATGACTAGTTCCTGTTGCAAAAGGTTTCTTGTTTTGATTACCATCTAAGAATTACCAGCACTTTGGCCTTCTATACAACAATAATATCCCGTGGTTGACATTTAAGCATACAGACAATACGAAACACTCTTTAATTGTAGGCTATGTTCAATATCTATATCACGTAAGAAAATGTGATCGTAGAGCTTCAGAAATACACCAACTTACCGGAGCAATATAACACGCATTTACATCTCTGGGTAGAGATACTGCACGAATGGTCCTCCAAACCATCGACCTCATACTTTCGCATCCCGATAACTATGCATTATTAATTGATCTATCTCAAAACTTTACAATATATGCATAATAAATACGATAATCTCTATATAACGCTACTCTGTCTATTATGATGGAAATATTTTCAAACGTACCGAACATTAAGACCTTAATCGTTGCAATGAGCCATTCATTTTCTTAATTCCCTGAAAAAGCACGGTTCTTTTCTTAAACGAAACGAATTCGAATTATGTGTTTATACTATGACAAGCATCCTTTTTTTAAAATTTGTAGGTGGTTCTACGGTTTATATGGTGAATTAATATTGGCACTGCTCTATTGTTGTACTGATTTTTTTTTTGGGGGGGGGTGTCGTTTTAATAGTTTATTTTATCTAATCTAAGTACATTTTGTCAGGATAGACCGACTGAACATTAATTTAGCTTTCACATATAAAAAAAACAGTATGGAATTCCATCGGTGTATATACAGATATACAAACATAAAATGTCTAGATGTTTTAAAAGTATGATATTAAAAATATTAAATAAGCAATATAAATATTATATACATAAATTTCTGATTCTATATATTTAAATAAATGTAAGCATTATAGTCACGTATGGAAATGTTGAATCAAATGCTACTTGTAGATTGTCTATGATTTTTATATGAATTTCAATTAATTTAAGATATCGAAACAAAAACGAAAATTAAAAAGAGCATGATCTTCAGTCACTCCTTTCCAATATAAACAAATTTTACCTGACTTTGATTTATTAATTATATGCAAATACACAAGAAACATAACCCATCACCATTTAAAAGTTTACTATGCAGCCGAAATTTTTCACAATTTAACATAAGTATTCATATGATTTGTTTCTCCCGGATTAGAAAATAATTATCTATTAATCCCACAAAATCTGTGATAAATATATATTAACTAAATTCCTTACACAACACTCCCGTTCGTATAAAAGAGCTATTTGTCAAAAATAAATGTTTTAATAGTTCTAAAGTTGTATCATTCAAGTACCTGAAGACGGTGTGGTCTGTGCGGTATTCGAAAATAAATAATTCTAGATAGTAGAGATAATTTATTTTTAACTATATAATAAAATTCCGAGCTTAGTTACATATCATTCCAGGTCAAGTATTTCTAAAAATTATCATATTTGTAATAATGCACCCCAGAGGTAAACTTAGTTCCCGTAAATTGAACTAAGGGTTATAAAATTATATATTCAAAGAATGCAGTTCTAGTTAATTCCAGAAGTCCGGAAGAAAATATAGTGTTAAAAGATTACTCTACAAACAAAAACGGTCAAACAATACCTGATTTTTCCTAAAATTGAATAAAAAATGATTTGTACACGTACAGTAGGTAATCAGAAGTACATCGATTTTACAAGTACATAATAATTTAAAAATTTCCACCAATAATTGCATTTTTGTTAATGCTATTAATATTATGATTATATTTAATAAAATTACTCAAAAAATAATTCACTTTGAAAGAGAAAAATTGCGTCTCAGAAAAAACTTTTCTAGGGAGAAAATGATTTTAACTTTTTTTTCTTTAAGGGGATGGTGGACTTTCAAATTACCAAAAATCGAGCAAAAATTGGAATTTTTTTGGGGGGTGTATTAATATTTTAAAAACAGGTAAATATTGGAATGAAATGCATTTAAAATGTGTAGTGAAAAGAAAAATGAAAAATTGGTGGCTTTAGAGTAGTAAGTATTAAAGGTAGATAAAAAATTATCTTTTAAATGACTTTTTCTAAAAATGAGAAATTTTCAGATTTGCAAGTCTTTAAAATGCTCCTCGCGTCATAATTTTTGACAAAATTTTATGAAATTTATAATAAAGATTCCTGTAATACATCAAAATAAAGTTATGTATCCATTTTAGGATTCGGGGTCATTTAGGTTATAAAAGTTTAACTTTAGTGTAGAAGAGTACAAAAATTTCCCGAAAATTCAGAGTACAAGCATAAAAATATTTTCTAAAAATTAACTATTCAACGAAAGTACAAAAAAATACATAACTTTGTTCAGAGAGTATTTATAAGCAATATAAATGCAAAATTAAGGGGAATAGTTTAAAATTGAGTCGCAAGGAGCATTTTAAAGAAGGGTAATTTAATTTAAATTTTTTAATTATAAAATATTTTTTTTAAATATTTATAAAATTTTATAAGGTGTTTAACATTGTTATACTTTAATGAATATATATACAAAATTTCATATCTCTGTGGTAAAAATTTCAAAAATCGTTTTGAAAGGTCCACCATCCCCTTAAAGCAAAAATATAATCTTAAAAAAAAAAGACTTACAAAGGACGGACAAAAAAAAAAGACGCACCAAATAGGAGTAATGCAAATTGGACACAAATTGATATGCATGCACATTTCGGCGGAAAATGGAAAATTTTAAAGTTTTTGGAGGCCAATGAATGAACATGCGGCGCTGTTTCGCATCCTAACTGCGTAACTGGCAGGTTATTAAAGAGGAGGAATTTCGATTCCAGTTGATAAATTCTTTGCAATTTTCATTCCGTGTTCTCAGGTAGACAGTAACTATACTTCGCTTTCAGGTGCGTGAACAATATGCGCAGATGTCAGAATTTGAGGGAGGACGTATAGTTGGGCTCAAAGAGGCCGGTTGGTCCAATCGGTGAATCGCTCGACATTTGGATAGGTGTTATGCGACTAATAGACGATGTTTGCTGGGATGGGTGAACCATGGCCGAACACAGTGTCAAGAAGGAAGCGGTCGGCCTAGAGAAACGACAGAACGTGGGGTCCGAGCAATCGTCAGAGCGGCACTCACAGTCCCAGATTAATCATTATCATGGATCGTGGGTGCAACTGGTGCCTTAGTGACCACAAGGACAAATCATAGGTGGCTCAGAGAAAGGGGGCTGAGCTGACAGAGCCCCTTGCGACGACTACCATTGACCTCTGTATACCGACAAGCCCGTTTGCAGTGGTGTCGGGCACATTCGACTTGGAATGCCACTGATTGGAGTAGAATTGTCTTCATTGATTAGTTCCGCTTCAAACTGAGCCCCGATGACCAGCGACTACGTGTCTGGAGTCACCTCGGACAGCGGTAGGATACCAATCTGACTGTCTTCTGACATACGAGCCGACAACCAGGAGTAATGGTCTGAGGTGCTATTGCATTTCATAACAGGACCCCTTTGGTTGACATCCGCGGCACCCTTACAGCACAGCGGTACGTCTACGATATTCTACGCCCCTTTGTGTTGCCCTTCATATCACGCCATCCTGGGTTACATTTCAGCAAGATAATGCCCGCCTGCACCAGGTGAGAGTTTCTATTGCTTGTCTTCGTGTTTGCTCATCGCTACCTTGGCCAGCAAGTTCGCCGGATTTCTCCCCCATTGAGCATTTTTGGAACATTATGGGCAGGGCCCTCCAACCAGTTCGGGATTTTGACGATCTAACGCGTCAATTGGGCAGAATTTGGCACGAAATCCAGCAGGAGGACATCCGCCACCTCTATCAATCAATGCCAAGCAGACTAACTGCTTGAATAAAGGCCAGAGGTGGACCAACGCGTTATTGACTTTTTCACTTCGTGAAGATCTAGAATAAATCAACCAATTATTCTCAAATTGTAATCATTTGTTTTTCTGTACATGTACATCACATCTACTGATTTTCTTACCATTCGGATAGATCCTTCTTGATGAGTTTGTTTGCGTGTGTGTGTCTAAGAGTGTATATTAGACAGTTTAATAAGAACTGAAGGAATGAACGATGTTCGAAATTCCATGCATATCCTCCAGAGAAATCTACACACAATATGGTAAATCATCAAAAATTCCCTTCCTATATTAACATACGTAAAGTAATGATAGTCAACGTGTTATGCATAGACCGTACTGCATAAAAGTAATGCATAATATCTCATAATATAAATGTTGAAACATGCTATTTTGGCAATTTGTCCTAAATATACCATTGTATATTTCAAACCAAACTAACATTTTTGCTCGCAGTTAGTCGTGTATTATTTATCAGTATTACTACCAAATCTGTTTATAATTTTTTTTCTATTTATCTTATTCATTAATATTTTTTGTACTCGAATTTAAAATCAAGTTTCTATGAAAGATGGAATCAGTTCCAAATTCACATTTAATATCTGTCGATTTCAAGAATTTTGTTTTCTACAGAACCTATTTAGTTAAAACAGAAAGATACGTCTATATGTTTTTTTTTTGTAAAATACTTTCAATAAAGATACCGGAAAATGTTGGAATATGTCTGAAAAATAGCGAAACAGGGCCAAACATTTTTAATCAATAGATGGTTTTCCTCAAGATTATGCAAATTATTTCTTAAAATAACGGTAATAATTTCGATTACTGGATTATCAAGATTACGGATAGCTTGAAATATACTAAATTAAATTATTAAAGAAAAAGCTTTTAGTTTTGTAAAATATTTGTACACTTAGCTTCTTCATATATGCTGTAAACTCTGTCTCACCAAATTGATGCCTAGAAAAATTAAATAGTTTAATGTCTAGTAGCATACCGAAGAAATTTCTGCAAGCCCATTCATTATGTATAATCTGTATAAAACATTTCACATATCGTTAACATAGCTTACCGGTAACATAAACAAGTTTGTAAGGGAAGAAAAGTCGTTTTGGCTTAAAAAGCCATTACTATGAATCATTTAAAGGAATAAATAAAATGCACATCTAAAAGTCGTATGGGACGCATTAAGTATCCAAAAGAAATCATTGCATGAATATCTGGGATAATCACTTGAAAAATCTCTAAAAAATTTTATGGAAATCTAGCTATAAGAAAATCTTGTGAAATCAAAGCCAGATTACCTTTTTTCGTATTAATACCTTGTGATACTTACTAAAGAATTTAAATTCTAATTAAAATTCCTTGATATCGAATTTTACTTTAACAGTGATAGCCTGATTATTTGCGGCTTGTTATTGTTTCTTTTTACATTTCATTTTATTTTAGGCTTCATTGCCATACCACAGTAAAACTTCATAGATCAATATACAGACTACCTAGGAATGCTAAATTGCAAAATAAGCCTTTATAACCAATGTTATTCCATATTTTTCAAAACGCAATTCTAAACGGTTGAAATATGCAGAAAAGAAAACGAATGTAAAGTGCAATTTTTTTCCTACTGTCCCATCGTCCTTGTAATTTAAAATAAAATTTTTAAAGTATCCCATGTTTTCGTTTTTCCCTTTTAACATTCATTGCTTTTAGAAAGGCCGATAAATATGAAGTAAAGCGTATTCTTATTATTTTTACCACTCTCCTAATATTTATGCACTGTTTACCTACGCCAACGTATTGAAAACCTATTACCATTTACGTGCATGAAACCACTACTTTAGAGGACATACCATAGTGATATCGATTATTTATGTTAGTAGTTTCTCAATCATAATTATTACATACTTAAAAAAAAATATATATATATATATATATGTATATATATATATATATATATATATATATATATATATATATATATATATATATATATATATATATATATATATATAAACTATTTTCTAAACAGGATAAGTTCCCAGGTATGATATGAAGAAGGTATGAAAATATAAATCAAATGAAATAAGATGAACCCAAGGGGTAAATACATGGGAACTTTACTTACGCAACAATTTATCACTTGTTGCACGCAGAGATAGTACTTTTCATACGACATCGCGGATAAAGTAGTTACTTTACATCGAGTTAATGTGTAAAGATACCGCTTATAATTCTAATGATGTACTTAGCATATTCTGCAGCGCATTTGTGTAAATCAGATGCATTTCAAATGATTATAATACACTTGAATTCGCCAAATGCGAATGGTACTAATCATAATCTGAATTCTGTCAGTTTTAAAAACAAGTTTCATTAAAATAGGTAATTAGTTATTTTTACTATAATAAATTATGTATTTCAGAAAAATATGGTACAGGAATTCATAATAATTCGAAAATATTTACTTATTAAGGCGAAAATTATCACATGAATGTGTATTCATAATATCATGAAAATGTGTTTTTTGGAAAATAATTTCAAAAGAATTATCCAACAGCAATGTAGTGCATGAAAATATAGTTTTTAAATACGCTTTTTTTTTCAGTTGACACTTGTGCTTACTCGCATGTATTTTTAAGCATATATATTTATCAAAAGAGGAAGTAATCAGGCTTAAAGATTATAACAGGTTCCTGATATATGATGTATCACCACTTGTCCACTAGTCATTTAGTGTCAGAGTAAATCTCTCTGCCCTACCTATTTATTATATTTTATATACCCATGGGAGAAAGAGTTAAAAGATATTATTACAACGATAAATACAATCGGAATTTTAGAGAATTGTAAAAGAACGTCAGTAAAACGTAATAAAAACCAAATATACCGTGGGATTGTCTTTCGGACACAATGCTCTTCCAAGAGGGGAATTTCTCCTATCCATTTAAGCATTATAAGTCAATTTCTGTAATTTCCTCCTCCATTTTCAGCAGCGGAAACATGAACTCGAAAGGTGACAGATGTGGTATCTAAGGGACTTTTAGTCTCACTGGAATAGATTTCCCCCTGTAATTTCAGGAACCATCAATATGGAAGAATGGTCAAGTGCATTTTCATGAAGTAGAATTTCGACATAATGCAAGAAAAAACTGTTTTAGCGTCAAAAGACGATAAAAAGCATTTTCATAAACATTCTCCTTTATATAATACAAAAGAACAGAAATTCTGCAGTAAAAAGCTTTAATTTGACAAAAATATCTATAACCTGTGTCTTACATTACGAACTCCGTTGAATGGACTTTTCCAACCCAGTATATACTGTCTCATATGTTCCTTGAACAAGGCATTAATGAATGTCACAATGGTTTTTAGTTTTTGTTTACATTAGGTTAAACGTCTGTCATCTTAACACATTGTTGACCTTCAATTTTATTTAAATATATACGCAAGTCACTGGCAAAGACTGAAATTTTGGAATAAAGCACGGCATTTTTATTTTCTGAAATATTTTTTCCCTAGGGGCAACGATTTCCACCTTTGGCACGGTGCTGATTTTTTCCTCGATTATTTAAACCTAAAATATCCTGAAAAATTTTCCAATTATAGGTCACAAAACATATTTACTTCTTTAAACTGATAAAAGATAGCAGCATTAGAAATTTTCTGCTCATTCAACTGGCATACATTGAATACGAGAGAAAATAGGACTAGATTTAGGCGTTCGCTTTATGCTAATGGCGTCCCTGAAAGGGTTTTAAATGATAAATTGTGAGGATTTCCCCCAAACTTATTCAGGTCATATAAAAGGTAGTTTTCAAGTAAAGCAATGTCAGTTTATCAATAATTTCTCCAATATGGCTTTCCTTCAACCTAAACTGTCTTCACCATTTCCGTGTAGAAACATGAGTTTACGAAGTAGCACTATGTAAGAATATTTACCTTTAAAGTATAATTCAGCGAATACTCGGTACGAGGATTGTTACTACTCTTCTAGTTATTATCGTTAACCTCTAAAAGTAATATCAACGAAAACTTGAACTCTTTACTAAAAACTGATGTCTTCCGATTTCTCACTTTTCCTTATAGTACTTTTTAACGACATTCTTTTTCAGTTTCCCAAAATCTCGATCGCATTATCGTTGTACTGTTTTTGTATGTTCCATTTATAGTACTTATCAATAAACGTAATAACAGACTATCAAATGCTTCATGTGACTTCTGAAAACATGTGCAACAGGTGGTTGATTGAAAGAAGGGTCTTCGGGACTTTTAAAGTGGAGGAAAACAATAACCCCACTTAACAAGTAGTTATGTTACACGGGTTGTTATAACCAAAAATTACGAAAAAATATAAATATCTGTAAGAATCCTAGCGTTCTGAAAGTGAATTTCGTCAATAGGAAATTTACTATGATCAAATAGATTTAATGTTTATATTTTTAATATCTCTGAAACTACACAAAAACTATGTGTATTTATAGAATTAAAAAATACAATACTTTCAGGTGTGGCTAATTTTACTACAGTTATAAATAGTCATTCAACTTATTGTTAAAATCACACAATTAACCTGTTACCCTACCTTATTAGAAACTTCTAACACTAATTGACTTTAACATTGAGGAGATGAAAAATTCCCAACGAACTTTTCGAACTAAAGAACACTTCATTTCGAAACTTCCACCTAACACTCTCCCGAGAGAAGTAAAAAACCACCAAAAGGCTCTTTTCAGAATAATTTATGACTCGCTGTAGTAACATTTGTTTCTTTTTATGCTGGAACACGGATAAATAAGTCAGTTTATGTCCAGATAAAGCAATTAGAGCTTCTCCAGGACCATAAGAATAGATGCAGGCGCCTAGATAAGTTGAGTAAAGCCTAGATGTAATGAATAGTGGGATTTTTGCCTGCCTGTAAATGCAGTTAAATTTATTTTGCAAGATTTGGCAATTTTCCATTTAAAGCGAAACCATTCATTTTCATATTGTACATTGATTATTTTTCTAGTCACTAATGCTGATTTTCATACTTAAATGGGATTAAATTCGGCTACTATAATTTACATAAATGCCTTAGACGCTGTAAACTTCTAAATAATATCTTCAGTTGGATGTAAAAATGTTATGTAGTTTCAAACCTATCAAATACTTATTCAGACTGCATAGAATTATTGCAATTTCTTTTTCTATAGACCAGTTACAAAATCCTTTTCTTTAGTTGCAGTTAATTAAAATCCTTTTCTTTAGTTGCATACAACTATCATTTTCCTTATGTCCCTAGATTGCCGCTAAACTTAGGTGGGGTTATATATAGAAATTATGTATCAGAAAAGCGAGGAAAAGCAAATGCAAGTTCCTACCAAGCGTAATTGGAGAAATCAAAGAAAGAGAGAAGAGTTGCTAAACAAAAGAATGGGAATTACGAATTTAAGAAGTGTAGTTGCTGCTAAGCCCCCTGGTCTTTAAAATGCTAGACCAGTTCCATTCGACCTCTGTCGTAAGAGCAAATTAGTGGCAGAAGCATCCTGATTTTCAGCAAGCATGCTGGCAGGGATTCCCAAACAGTCCACAATATCGGAATAGTTGGTTAGTTGGTTGGTTGGCGTTCAATGAAGCAAGGCCCAAAGAGGACATGTTGCGCCAAACACATGGCAAAACCAGAATAAAAATATAAGTCAGCAATTTAAAACCATTATCCAGTGTAAAAATGATAAAAAAATATTTATAAACAGAAAAAAAATATATAAAGATGCTGCAAACAATGATATATAAAGGGTAATGATATATAATGGTGACTAAGACGATGATTTAAAAACGTGATAAAATGATTCAATGGTATGAACGAGGGTGTTGTTTTGACCAACATTAAAATGCTGGCTGCTACTCAAAACATGACTATTCGGCAAATCACTAACTCCCCATGGTATTTTCGCAATGTTCACATTTATAGGGAGATAAATCTCCCCACTATTCAAAATTATCTTCAAAATCTTGCTATTAACTTCCATAAAGATTTACCAAATGATCTTATTAAAAATCTTGTCGATTACGATCCTGCTGACTCAGCTACGAAGAAACGGCCCTGTGTCATTCTTGCTCGTAACTTTTAATTGTTTGTCCTGTTCTTTATTCGCTCAGTCTCTTTTCTCCCCCATGTTTTAGCATTACTTGTACTATCGAAGCTTTTTGTTTTCTCCACTTTCTATTTTCCTTCCTACTTTCGTTTTTTATTGATCACTAAAGTTTTATGCATTGCTATATCATCCTACAGTGGAGGGCCCGACCCATGTACTGTAGTTACGACTACTCCTCCTGAAGATCCTGAACGAGGGTATTTGAATAGATTTCGTTGGAGTTTGGAGAGCACACTGCTCGCCAAACACCCGTCGAAACACAGTACCGGAATGATTCGCAGAAGAAGCAGAACAGGGACAAAAGGGAAATAACTTGATAGAATTCTTAAAGCGAATATTATTTGTATACCCACTACCTAAACGAGCCAGGACAGTTTGAATTAGTCTCGGAAAACTTAAGAGCAAGGTCAGACCAGGGCTCTTGGGCGGATACCAGTGATGAACATAAGGCTCTTTCCAAAAACTGTAAAACCTTGTTCTGAATACGGATTGAACTACCGATGCACTGACGACATCGACTTAATAATTGAAGCTAAGGAATAAAATAATTTAGAAGAAAGTAATTAGAGTATCTGATGCTAGCTCGTAACTCGAATTTTAGCTCTCAACTCAAAGCAATAATTCGGCCGATATACGACTCGTATTTCAAAGACCTCGTTAGATGGGACTCTTGTAAATCAAGGTACCACTGAATATTTAAAATAAAGGAAAGTTTTAAAATAATAAATGTGTATCGGCTGTGGATACTAAGATGTTTTGATGCTTTAACTAACAAAATTTATGTTGTATAGATATGTGATTAAGTTTTTTTCATCCTTGATATGGTGAGTATAGAGAGGAAAGGTTTTTATTGCTTGACTTTCTGAATTCATATAGCGAATATTTAAGATTGATGAAGTTATTTTCATTCATCTGATAAAAGAGATATTAATTAATATTATTTGCTAAAACGACATGCTTGAATCTATACTTCAATTAAATTTCATGGAAATGTATATAATTTTAATTTATTAAGTAGCTTGATAGATACACACGCTAAACACCATAATCAAATTACTTGTACTTGAAAGAAATTTAAAGATGTGAAAATTGTTTTAGCTACTACCGACTAAGTCTGTTGCTACATAGTGAGCAATATATGCGATCATCGCACGTGCCAGATCCCTATTCCCCGGGGAAAACTGTATCTATCTCTTCCGGTAGAGTGAAAATTGGTTGATAGTATGTTCCGTCGCACTCTAGCCATACTTGCGAATAGAGCGCCGAGTAAATGCGATAACACGAATATCCTTCTAGAAATCTCAGTGTGTCAGCATACTTTTAATGATGTCGTATAATAATAACTATATCTTCGAACTTATTTGTGTTGAAGTAAATTAGTATTATTACGAAGTTTCACCCGTGGGAAATAACTCTAAAAATAGTTTTGTTTAATCCTCATACCTTAGAATAGTTCCCATATCAGAATGGCGAAGTTTTCCGGGACCATATCTCCTGGGATAAGATTAAAACTATCATTTTATTCCAAAAATACGTGATTACGAATCATTTATTTTGGAGTAGCATTACATTAATTCAATTACAGTGTAGCTATATAATACTAAATGTCTGAATGCGTTTACCTGGATGAAGAACATCGAAAAAGACTCAGTGTAGCACATACAGAATACTCACATGACTTCTTATACTAGAAACGGATAAAATAAATTTATATAAAATAAGTTCCAGAGTTACAGTTTTATGAGTTTATTTTTATTTAAAACTATATTCATCCTTAAAATATCCTTCCGGCATATGGTTTCATTCGAAATTACACTGCTGCCATCTTTTTACTAAAAAAATAATCACATTATAATCTTTTTTAGGATCACGTTTTATGAAGAAGCTATAATTCAGAATGACTAATTATTTAAAATTGGAAACTGCAAATACATATCATAAATTTTCAACATAATAAAAAATTGAAAGTCAATATTAATTGATTAAATGTTTTTATTGCATACTGGTTATTGGAAAGTATATTTCATTAGATTTTTAATTACTAAATACGCATGATAACTGCGCTCAATTTATTTTCCCATTGCAAACCTAAGTTCCTTGAAAGATGAATCACTTGCTCGCGATCATTTGTCTTGATCATAGTTTTAGTACTACAATCAATGTACTATATATCAGTATTAGTAGACACTCAAATCTTGAAATAATAAATATGGGTCATCACTATTTAGGGAAAGGAGATAAATTAGTTAATATTTAAATATTTTTAATAATCGACTACTGAAATACTTTCGTCAAAATATATGTAATGGCTCTAAAATATGTGGTATTAGTTTTTTTAAACATACTATATATATATATATATATATATATATATATATATATATATATATATATATATATATATATATAATATACACATACAGTGGTTCCTCGCCTTACGAGTTTAATTCGTTCCATGATTTAGCTCGTAACTTGAAATACTCGTATCTCGAATCAATTTTCCCCATGGAAATGATTGGAAATGCAATTATTTCCTTTCGGGCTCCAACAAAACACGTCAGTTTTTTTTTGTTACATGTTTTTAAATAAGAAAAACATGCTTATAAACGTCGAACATTGTATAAAAACGCAATGCAATAGAATGTACTGAAATACATTTGTTTTATTAAGTGTAATGTACAACATTTACCTTGGAGATCAGACTTGAAGCTGCTGATGGAAGAGAAGGAAAAAAGTTTGACTGAAAAAATTAACTCTTATTCATCGATTTTTGATCTTTTCGCCCCGCTTTACTCAATTTCGCTTTTATTAGCAGCTACTCTCTTAAAATGAACGAGTGCGACACAGAAGCTGGACGATTGTTGCATCGGTCACTGTGGCTGTAATGTCCAGATTCTTCTATCTGAGAATCCGAAGAACGTTTTCTCAGAATCCAATCTCTAGATTTAAGAATAGATAGTAGTCTCAGAATAATATTATACGATTGTATAATAGTTGTACATAAAGGTTGTAAATATTATATGCTTCTTGTGTTCTCATTTGATGAGCACGTAACATTTCATTCGCTGCTCAGACTAGTGGTGGAATATCTGAAGCTTGCTCGTAACCCGAATTTTAGCTCGTAACTCGAAGCAAAAAATCTACCGAGAGAATGCTTGGATCTCGAAAAACTCGTAACTCAAGGTACCACTGTATGAATATATATACCCAACAAACACAGGACTGACGGCAGCTTATCGGGCCAGTGCTGGAGGCACCGGTTGAACGACAAGTACGGGAGAATTTTGTCGGGCCACTGGCGGGTTGTTTACGAACCTCCGAAGGGGAAACGCTTTCCGTTTACGTGTTTCAGGGCCTGTTATGGGTTGATATGAATCGCACCGAAATCGTTTACCCTGCATCGTCCCGGAACTGTACCTCCGATTCGTAACCACAAGTAACAGATATCTGCATCAGAATTATGGATTTGAAAGGGAAGGCGAAGATTAAATTTAACAGACTTTTCAAAAATATTTATTTCATTGTTGTGAAACTTCTTTTACGCGGAAAATTCCCATAATTTTCCTTGTATGTAAAGATTGTATTATGTGAAAAGTATTATGTGAAATTGTATAATTGTATTATGTGAAAATTCACATAATTTTCCTTGTATGTAAAGATTGTATTCTGTGTGTATGTTTTTAACTCCCTAGAAGCTTATAAAAACAGATGAAAATTAGTTTCAATTTTATATATTACTGGAGAAATTAAATATCTACTTAAAAATGGGTCCTTGTTTCACCACTCTTTATTTATAAGAGAGGAAATAGTGATAAAATTTGTATTTTTTAAAATTTCTTCTATAGTATATTAAAATAATAATATATATTTTTGTAGATAAAATATTCAAAATATATTTTTCAGGAAATTTACATATTCTAAGTATTTCTAATTGTTAGATGCCATTATAAAACAACTGATTTTGTAGAATTTTTTCTCGAATTTCATCGTATTAATTTTACAGTAACATATTCTTATAATACAAATTTGAATGAAAGAAAAAGAATTTTAAATTTACAGACCTTAGTTAAAATAAACAAATCACACATATTTAGAAAAATATTAATGTAATGTAATGTCAGAGACATAGACAGTAGATGTCATGAGACACCAAAAAATATCAAAAAATAAGACCCTTTATCCTCAGTACGTACATTGAAGAATATATATTACATTGTTTTTTTTTGTAATTGAATCAGGATACGAGAAATAATATTTACAATAAGAAAAAAAAAGGCAAAAAAATTAGTTTAAATAAATGTTAGAAATAAAAAATAAGGCAATTAAGTTTAAAATAATAAGTAAGTTATATTTAATAAATTAAATTGGCAGGTTTGAACATCCGTGAGTACAGATAACAGAACTGCACTTTGCAGGATCGAACCGAGGACTGAAGCATGGGAAGCAAAAACGAACGCCCCACACCAGCATTCCCTGATAGGGTATCAAGTGTGGAACTTCAATAAGAGGAAACTGCCTCGCATGGAACAGAAAAATAAAGGAAAAATGTTAAACACTATCAGAAACCACACTATCAGAATAACACTATCAGAATTAACCTGTGAACAATTAATGGACTGGGTAAGATTTGAAATATTAAGATCGGAACATAAATTTTTAATTTTTAAGTCGTCGTTCGGTTTTGGGATTTTTTTTCCAAAAAAATTCAATGCGTAAGTAAATTAAGTAATTTTGAAAGGTCCGATATTAATCCAATTGCAGTAATGTTTTCAGATAAGATTTTGAGAAAGTTTCATGAAATTGATTTGGGATATTGAATTTTGACTAGGTTGTACATTTTCTTGAGGGTATCTTTTTACCCTTCCGCCATTAAAAAAAAAACATGGCTCAGGTTTGGTTTCCCGCCTAACAGGAAATTCATCATTAGCAGCGGGAATTTCTTTCCTCCGGATTACGACAGTTTCCTAGGATAGAAAATTGGTTAGAGAGATTGATTCGATCATTAATGCTAGTTAAGTTAGAGTCGAGAGCAATTCGCTTTAGACTAACCCAAATTTAAAAAATCACATTATGTTCGATTTCGTTCAAAATTACCACATCACATTGCATACCAAGATTATAATATTTTATACATTACATATACAATGTATTTTTCATTTTCATAATAAAACTAAACTTTTGAATGTAGTTGACTTTTTTATGCGGCCCGCCTGCCTTGAAAAAATTTACCATGTGGCCCAGATGCTGCAAAAGGTTAAATACCCTGCTTTAAGCTCATCAGCCTGATTCAGAGGTTTAACTTTTTCAGATTTAGGAATATAATCAAAAGTGGGTGTAGAAGAAAATTTAAACGCACACTTACTGTGCATAAGATTAAAAAGTTCTTTGAGATTGGGGATGTTAAACGTTATTTTGAAAAAAAAGAAATTCATGTTTTTCAAAAGTCCATAGTAATCACACATGGTTTCCATTACTTATTTCACTGACACATTGAATTGTGTTTTGTTTTGTTTTTTATTATTAAATTTTGGCATTATCTTTTGAGAATGTATTTTCGTTTTTATCAATGCAACTCTTGCAGAAGTGCCACGGACGGGTAAGGGTGACTCGGTAACGAATTTAACAATCCTTTCTACTGCTTGTGTGTGACATGGAAAATTGCTGAAGTCAGTACGTTGACTCTCCTGATCAGATTATTTTGCTTCCTAGTTTATAATCAGAAATATGCCTCGTTCTGTTACTTTAACATCTTTACGTACAATCATATCAATATAATCCTTGGCATCAAAGTTTATACGTTGAACTTAAAACTTTCCAATGCCCCCTTCATTTTTCAGTCCTTGCTTTTAGAATCCGGCGTAATCCAAGCTGTCTTACGTGGCTGCGATCAACTGATATCATACATAGGAGGAGATTTTCAGAAGCAGCAAAGTACGAATTTCTTTGAATGACTGGGTCAATTACATTTTTAAGAGTCTGATGGAGGTAACGTGAATAGCTTACAAGTTTCCACAAGTGCTTCGATCCATGGATATAAGATAGTTTCCGCTTTATGTGAAACGAAACAGATGCATATACTTACAAAATGTACTCAGTCAGTATTCGGAGATTTTTTTTGCAGTACATTCTGTTCCCACATACAAGTGAAGTATTCGGTTTGCTAATGTAAGCTATCATGAATAACAAAGTTTTCCTGGTTTTCTCATAGACAAATCAGAAGAGCACCTTCCAACAGAGATTGCATTAGACATTTCTAACAAATATTTTGGGTCCACACTTAAATCATCCTTAATTTCTAGTAATGGAATGCCATTTTCAATAGGTGATAATTCAATTACTGGAAGTTCATAGCAGTTTTCTAGTTGTTTACCTATTTCTCCTCCAAATTAGGACGTAGGCGCAGTTCATTTCCATGAAATAGACAAATCAACCACTGCAGTGGCCTTCTTAATTCCTTTTCAAATAAACGAACCACATCATTATTCAATCCAGTGTTCACGGCAGTTCCACCCATTCCAATTACAGTAATGTTTAAATTCTGGTTGTTGTCATTGAAAAATGCTATTATGCTATCTTATATACATTTTCCAGTGCCAGAAATCTGCTTCTGAAAATCTCGTCCTTTGTATGATATCAGATGATCGCAGTCATGTAAGAGAGAGCTTGGATTACCCCGGAATCTAAAAGCAAGGGCTGAAAATGAAGGTGGCATCAAAAAGTTTTTATTTCAACGTATAAACTTTGATGCCAAGGATTATATTGATATGATTGAATGGAATGATGTTAAAGTAACAGGACTTCCTATGAAGAGGCATATTTCTGATGACAAACAGAAAGCAATTCAATGTGTCAGTGAAATAAGTAAAGCAAACCATGTATGATTACTATGGACTTTTGAAAAATATGAATGTTTATTTCAAAATAACACTTTGCCTTTAAAGACATTACATTAATATTTTTCTAAATAAATGTGATTTGTTTATTTTAACTAAGGTCCGTTAATTAAAAATTGTTTTTTTCATTCCAATGTGTATTATAAGAATATACTACTGTAAAATTAAGATGATGAAAATTGCGAAATTCTACAAAATCAGTTGTTCTGTAATGACATCTAAAAATTAGAAATACTTAGAAATACCTAAGTTTCTTGTAAAAATATTTTGAATATTTTATTTACAAAAAATATATATTATTAATTTAATATACCATAAAATAAACAGAAAAAAAGAATTTTATCTCTTTTCACAAAAATATCTATTTTGAAGCACCTGAAAAATATTTCAGTAGAGCAATAAAATTTTATATTCAATACCAAAAGGCAGCTTTTGAAAGCTATAGCATAATGAAATTTCAAACCATCTTTTTTTTCGCCTCGTCATACTACAATGCACTAGTGTCATCTGATTGGACATTCAGTTGCACGTGATTGAAAAGGCGCCATTAAAGATTGATTACAAGTTCGTTGAAATTAATCCACAAGTAAGTTTCATCCGTTAGTCTTAAATTATTGCCTTTAGATTTTATTTAACACCCTTACATAGTGAACATTATTCTATTTCTGTTATAAGATAGTGTTTTAATCCAAGTTATATATGAATTGACCATATTTCAGATCAAACTCTACTGAACTGAGTGTATTGAATTAGCAATACTTATGGCACTTACGAGCACTTTCGTATGTATAAATAAAAACATTTTGTTTCGGAATAATTTAAGATTCGTGTTTCAGTTAATATTTTAGATGGACAAAGGAAGTAAATGGACTCTTGTGAAAGTCTTAAGTATTTGCTAATTAAATTAATATTTAGAATTGTAATTTGTACGCACTATTTAGATTTTTATATCCTTTAGAAAGTATAAAATACATGACACAAATATCAATTCCAAATCTACATAGTTGAAAAATAAAAATGTATTTTCATTTCCAGTATAATATTTTCCATTTTATTTCTTTAAAGAAATTTGAAAGAAAATTATAATGAAATTTTTTTTAATATGTTAATCCAAATTAAACATTTTTTTTACTACTGGATTGATAAATCAATTACACATGATTCCTCCATAGTAAATTCATGCATAGTATTCAATGGTGGAAAAATTGTCCATTTTCCTATTAAATATATTTTACAATGTTCTTATTGCCAGGTATCAATAGGCAACAAATTATCCATGTCTAAATGTTAAAAGATGGATTCAAAAACGTTCCACATTATAAAAGATTCTAAAAATGAACATGTAAATCATACAAAAGGATCTATTGAATTCCTTATCAAATTGTGTTTTGAGTAAACTTTATAAAATACACTGCATTTTATACATTATAAAGAAATAAAGAACAAATATTCTTAAAATTTTTGTGTTCATAATTTAAAAGAATGTATTTAGTATAATTATATATTTTAATTTAAATGCTAAACACTAATAGGTATTTTTCATGTATAATCTTAATAGCCTTAAAATATAATTTTTTTAAAATTCTATTTATAATGTTCTATGTGTACACTCAATTGCTATATATGTATATGTTATTCCTACTGGGTGAAATTTCTTTATGTCTATCGAGAGCAAAGATATATTCAAAATTTCAAAACCAGATCAAAATATTGTTTAATCAGTATCCACATGTCAAGTAAATATTGAAACAATAGCAAATATTGGAGCATTTTTTTATCTTGAATATCTCATTAAATAAAAAGCTTATTTAAGGAACATTTTGAATTTCAATTGCTATTAATCAATATTTTGAACTGGCTTTGATATTTAGATTATATTTCTACTCTCTCTGAAGATATAAAATAAAACAATTTCACTCTTTAGGAATAACATAATGGTGCATACTTTTTGCAACTGAGTGTATATATTCTTGCAATTGAGTGTATATATATTTTCAAGAATTATTAATTTTTGTATGTATGTGAACTCCATTGTATTCATGAATTCATTCAAAGAACCTCTGGAGTAATGAGAAGTTTAGAGTTTTAAATTTGTGTCAATATAGATGCCACGTGCATTTAATTTTCTAATTTGTATCGTGTTTGAAATCACTTTTATCAGTGTTATTAGAGATGATGGCAGTGAAAATTATTCCAAAATAGACTATTTAGATACATAAATTGTTTCTTAACTTATTAATTTGCATTCCATGTTTTTAAATTATATATTTATAAGTATATAGATTTGTAGATTATCAGAATGTGTACATACAAAAAATTGCTTTATTGTAATAGATATTGTACGATAAGAGTTTTTATAAATCTAAGAATGTTCTCAATAACTATCTATAAGCTGTTCATCTCTAAAGGTCTTTTGGAAATTATTTTGTTGTCATGCTGTGCAAAATAAATGTGAACTTATTGGCTTAATATATATATATAAAGGGTAAAATTAGTTTCTTTTCCCCTTTTTATATTAGTGATAAGCAAGTTTATAAAGAACTCTACTTTTCAATACTTCTTGGTTTGATAAAACATTAAATTTTTATTATGGCATTATAAGAAAATATTGGTTTTTTTACAGAATTTTGAAACTGAAATCTATTCAGAGCTTCAGGCTTGAAAGACAAATACCACTTGGATCTCATAACCTGCGTAAGTTTTTAACGCCACTGAGCCTACCTTTTTTTATTCTCGAGATATACTTTTATTTTCAGCAGTGGACTTGTGGCCCAAATCACTGTTTTTAATATTTTTTTAGATTTATTTTTAACTAATTAAATTTTTTCTATGAAAAAAACTAAAAATATTTATTAAACAACTAAAAATTTCAAATTAGTTTTTTTAACTTAGACGCTAATCTGAACTTTCTCATAAACTTTGGTCTCAATAATTTGTGGATAGAATATTGATTTTCTTTATTTATTCTTTTTTAACTGTGAAGCTTGTTGTTAAGGTTTTAGGTGAGTGAGAAAGTGCAGTCCGGGGATTTCAGTTAACACGACTCTTGTGAAAAACTTTAACTCTTGCCAAAAAAAGAGATTTATATTATAAAATTATAAAATGCCAAGGTTTATTTAGAAAATATAAAATGTGTTCATAGACAAAGTTTGTTTATAAAATTGTAGATAAGACATCCATTGTGAGTTGTGGTTTATTATATCAAAATGTGTGTTTGATAAGTGAATGAAATAACCCTTTCTTAATAATGGAATAGAACTCCTGTATAATCAATGAATTCACGGATACAAGATACAGTTCCAAAAAGCAAAACGCCTGGTTTACAGAGTCTTTTATAATAACAGAAAAATGATATTTATATTATGAAAATGTGAAGTGCCAAGCTTTATTTATTCTTAATGGTTAACATTAAAATTTTAAAAATATTTTTAGAATTTCCTGATAAGTTGTTAGAGGTTCGTTGATAATTCATTACAGAAGTAGTAAAAAGGAAATTGCTTTTGGATGTATTAGATCATTAGTTAATGGGCTAAGTAATTTTAAATTTTGGTAAAATTTAATTTTATGCATGCCATAAATTTTTCTCTCTGTTAAACATGTTTATTCCATTTTAAGTCTTAATACTTATATAAAGAATTTGGATTAAATGAAAACAGTAATGAGTGATGGTGAAAATGTATTAAATGTGGTAATTGAATTGCTTGATGTTCTAAGACATAAAATTTCTGATCATCAAAATACAATAATTGACTTCTTGACTGAACAACTGACTTTATTATTAAACAATATCCTATTTTGCTACCCCCCTTGTTTAAGTATATAATCATCCTTCAAATCCTAATAGACCATTATTTTATATTTTTGATCCTGTACTAAATTTGTACTAAATTTTTTAAAATTCCACTGAGCATCTTGTTTAGCTGTTTAAAAAATGGGGGGAAATGCATTGTAAATTGTCTTTACTTTCTCAAAGTTTCATAATTAAATATGTTGATAAAGTTGTGCCTGAAAAATAACTCAACTGATTCTGAACATCAGTTGGAGTTTTATGGAAAGCCAAATTATATGGAAAGTTATACAATAGTTAGTTGAAATTGTTTCTTGGAAGTTTTGCGAGGTAATAATCTAGTTCATGTATATTAAAGTCTTATTTAAATATTGTGCTAAACATATTCAGCACATTGAAAGTCTGATTACTTCTCAACTTTTAATCACCAGGCAATTTTTGGTATTAAATTATATGCTCAGTGCATATTCCATTATGTGTAATTTTCACTTAATCTGATTTGAAAATTCATGTGAGGAGAAATTTTTGGTTCAGTTAAATCAGAAAATTGTAGAAAACTTTTTAAAAAGTTGGTTTTTTCCCATTTTTTTCAAACTGTGACACTGAAAATACCGATTATGTCTTTAGCCCTAACATAGTTTTTAACAATGATATGATCCATAACAAAAATTCGATGCTACATTTTTTTTTCTTCTTTTATTTATATTACATTTATTTTCCTCATTGTATAACTTTTTGAATACTACTCAAACCAATTCTATTGTTACTCAATTTCAAAAAATCATATTTCAAATTTTAAGGATCGATCGGTAGTCAATGCGCTGAGAAGGGCCCTAGCTGAATTCAATTTGTATCCGTCCCAAATGTTAGAAGCATGCTACATTTTTTTTCTTCTTTTATTTATATTACATTTATTTTTCTCATTGTATAACTTTTTGAATACTACTCAAACATCAATTCTATTGTTACTCAATTTCAAAAAATCATATTTCAAATTTTAAGGATTGATCGGTAGTCAATGCGCTGAGAAGGGCCCTAGCTGAATTCAATTTGTATCCGTCCCAAATGTTAGAAGCACGCTACGCCTATGGTCCAAAGTATACATGTAAGGGGGTCATACTACCTTTTTTATTTCACTGATAAGCAAATAGACGAGTGCTCTGCACTAAAATGTTTTACTGATCTTGTTGAGAAGTATTGGAGAGCACGTGCACTGATTGCATAGGTGCTATTTTTGGTAGTGTGTGGCATTTGTAAAATAAATAAATAAATAATGAACTCTGCTTTTCAATGCTTCTTGGTGTCACAAATCACTCTAATTTTTATTATGGCATTGTAAGAAAATATTGGTTTCTTTACAGAATTCTGAAACTGGAATCCATCTTCACATTGTGATTTCCATGAAAAGATTCCACAACTCACTTGGCAGTGTGCTCGATTCATAATCTGTAAGTTCATTTTAACCTCACTGAACCCATTTTTTTTTTATTCTCTAGATATCCTTTATTTTTTTCAGCAGTGAACTTGTGGGCAAAATCACAAAGTTGATAATATATTTTTTTTTAAATTTATTTTTTGTACTTAAATTTGAATTTTTCTATGAAAAACCATAAAAAATATTTTTATTACATAATTCTTAATTAATAAACAACTCAAATTTTCAAATTTCTCTTTGTATATTTTATACGCTAATCCGAACATTTTCATAAACTTTGGTTGCAGTAATTTGTGGATTGATATTGATTTCCTTTATTCATTATATTTTTAACTGGCAAGCATGTTATTAAAGTATTAGGTATGTCTGAAAGTGCAGTTCAGGGACTTCAGTTAACCGTGACTCTTGTGAAAGTCTTTTATCATAACTGCTTACCAAAAAAAATTTTATATTTTTATATTATAAAGATATAAAATGCCAAGGGTTATTTTACTCTTGATAGTTAATGTTAAAAATTTTTTAATTTAATTATCAGAATTTCATGAGAAGTAGTTAGAGGTTCATTCATAATTCCTTACAGAAGTAATAATAATAATAATATTGCTTTTAGATGTATTAGATTATTCGTTGATGAGCTAATAGGTAGTTGAATGTCATTTGGAATACTAACTTCTGCCTAGTATTTAATTTTATTATTTCATTGTCAAATTTTGGTGGAGATCTGTCACATAAAATATATTTTTGTGAGCAGCTGTTATTATAAAGTGTAAGGATAAGGGCAGTAAAAAAATATTCCAAAATATATTATTTAGGTTCAGTTAATTATTAAATAATTGTTGACTATAATAAGGTTATGTTTGCAAGTGTGTAGGTTTTTTTATGGTGTATTATTTGGTTTATCTAAGTTAAGTTGAAAAATGATGCAAGCATACAAAGATTGACTGGCTGTCAATGTTGAGTGCAGTAGCATAGATTATTTTACAAAGTGCAATAAAATACTTTTAACTTTTCAAACCGAACTTCTAACCAAAATTTTAAAAAAAAATTAATGAAACTTTTAAAATTGGAAATATTTTCATGGATCTAAGGAATGGAACATAACACCTGTATTGTCAACTAAGTCATGGATAAAAGATGCAGCCCTAAAAGCAAAAGGCCTGGTTTCTGTATACTTTTATAATAATCATGTTACAACAGTATACAGAAACCAGGCTTTTTGCTTTTAGAACTGAATCGTTTATCCATGAATTTGTTGACTATACGGGTTTTCTATTCCATTGTTAAGATCTGTGAAAATACTCTCATTAGCAAAATATTTTTTTAAAAACTTAAATTTGGGTTAGAAGCTTGGTTCAAAAAGTCTAAGTGTTTTTTCACGCTTTATAATATAATCTATGCCATTTCACTCAACATTGACAGCTAGTCAATATTACCCACCTCATTTTTCAAATTAACCTAGACTAATCAAACAATATATCATAACAATTGTTAATAATTATTGAATCTAAATAGTATATTTTGAATAATTTTTTACTGTGGTTATCCCTAATAACAGCTGCTCACAAATAAAAAAATATTTTATACACAGATCCCCACCATAATTTGACAATTAAGTAACAAAAGATATGCTCTATTAAAATACTATGCAGAAGTTAGTATCCCAAATTACTTTCTACCACAATTTTTGTAAAACCAATTACTGTGAAAGCTACATCATATAATAAAGTTTTACTTTATTCATTATTATAGTAATAGATTAGTTGTTAAAGAGTATTCACCCTTTTCACTAAATTTCTCAGTACAGTAAGACATTCAATCCTGTCAATTAAATGATTAGTTATTACAGATATAAATAAAATAGATTAGAATGCCTTGATAGAGTACAATAATTGAAAGCTGACTGAGAGACTTGAGATGACAACAAAATTTTCTTTTCACTATCGAGAATCACTCTCACGTTGAAAGTAAAGAAACACAAGAATGAAGATTGAATACTATATAAAATCTTAAATTTCTAAATCTGACCCAGCATCTGTATTAATGCTCTCTATGGCATGTTGTAATCAAATTTAGAAATTTAAGATTTTGTATGCTAATGTTTTACTTAGCATTCAATCTTTATTCTTGTGTTTCTCTACTTTCAACAGCATTATTGTCAATAGTGAAGAGGAAATTTTGGTGTCATTATAAGACAAGTCTCTGATTCAGCTTTCAACGTTGAGCTGAAATTATGCTCAACATTAAAAACTTAATTGTACTCTTATCAAGGCAATCTACCCTATTTTATTTATATCTATAATAACAAATTAATCGACATGGTTGGATTTTCTACTGTACAGAGAGAAATTTAGTGAAAAGGGGAATACTCTTTAACAAATATTTTATAACTATTTTCTATTAGTATATTTATTTAATCAAGTAAATATTTTTTACATGATGTAGTTTTCACAGTATGTAATTGGTTTTACAAAAAAAATGTGGTAGGAATTTACTTCTTGGAAGTAGTTATCAATAAAATGACAACAGATTTAAAACTGCACTCATGTGTTGGGTGCTGTTTTGTATCAAGTTTTTTTAAACCCCTGTCTCAGAATTTATATTTCCTAATTGGATTTATTTAATTCTACTTTATCAACAATGAATTTTTCAACTACTTTCAACAATCAACTATTTTTACAACAATAAATTACCCTTTAATGTACAAAACTATGCAAAAAATAATTTTCTTATCTGCAGAGCATTTACTAACTCTACATAGAAAAATAATTTAAATAAATTCTTTTGATTCATAAATTATATCTGGGGATGGGAGTCATTTTCCTTTCACATAAATTTATGAACTGATTTTCTCTTTCTTTTTTTTCCCTAGATGCTGTAAAGATGGAGCCAGAGGTACAGCGAAAGGATCCTGTTTTGTAGAAAATATAGAAAAAAATTGTGTAAATGTGCTATGTACTTTCTAAATAAACTATTTTTATTTTAAACCAGCTCTTTTCTGTATTTAAAAACATGTGTGTGTATAATTTTTCTCATAATTACAATAGAAGATATTACTATCATAGTACTATTTCTCAAAAATAGTACTATCAAGTGTTGGATATTAAGTCCAATATAATAGAAAAGAAAATATTTTTTTAAAATGACATAAGAATTTAATGAATTACTCTTTAATTCACAAAACTATGCAAAAAATAATTTTCTTATCTGTAGAGCATTTATTAACTCTACATCAAAAAATAATTTAAATAAATTCTGAGCAAGTTTTCACAAGCTCACAAAGATGGGCTTCATCATACACACTACACATTACTCAGGTTTGAAGAATGTATCAAATTTATGTTTATAAATTTATCAAATTATGTTAATAAATTTTATACTGGGGAAGTACAAATTTTTTGGGTTAATTATTAAAGTAGTACTGTTTTACGTACTATAATCTCATTCTAAATTTAAAAAAAACAAACTGTAACCTTAGATCGAGTGGAAAGATGATTTAGCTTTAATGGTTGGTATTAATGTTATCTTAACTTTCAAATTTGGGTAAATGTATCTTAATGCAAAATGAGGTTTTGTTCTAACAAGTAAACTAGTGATTCATATACAAATTTTTAGGTAATAACAAAGATCAGTATTTGGTAATACCTAAAAATACATAAGGCAAAACTGGAAAAAATGCTAGAAATATGAAGGCAAAAAAAATAATAAAAGTGAAAGGGTTGATATCAGAGGTTAATCGTCAATGAAATAAATAATAATAAAAAGCATATAAACAAAAGGGTCCTACGTAAAACTTAGAAAAAATGCCGGCGGTCCGATTCTGGTAGAATGCTGGCATGATGCCCGGACCTACGGCACATTGCTGTTTACGAGATGGGTAGATGACGGTATGTCGACACCAATTATTGCTCCCGTAACCGGCCCGTCAACCTCCGGTTACGTTCCGGCTATCTGTCCGCATCGATGGCTTAATCGCGGCTGCCTAACGGTTCGTAGTCGGATGAACGATGGCTCGAATCCTACCGGAAGCGGCCCGGCAGTCGACGGGGTAGTCGCGGGCGAGAGGACACAGCCGTGACGGAAACGATACTGACCTAATGCGCCGGCCCGGCAGTGGTGAAATCGGCTGGCCGGAACCTTCCGACCCCGGCCCGATGCTTCTGTGTTTGTTGGGTATATATATATATATATGACAGGCGTTGGCTTTCACTGCTATAAAACATCGTTTGCAGTCTTCTTGTTTTACAGTATATGGCATCGAGGGAACGCATACACTCAAAGAGTACTCATCATCGTCTAAATTAAGTAGAGTTTATTCAGTTCAATTTTATATAGACCACCTCTCCAAATCTGCGCGTTTCAGTGCCCGCCATTTTCAAATTGTGGACCCGGCTAACGCACGGCCACCAGCAACAAAAAACTCCCGCGCTCTGCCAATCTCATGGCCAACTCCGCGCGCCAAACTCGCCCTGCACATGCGCAGAGCCCAATCTAGTCATTCTCTCCAAGGAGAAATACGAGTTTCTGTTCGAACGCTTAACCACAGACGCGCCAAGATTATATAATGAAAAGGGGAATTTACATTTCCCAATTCGCGCGTCTTGAAATATGAAAGACTAGAGGCGAATTACGCCACGAAAATAATTTAATTCCCAAGCCTCTTTTAAATTTACATTAATTACTCTTTTCCCAACTAAGTTCTGACATATATATATATATACACTGCTCAAAACAATTAGGGGAGCACATGGTTTTAACGAAATTACGCAAATATTTACACCGATAAGTAACATAAAATAAATCATCCATAATTTAAAGCCTAGCAGAAAACAGAAGAAGGAAACTTCATATGCAAATCAAAGTTCATGACGTCAAAACCAGAAAAAGAACATAAGGACGGAAATTGGGATGTTGCAGAAACGTCTGTGTCACTGCCTTAACTGTGAAATTCGATTGCTCAGTTATTCTTTTTGAGAAAAGGTGACTTGAAAATGTCTCAACAACGTGATTTGCCGGAATCCATGGCATGGCGTATTATAGGCAGACTTGAATCCGGGCAAACACAACGTAGTGTCGCTGACGCCGTTGGAGTCGCCAGAAGTGTAGTTGCAATGCTGTGGAATCGATTTCAAGAAACAGGGAATGTTAAACGTCGACCAAGGCAAGGTCGGCCACGCGTCACTACAGCACTGATGACCGGCATATACTGTTAACAGCTCGTCGAAATAGAACAGACAATGCTACTCAGCTGCAAAGACAGTTGCTCTTGGAAAGAGGACGAAGGTTGTCCAGCCAAACAGTACGTAATAGGTTTCATCAAGGAGGTCTCTATGCTCGTAGGCCAATGGTCTGCATTCCGTTGACCTCACGCCACCGTGCGGCCCGAAGAAGTTGTGCTTCTGAACATCGAGATTGGGAGCAACATGATTGGAGCCAAGTGCTGTTTACAGACGAGTCCCGATTCAGTCTGGAGTGCGATACCCGACGTGTTTTGGTATGGAGGGAAAGGAGCATTTGAAATAACCCCACATTCATTCGTGAAAGGTCGCAATACAGACGAGCTGGTTTTATGGTATGGGGTGGAATCGGCATAGGTGGACGTACGGACCTGAATATCATTCGGAATGGTACTTTGACAGCCCGAAGGTATGCAGACGAGATACTGAGACCTCATGTCATACGTTATGCTGCAGCCATTGGAGACTCCTTTGTTTTCCAGCATGCTAATGCCAGACCGCATACAGCTCGTCTTGTGGAGAACATGCTTGAAGCTGAAACAATACAGCGTATAGAATGACCAGCGTGTTCTCCTGACCTGAATTCAATCGAGCATGTTTGGGACATGCTCGGACGGCGTATTGCTGCGAGACCAAGGCCTCCTTTTACTCTCCGAGACTTGGAGATTGCACTTCTTGAGGAGTGGAACAGTATTCCCAAAAGTCTTATAGATAACATCATCGCGTGAATGGAAAACAGGTGTGCAACAGTCTTAGCTGTTCGAGGAGCCCACACGCCATATTTAAAATCTTGCATCATTTCTAAACAATACTTTTTTTTATCGTTTACATGTAACCAAATTGTTGCCCTAAATCATCTTTTCATGTGTTTCCATATTTTCAAAGAATTAAAGCTTAATTACAAATTGTTTTACGTCTTTTTTCCTGTATTGCGCATTGATAAGCGTGTATTATCCATTTTATGCCAATACCTGGCTGTCTCGCATGGTTTTCTTAACTTCTTTGCTTGCTCCCCTAATTTTTTTGAGCAGTGTATATATCATATTTTTATTCGGTTTGTGAATTTGGGAAAATAGAATGAAAAATATTAGAAGTTTTTTAAAAGATGGCAAAGCACTGGAAAATATATATATTTGAGATAACATTTTTATTTTAGGACAAAGAAGGAACTTCAGAAAATATTAAGGATTAATTAATTCAGATTCAAAATTATTAATGATTTGAAACAAATGTTAAAATGAATCATTTTAATGTATACCATAGTATCTGATAAATTATGCTTCTTCAAAAACTATGTTCCTTCTATTGCCAAACGCATTTGGCACCTTTATTTATCAAATACATCCTGAATCATCGCTGCCACTTTTCGCAGTCTATCCAAGTTCCTCTCAGTCTTGAGCTTGTATGAAACTCAAAAACACTCCTCAAAGAGCAAAATCATGTAAATCGTGATAAACACTAGACTGACAGACCCTCACTACTGCATGCACGATAAAGTGGAATGAAGAGATTTTGCTACTGTATAAAGCATGTCAATGGATTTTTCCCCCTTCCTTCTAAGGTGATGAAAGGAACATGGTATTAGTATCCTCGTCCTACTCCCCCGAATGTAAATCGTTAAAGTGAGAACAATATTTTTCAAACCTGCTGCGGAACCAAATGTGCATAAAAGAAAGAAAACGGCTTTTGTGATTTCCATTGCATTGATTTTGTAGGATCTTTTTCTTTTTGCATGATACTTTAGTAAAATATGAACACATTGTAAAAATAGGGTTTAGATTTTTTCTTCATAGCAAGCCCTGTCATATTTGCATATATCAAAATGATTATATGTTTAATATATTTAAAAAAGGTTGTTTTCATGTGATTTTAATGCGGTTGAACATGAAATTTATGAAGTTTTTTTAATAATATTTAAAATGTTTCTTATATAGGAAATTCATACTAAAGGGGGATTCCATATTGTATATTGAATGAATATTTTAAAGGACAAATGCTTCAAGTAATAAACTGCTTTTATTGCAGATCTTATGCTACTTTTAATAGAAACATCAATCGTTTAAATCAATTCATTTTTGAAACGTGAAAACACGAAACGAATGATGACAAACAATAATGAATTTATTATCAATGAAACTATACATATCTTCAAAATGAAAATATACTTGAAAATATACTTGAATGAAAAATATACTTAATTTTGAAAGATAATTTGAAGAGGCGATAAATTAGGAGAATATGACTGCTTGCCAAAAATGATTTAGTAATCGACTAAACTCTGTCATATATATTTTATATGTATATCATTTATAAATAATCTGGCGAAAAAAGAAATTAAATTGTCATTAATAAATGAAAAATTTCCTATAGCTCAGACAGATATAATTCTAAATTTATGAATTCTTACCTTTCATTATAAAAACTTTATTATCGTGACATCAGAGATTAATATATATTAAATTAAGTTGTAAGCACATAATCTAATAAAATTTAAAAATAATTCTAAGAGTAAATTGCGATCTGAAGTCTATTTAAACATCAGTTGCTTAAGTCATTTCACATCAGTTAAAATGTATTTTTTATTTATAAAGAAAAAATGGTAAAAACTTATTTTTTTACTGAAACAAATTGTTATAGAAAATGTACATTATGTACATTAACTTATATAAACTATTGATATGTACACTAACTTATATAAAGTATTTTTAACTTTTAAAAAAGGACGTACGATAGGGAATTACAACAACATCATAAATAATAATTTTTGTTTAATAAACAGCATTATCATATTTATACACGCAAAATTATTGAAAATGAGCTACCATCAAATACAAATAATTTATTATTTACCTTATTTGAGTTGAGTTCCAATTTAATAGAGTCCCAATGATCAACATTCGTTTTCAAAAAAATATTCCTATTAAAAACAAACTATTTAATAAAATAAAATTTAAAAAATAGTAAAATATATTTAAAAATATTACAATTTGAAAAAAAATATTATTTTTCAATTAAACATGAATTGTTCAAGTAAATTAACTCTATATTGTTCAAAAGGCTCCTAAAATTAACGACAAAGAACATAATTTATTGTTAAGAAAACAATGATGATACACAGTTTTCTAATGTTAAATTATATTACATATAATTATATGCTAGTGGTATATGATTTCACCATTGGTGAATATTTTGTTTCGAATATAGCACTACCATATTTTCGTTCATGGAAAGATTCATAATAATCAGTACATAAAAAGTTTATTTTGACATGAGATTAACATATTAGACTCTGACTTTCTTGAAGTTTAATTCCATCATGCGAAATATTATTATCAAGAAAATTAAAATGCCTAAACAGAGTTTTAAAAAGTATCTCAACAAAATTAAAATAGGCAAACATTGCAGATCTACTAGTTAGATTACAACATATTTTTACCGTGCAAAATTTTTAAAATAAGGTAAGTAATTCTTATAACACTATATTAATTATTAAAAATTTTTATTTGGATATTAACAGGAAAAAAATAACAAATTCTTCCGCACAATGTTTTTCGAGGCTTTTAGTCTTATTCAACATTAGGATTCTGGTTTCAAACGACCAAAATTTTAAGTAAAGGGACGTCAATTTATTGTTAAGTCCCATCATTTCAAATGTTTATCATAAATTATCATAAATTATGAAATGTTGAATTATTTTAATCCAAATACATCTTACACAAATTGGGCCATTAGAAGTACATATATTTTGGCGCAATGTGATGGTAATAAAACATATATCTTGTAAAATGTCTTCTAAAGCTAACCTAGTAACTTTTAAGTTACTTTACGTGTGAGGATGTTAATTATAATTTTTTTTTCTAGAAAGAGACTTTAATAGCTATAGTATTCAAACATAAGTAATTTTTATTAACATACATATTGGTATATCCCAAGTAAATTTACATTACTTCGTATATATTTGTACTAAATTATCTTTATTACATTTACTCTTCAAAAGTAGACAAGTTATGACAATATTAATCTAAAATAAAAATGCCACTTGTGTATGTACATGTTTAAGAATAGAATATGTTATATTTATTCAACTAATTATATTCCGTTTGATTGTTCTCTAAGCTAACATAAAACATGTAGAGGAGTTTAATTGAATTATGATTAATAATCCCTAAATCTTCAAATTATATAAATAGAGATACGTTTTAAAACAAATGGAAAGCATTATAGAGTTCGCAAAAGATAATATTTTTCCAGTCTTTGGATTAAAACATGACTCCCCCCCCCCTGATTTAATGTCAAACAATCTTTTTCAGATTTCGATATTGTATTCGAGCTTTACTTTCTTAAAACTTTTTTTTCCCAGATTTACTTGCCTTGAATGCGGGGACACAGATACAAGAAAAGTATATGTCCAACCTGAAATCCGTTTGAAAAGTAGTGGATAATATGTGCATATTTAATTGTATGTACCCTCTACGGACAACTTCAGTTCAGCATAAATGTAGAATACACGAATATGCACCTCACACACACACACTGTATATATATATATATATATATATATATATATATATATATATATATATATATATATATATATATATATATATATATCGTATACCTCTCTTTCAGTTAAACAGAACAGTGAACAAGTAAAAAGATATAACTTTTAGAGGTTTTTACGAAACTAGTCTCTCGTATTTTTTTAGTTCTGTTTTTAGTCATTAACGCAAGTAAAAAGAAAATATTTCAGGTAGTCTCCTCTAAAAAAAACTAACGCGGGTTATTCACGTAGGACTACTTATCGTTTGCTAACCTCTCTTCTTTTACCATTTTGGACATTTTCTGTTTAACTGTTTACTGCTACTGGGTTTGGTGCGCTGCCAAAATTATAACTCGCGGCGCAGGACAATTTGTTTATCTCCGAAGGACCGTTATCCGTTGTTAAAACATACGAGAATAAGAGAAAAGGAATTATTTTAGAGCGTTGAACCAAAAATCGTATGACAAAGATTAAACGACACAATATTCAAATTATCAATTTGAATATTATGTGGTTTTCAGTATTATGCATTTTTACTTTTTGAAATATAAAAATTGTAAAATATCATAGAAAATCTCAAACTAACATCGGATAAAACATCACTTTAACTAATATCGTCCAAAAACATGAAAATAACATGTAACCTACGTAGCATAAAGATAACAAATATGTTATTCTTTATGTCCCTGAGGTCACAGTAGACTTGATCCCTAGTCGGAGTACATATGCAGAGAGAGAAGACAATATACAGAAAGAAATACCCAGGCACAGATAATTTTCTCTTTCCAAAGATGATGACCCTTGCGATGTACAATGACATTTTCACAGCTTCTCTAAAGAGAAGCTGTGAAACCACAGAAGTGTGTCACCAAAAACCGGGTTCCTATTTTTGGTGGAGTACCGTCTTGATCCCAGATGACAACCAAGCCTTGCTCTGTAATCGCACCGAAGCCCAAGGCGTGGAAGATGAAGATGTTGTCCAATAGGCCAAGCGAGCGGCAGATAACAAATATCATACCCAATATTATACTAATTAAATTGATAATACATTTTATCTGTAACTAGAAAATCACATTACTAGATGAAATCAATTCTTGGATGCTTTGACGGTTTACAATGAGTGGGTATTTGAATAGGTCCCACAATTCCGTTTTGGCAGTGAATGAGAAGATCAGTTCTTCAATCCCTCTAGAAAAAAATGCCTTTTTTACTGTATTTTCTCAAGGTATCCTTAGGTATGATCGTCGCATAGAAGTGTTAATATTAAGTATTTATAGTTTACCTCAAGTAAATACAGTAAGGTCGGAAATGTACTATAAATAAAGTAGTATTTCTGTGGGGAATGGCTGTAGCGATGAGTTAACCTTTTTTTTTCGTTTGTTCAGAAGTTATAAATCTCATCATTTAACGCACAATATTAAAAGGATATTTCCAAGATGTTTAAAGGTTGTTCCACAACAAAACCTGCTGAACCTTCAATGACCGATTGTGGTAATTCCTATCATAAATCTCCTGAGCAGCGATCATCTCTGACACGAAATGTTTCTTTATATCCTTAGAATAGGCAATTTCTTTTTTAGTGGATTTAATAAAAAAAATATCTACTATAAAATACTACGCAAAGAATGGATTTTATTCCTTACATCATATGAGTAGTTAAGGTAGATTATTAATCATTCACAGAATATAGGCTTAAAATTACACTTGGTTATAACAGATATGTACGAACTTTTTAAAAAAATCTAAATTTTATGATTTTTTTCATTGGAACTCCTTTTCAGACATTTCTCACACTGACTAATTTGTTTAATGATTTCGCATTTATCTAACATAGATAAATTAGAAGTTTTGATTTTGTTTACGTTGTCAGGTGGTTAATAAAAAAAACAATAACTATCAAGTGTGTGTGCCTTTCATAATATAGGTATTCGGCAGTATAGTACATTATGCACATGTATATTACATATTTCTCATTTATCCCCTTGCAACTGTAAAGAAATTCTATATCTCCAGTTGTAATTTCTTAAAATGAAGCAATACAAAATATGTAAATACAATACATTGCATATACTTTTTACTGCTATTTAATCCTCTGACTTAGGGCATTTCACTCATATTTTCATACAACGTTTTAAATAAAATTTGAACTTTTTTACACTAGACCAGTGATTTTCAACTACTGTAACTCAGCACTTTAGTGTACGAGATTCTTGAAGTGTGCCACCCCTGCGAATACCTCGAGTTAAGCGGCATCCGACAAGTAGCTCAATCCGTTTACTTCATATGTCTATAAAATGGTTACTTTATATGTCAGTTCTTATAAATGCATATTAAGTCCAGGCAGCAGAATTAAGAATTTAGAAAAAAACATTCACGAATTAATTTGTAAACTTTCATCATATTTTTTGTATTTCATTATTTTTTAATGTGTTTTTCTGTATCCTTCCAAAATAAATAAGTTAATTGCTAAATACGATCAGAAAAAAATATATTATTTAACTATCATATTGATAAAGATTCATTCTGACACTTAAAATAACAATTACTTCGTTCTGTATTATTTTATAATTTTATATCTTTTTAAACGAAAGTGCTAAATACATATGCTATTTTTACAAAATATGTTATACGAAAATCAATCAATTATCGAAGTTTAATCATTTCAAATTTATCATATTGTTAGTGCCGCCAAATTTTTAAATTATTAAATGTGCACCGTGACAAATGAAAGGTTGAGAATCACTGCACTAGATGCTTGCAGTTAATGATGCAGAATATATAGCTGTATGTGAAAGTTCAAGTGTAGGATGGGGAATACACCCACTGTCGAATAAAAATATTTCGAAAAAAAATCACGTAACAAGAATTTCGCATAGTAGGAGAATGGAAGACTCATTTTTACAGTTTTCAAGAGGGCATGTTAAAAACATGAAGAAAAAAACTGAGTGATTTCGTTCTTAAATCAAAAATAATGCATTTCAAATCAGTTGTAAAATCAAACAAGCGTCAAGGGCGATGTTATACTTGCATTTATTTCCTTACCCTTTAGATTTCAAGAGACCAATGAAATGCCGTCAAAAGGAACAGTTTTTTATACCTTTGAGATGTAATACTTAGACGAAGAAATTATATGGAATATTTAGGCAGTTTTGAGCAAAATGTTTAAAATGTTTAGCTTATAACGTTATTGTTTAACTAAGATTAACTTTTGAAAGAAAGGAATTTGATGAAAAAAAAATGCTTTCAGTGCACGCCAAGTTTTATGATTTAAAATGTGAATGATTCTTTTTTAAAATAGTGCATTTTATATTCAAATAGTTCAGATCATAAAAATGCAAAGTATAATGTGTTCCGTTCTGAAGAAAATTTAACAACTATCACATTTTCAAAGAAATGATTAGTGACAATCTTGATGTCTTTGCATTTTACTGTAGTAAAGTGATATTTAAATAGTTAAGTACAAAATATGATTATGAAACTTATTGCATTTCCATCGTGTTATCACTGTCTATTCAAAGATTAAGGTTCATTATTTAGGAATTATAAATAAACTGCACATAGTAGTGGAAAACGAGTTAACAATAATAATAATAAAAAAACTCCAAATAATTTCAGTTTTTCTTTCAGGAAATTTATCTTACACTCATTTGCTTACGAGATATATTTTTTTCAAATAGTATTGTTTTCAAATTTACAAAATTATTTGCTCACAAAAAATCTGGAATTTCCTATATTTCAGGTATTCCTTTGGTGACATTCACTCTGTCCGTATATAGAAAACGAATTCAACAAATGCATCTAATAATCCAGAAACAAAATTAATCAATGTTAGAACATAAACCTAACCTTTCGTATAGGATACTTTGAATAAGGGTCTTCATAGGATTCTCTATGTATTCGGAAAATACATTAAATTGAAGTGATACGTAAAGCTTAGTCTATTTTCTCTTCATGTAACTAACATAACTGTGAAACTCCATGCAAATACGAAACTAAATACCATATGAAAAGTAAACTGGATTATTTTATACGCAAAGAGCTACTTTTTATTCCTTCTGTAAAGAAACTATTATTATAGTTTCCTGATCTGTAACTGCTTATGACTGTAATGTATGCATGTGCTTTGTTATCGAATAAGTTCCTTTATTTCCGATTTTTTCCGTATCCGTCTCGCACCTTATTTCGTTAAGAGGATTGACGTGCTGAAAAGTGTACATATCCTATCAACATCCTTCCTTACTTTGTTCAACGTCACGGAAAGTCGGGGACATAATACATTCCGTTTGTTATGGTGGGAGGAATAAATATTTTTTCAATGTGTTTTCCCCGCTGGGTTTAGAAAACACAAGTAGGAAAAAAATAAAACATTTGATATCCTGAGTTCTTGAAAAAAAGGAGACGACAGCACAATCCGACTTAAGCGTCTTCCATCAAATGCGTATCAGGTACTGATTTTTTTGTCTTCAGTTTCTGTTTTCTTAGTACACTTTAGACTGTGGAAAAACATTAAGTTATTCTAAACAATAAAAGCTATGCCTTTTATTTTCTTATTTATGTTGATATAAGAATTCCCTTAGTATCCTAATTACCTACATTTAATTCGTAAATTTGAAATCATGATAAAATTGTGAAGATGGCTAGAAAAGTTTTTCAATATATCTTTTTCAAGCATGCCAAACTTACTATTTCGCAAAATATTGATAACTTATAAATAAGTTTGATAATATATTTCAGTTAGCTTACCTTAAGTCTTAGAATCTTTTTTGTTAAATTTTTACTTTTACTTTCATTATATCCTGCTGCAATAAATATTAATTTGTGGTTATATGGGTTTTTATTAGAATCACACATTCGGAAATAATACATTTTCAAATGATGATGTTGGCGTTGTTGAATATTAAATATCCCCAATAAAGTTAGATTATTTCGCGTAGCTTTCATAATTTAGATTTCAGTTTCTGCGTATCATTTTGCGTACTTATATAAATGAATCTTCTTAAAATGTGTAAAAAATAAACTTTTATTTTTGTATATCATCCTTAAGTTGTAACTTTGCTAATTTATTGGAATATACACGAAATGACATGCGTTGATTTGATACACATATATAAAATAATTTACTCAATTTGCTTGTTTTTTTTCCCTCGGACATTCGTTTTATGTAATATTTCCAATATTATAAAATGACGCGAGAGATCCATTTTTAAACCTATAAACAGACATTTTTGATGTGACACAATCCTGCATACATCAGTGCTTGTTCTCTAACTTCAGTTTTTATCATTCTGGGGGCTTTTATTACAATGTAAAATTTTGTATATTTTATTACAATGTAAATTATGCAATGCAGAACGTTGAATTCATTTAAAAAAATTAAATCAGCTAACTTTATTTTTTATGTTTAATTCACCACGAAATATGTGTTAATAAAATATCAAAGCTAAATAACAAAAAATTGTTTTAAAATTAGTAGAAATAGATACCTCTTAATTCTTGGTAGACTGTTAAAAAAAAAACTGAAACTGGACAACAATTAATTGAAGAATGTTTGGTGTATAGAGTACGCAAGAACAAAATAAAGTTATATAGGACCAGACATACAACAAAACAAGTAAGTAAATAAAACACATAACTCTCTGGTACAACTTTCTATTAAAAGGAATTCCTCCATCTAGATAGAAAAACAATCGTAAATCAATGTAGAGCCATTTACAGAAAGATAATGGATTTAAAAAACAGTTAATTAAGAAATTCAGATTCAGGATGCTACACCAGTATTAGATGATAGATTTCTGTATTAAATAATTTTATTGGCATTGGAAATTTCATATGAATGTATAAAAGATTACAGACAGCATTAAATACATAAACAGCATTAATTTATAAATTGCGTTTAAATTTGTTTGAAAGCATATCACGTTTTTAAAAGTGAAGAGCTAAAATTCTCCTTTAATATGCATTCTTATGTAAAGGATTATGACATCAGTTACAGAAAAAAAATATTATTTAAAATACTTTTTATTCTGCAACCGGACATATGTTTTGTTAAGAATGAAAAAAAAGACGCTGAATTGCTCTTACAAAAATGTTACTTCGTTACAAATCGTTTTCCAAATATCAGACATATCAGAATTTGTTTTTTCCGGTATACCTCTTTGAACTTATGTAATTGAATTTAGGGAAATTGAATTATTTTGTCTTTTTAATCAATATGATGGTTATTGTGCAACGGTGGTGTAATCTACAACGAAATAGTTCTGTACAAAGTACGCTTTTTTCCAATTGACAACAAACAAGATTGTGTATTTATAAACTATATTTTTTGAAAAAAGAAATATCTAACCCTAAAGTAACAAAAAAGAGTTTACTTTCTTATGCCAGATCTAATTATCCTATACTAAATTTTAATCAATTTTGTTTTATATCATATTTAATATAGGCTATCTGAAGGATACAATTATATTTTTAAATGCACGAAAAGGTCTTACGACACTGAAATTGTGTCATTTTTGAAAGAAATAAACACGTGAGATAAGCGCATGACTTGTAGAATAGCCATATTTCTTTTCAAACGCCAACAAACAATAATACCCATTTATAAAGTATAGTGCCTGTTAAACGGAATATCTAAAGCTAAATTTATAATAAAAATTAATCGTTTTCGTTATGTAATAACTATCAAACATCAAATTTTAATGAATTTTGTTTCATACCACATCCATATGATTAATTTAGTTTAGGTGAATTGAAGGCTACACTTATCTGTTTAAAATGTAACGGCACTGAGTCTTACGCCACTGGCATCGTTTCATTTTTTAAAAGTGAAAAAACTTTAAGGTATGTTTTGCCCTTCAGAGCACTTTATTTTTAAATTCATAAAATTTTGATGAAATATGTGTTTTTAATTAAAATAGGGTATAAAACTATAAAATTAAATCCAATTTCAATTAAATTTTTACAAACTTACAGAATACAGGCAATTTTTAGTTACATTTCAGTGCAAATTTACATTTACGCTACATTTCATATAACAAATTCTAATGAAAATATTTCAATAATCTATATGCAATATATAACTAGCATATTTACCTGTGTCATAAACTAAAAGAATTGCAGTACGTCTAAAATGTATTGAAATATTCCAAACTTTGGACAAAAACTCAATTTAAAGAAAAAAAAAATATTTATTTTTTCAAAAAATGCCATTAAAATAAATAAATACAGAAAAATTAGATTTTAGCTTATAACATAGCTAAGAACTATTAAATCATTTTGTCAAAATTTAATTTCATTATCTTAAATTTTGAGAAATGATATTTATCACTCACCAAAACAATGAAAAACACAGTTTCGCATATAAAGATTTTAATCGAACATAAAAATTTTTTTACCCATCCTAGATTCTTAAAACTCGCCATTAGCCCTCGTGTAGCAAAAAATGACCGTAGCGCTCCAAACCAAACCAATCTTAAAACTCGCCATATTTGTAAGTAAAACCATCTTTAGCTTCATTTTTAACTAAATTTGACCTTTCTTTTAGATTTTGCTTTTTTCTTATCAATTTGGAAGCAGGTAGTGATGGACGTCTCGATTTCTGAATACGTTCTTTGTCAATTTCTAAGTACTTTTCAAGCATCAATGGATCAATTGAGAAATGTGCAATAGTCAGCTCCCCGCCTCTACAACAATGGTTCAAGTGCACTTCTAGACAAATTACGATCATATTCAATCTTCCCCGTTTCCATTTTTCTTTTCAAATGGCAGCAAACACGAATGTACATTTAAAAACTATAGTTTCTGTGAAAGAAAATATCTAACTCTGAAATGCTAACACAAATCAGTTTACTTTGTTATGGACACCATTTACGTTTTTAAAATACACGAGGTGTCTTGAGACACTGATATTGTTTAGTTTTTTTACAGAAACTAATAGTGTATGTGAAACGAAACATCTAACTATGAAATACTAACAAAAATCAGTTTACTTCGTTATGTACAACATTTACTTTTTTAAAAAATACACGAGGTGTCTTGCGACACTGATACTGTTTCCTTTTTCCCAGAAACTATAGTGTCTGTGAAAGAAAATATCTAACTCTGAAATATTAACACAAATCAGTTTACTTCGTTATGTACAACATTTACTTTTTTAAAAAATACACGAGGTGTCTTGCGACACTGATATTGTTTCATTTTTCACGGAAACTAATAGTGTACGTGAAAGGAAACATCTAACTATGAAATACTAACAAAAATCAGTTTACTTCGTTGTGTACAACATTTACTTTTTTTAAAATACACGAGGTGTCTTGCGACACTGATACTGTTTCCTTTTTCCCAGAAACTATAGTGTCTGTGAAAGAAAATATCTAACTCTGAAATATAAACACAAACCAGTTTACTTCGTTATGTACAACATTTACTTTTCTAAAATACACGAGGTGTCTTGCGACACTGATATTCTTTCATTTTTTGAAATAAATAAATACATTAAGCAGATGAAATGTGCCATAGCCTTTTCCCCGCCCCTAAAAAAACGGTTCAAGTGCATTTCAAGAGCAATTACGTTTATACTCTCTCTTCCCCAAATCCATATTTCTTATAACCGCCATATCGCGATTTCGGGAAGGAAAGTGATGGCCTGTTTCAAGCACTTTGCAAAATCATTCGAATGTGAGCAAAAGAGGATAAATGCTCCACCGATAGAGCTCTCCACGCCGTGAACTCGGGTATTCATGCATTGAGGACAAAATGAACCGTGTAGTATTTTTTCAATGGAATCTTTCTTACTCTGCTATGAAGAACCTGGAATGCAGTGAATTCTGAAAAAAAAAAAAAACGAATCATTCCTTAAATTCAGGAGGAAAATCGAGATGGACGAAATTTTGCGGTAGAAATTCCAGGCACGCATTCTGTGTTTTGGAGTATTCTCGGATGCCTCAGAGATAGAGTTACTCTGGGAAAGAGCGGTTTATCTAAAATCATTTACTCAAATATGTTTAGGATGCGCATTTAAATTTAGGGTAAAATCGCCTTGAATAATTAATTTTTTGGGCGAATTTATGGATTAATTTGAAATATTGTAATTTTATTAGTACTATGCTAGATATAACATGACCAAATAAAAAAAAATAATACAATCCGAGGTTAAATAGTTCATAAAAATCGCCTTATACACGGTATAGAGTTTTTAAAAAAAACTTTAAAATAAATCGGAATATTAATAAAATAAATTGTGTAGAAAAAATTGCAAGCAGAATTCCATCAAAACTTTCCTTTACTGAGCATCTAAAGTAATTTTTTAATTTTAAACTTCATAAATGACATCCTAAAATCCAGTGGAAGTTTCTTTAACTCTAGTTATATATTTTTAAATACACAGTGTGAGAATTCCCTTAGTTGCAGGATATTTAAATCACTGTGAACTGCGTCTTGTAAAGTCGTTTCATATATATTTAGAAATGAAATAATTTTAAGGAGCACTTTTTACAAAGACATTTACTAAAATGTATTTCAACAAATTATATCTTATTGATTTTCCTGCCCACTTTAAAAAATGTAGAACTCTGATGGACTTAGAAAATTAAAATAAAGTATTTCGTTACTATTACTTTCCAACACATGTTATCTGTGGTTACGTCCATCAAAGGTCAGTCGTACACATTTTCACGGACCATCGATGAATCATTTTGTAGTTTCTCTTACATTTAATATTGTGTAAAACTTCATTATTGAGTATGAAACTTCTTTTTTTGGGTTCACTAGTTGTTTATAGCAGACTTTTAATTTGCTGCTGCTCTTTTCTGAATTCAAAGAACATTTTTTCTGTCCTGATATTAATTGTATATATACAGAATCACATAGGGAATTAATGGTTGCAAGATAAGAGAGAATGTTAGGCTTAGCATTTATAGACATGTATTAGGGGTGAATATATAAATTCAAAGATGTAATTGTAATTTTTTTTACATCATATGATAACATTGTTTATACTGTTTCGACAGCCATATCTCTCTCTCTCTGTATATATATATATATAGCATATATATATATATATATATATATATATATATATATATATATATATATATATATATATATATATATATATATATATATACTAAATATTAATTGTAGGATTCGTTTTATGACTGAACTCACTTTTCTGAATAGTGCCAAATCTGAGAGCACTACAGAATCGTAACGAATCACAATCTCCATATGTTGCGGCTACTTATCTAAATGCACATCTCAAGATTTTACGCAGATAACAAACCTCCACATGAGATCTTGACCCAGTAGTCTGAATGCGTGCGATTGCGAAATGTGTAATAATCACCTTAGTCAGAAGATATAATTCCCTTTTATGCAAGGATGAACTTGTGGTAGGACATAAATGTGAATCCAATGTTTAACACGGTTCACTAAAAAACCTACATACGAGGGACACATCGAATTTCGCAGGGAATTTGTTACGCCCTGATGTATTTTTAGGGGACGATGAGTTAAACTCGGCAATATTATAGAAACTGAAATGCGGAAGCAAAAGGATGATAAAGTAATATGAATAAATAATGTTAAATTGAGTGGTGTGGCTGGAACGACAGAGAATTCTTAAGAGACTTTAAAGTAGTTTCATATATATCTATAATAAATATTCATTTTTTCCCGAGCAAAAATATGTTTATTTAATTTTACTGCATGATACTGGCAGACTGTTTAAAGACGTTTATTCTGCTTACATCAAATTGAAAATCTTTTTTAAGAGTAATCCTCCTATGTAGGAAAGTAAAATTTTCAAATATTTCTTCTGAATGAAATATTTACATAGATGTACGTACTCCTTTTGCACAGTTTTTATTTTTTCATTATTTACATGGCCATTAAATGTAGCGGAATTTATTTTCAAAGTGATGGTAACTGTAGTTTAAAATATAAAGCAAGAACAAAACATTGTTACATGTACATAGTAAATACTGACCTAGTACTTGTAAAATGGAAATATATGTTATGTTGATTGTTAAAAGAAAGTTATTCTCCATGCAAATTTAACTGTTTCGTACTGCAATGAAAAAAATTGCTCGTTTTGATATTTTCTTTATCCTGTAACAGAAAAAATTGAATCGATGCACATATAATGCAATTTAAATCTGTTAAATCAAATCGACGAGGAACAGTGATTTTGTGTTTTATTTTTCGATTCTTATTTCGTTGGTACGAGGATATCAATCAGTTTCCGAATAGTTTCAGAAAATCGTAATTCCCTTTCTGGAAAAGCGATTCTTGCTTCAATAAAAACGTACTGGCAGAAATAAAGTGCTGTTTTTCTAGTTTGAAATAAGTAAAATTTTGAAGTTTTTCCAGAAAATCTGCTGCCTACAGTGCAAGCAGATATTCATAATGTACATAGCAATGGAAAAATAGATAGAGTAAAAATTGAAAGCTACTTAAATAAGATACAAACAATTATCACCAATTACGCTTTCAAGGTAAAATTTCAAAAATATATTTATATAAGAAGTGCACTGTTGTAAAATATTTGATTAGACCATCCGACTGTGTTAATGATGGTATACAGTTTCAGATTCTTCATCGGTGTTTGGTGAAATATAAGAGAAGATATGAATGCTTTAAGTTTCGTATGTTCAAATTATATTTTATTGAACTTTCATTTGTAATTTTCATTATTTCGAAAAGTTGAAGATATACAATATAAAAACATTCTCCTCATTTATATATGATAAACATTCTCCTCATTTATATATGATAATGTTTTTCTCTATGTTCCAGCTAAAAACCTACTATCAGTATTCATGGGAATCGTAAATGGAAATAACTGCTTTCAAAATACCATAGTATAATAAGTATACATAAAATCCTATTGTAAATATCGTTTAAATATTTATTACTCGTCAAAATACAAGGTATCTATCATGAAATTTACAAAGCTTCAGTCTCTTTAAAATGTATATTTAAAATTGAAATAAAGCTTTACTATAACTGAACAAACCATATTAAAAAGCTCTTTGCAGGAAGCCTTTCGTTTTTTAGACTGTACTTTAAATATTAATTTCTTACCTATAAAATTCTGTATAATGATTTGCATTTTTTTGTAATAGTTATAACTAATGTATGGCTAATGCATGCTTTTACAAAACAGTAATTCTGGTTTGTCTCTCATGCTTTTTTTTGTTATAAATTTTTAAACAGATTGATAAATTTTAAACATTGAGTCAGCGCACAAATACACATATATATATTCCATTATACATGTAAGAATTGTATACAATTAAGCCGATGTTAAAGTTTTGGTAGAACTACTGACTACCATTTACGCTTTAACTGGTATACTATAAACTGGTATAACAGTATCTTTGCCGACTTTGTTATAAATCATAGGCTTTTGAGCATAAAACCAGAAATTATTTAATAGTACTAAGTACTTTTTCATTTACGGGTGTCATATGAAGCCAGTTAAAAAAATGACTGACAGGTAATCGTGGTAGAAAAATTCATAGGTAAAAAAAATCTCAGCATCGTCAAAAATCAAAAGAGCTGTGCATTCTTTCTATTGGCTTTAAAAATACAGGTCACGAAAATTATGGCTTCATAAATGAAAGGTAGAAATAGTGTGGTAGGAGATTTTGAAAATGAGAATTCCTGAAATCACCGAGGAAATTCATTTAAGGGGCTGAAGCTTAATGGTTATGAGATCCTGTTTCTGGGACCTTGTACTAGACAATACGATTTTATGCTTATTACTGATGATGTCAGTGGGGAAACGTGAATTCATGCGTTTGGAATTCATGGCGCATCAAGCGTATTGGATTTTTATTACAATTTTTAACATTAATATTATTATTACAATAGTATTTTATCCATAATGAATTATTCTACTAAAGCATTACAGTAAAATTGATTTAAATTAAAATAAATAAATGAAAGGAACTTAGTTATATCCAGGATGTGCAAAGTATTGATGATATATTCTGTATTGAATAGTTCGACATTTACGATAACTGTGCTCATAATGTTGTTGGTTCTTATAGTAACAGTCCCACAGTTTGTAAAATAAAACGTTCAATTTACTTAGGTCCGTAAATCATAGTAAGATATATGGTCCATATGCATGACTAAGTGACATAAATGAAAACCTTGTCTGAAGAGTCGCTAAATGGGAGATGAGAATTTCCCAAAAGTAAAATTTCTGTACATTTTGAACATGTTTTCATAATGATAAATTCATCTGAAAACCAGGAATTCGTATTCAGCTCTGATTTAATAAAAAAAAATATTTTAAGCACTGTAATAAAAGATGCAAAAATGTTTTTTAATTGGAGAAAAATTATTTGAATAAAACTAACTTTCTTGTACTTTATAAACCATTAATTGTTTGAGGATATAAATCCCGATGTGTGAGAGAAAATGACACCGACTGATCTGAGTAATAACCCCCCCCCCCAAAAAAAAAAAAATAGTTATCATGGGAATACCATACTTTTAAAATTATTATTGGTTATAGTATTATTATGCTTCCATTGGGTTATTACGCATTAATAACAATCACTTTGACATTTTACCAATATGAAGTATTCGAGGTATATTGAGTAAAGCTTTTTAACTTTTAAGGCATTAGCATCAGTATAGAACTTTTAAGACACTTTTAAGGCATAAGGTTTTTAACTTTTAAGGCATTATCATCACTGTGTTAAACGATTTGTTGTTGCAAAAATTTTCGCAGTTTGAACGTTATAGATTTAAGATGAAAGCAAAGTGAACCATGCTAAAACATTAATTAAATTTGCTGCGCAATTTTATTTAACATGACTGGAAACCCAAAAAAAAATCTTTCATCATGAATGCAACCTCCTCCTAAAATATTTGCAAGATTCATGCAACAATATGTGATGTAATTTAACACGTTAATTAGTAACAATTAAACTGTTTAAGAAATTTAATTATAAAGCTCGTAAATAGTATATTTATTTATGCTCCAATTCATTGTTTTAACTGTGTGTAACTCGTATAATTATGAAATTTTTGGCTCCTTATATAAGTTCCTAGTCATGAAATATTAAATAATTTAATTTACCAAATTTTTATAGCATGAAATTATGAAAATTTAAGAATTTGTATGAATATGATCTTGATATGAAAATTTAAGTTTCTGTGCTAAAAAAATAGCTGGACATCTGGTAAAAGAAACCCTGAAATATTTTAATAAATTCATCCTTGAATTTTAAATACGTTTTTCACAGTTGCATATACCTCAAACACAGTGTTAAATGTTAGTAAATTAGGGAAGAATGCATAATAATTTTACTGCAAAAATCGAATTTTAATTTATTTTAATAGGATAAAGTATATTATACAAATGCTAAGTATCTACATATAAATCAGTTGCAAGTATGTTTCTTAAAACAATTCATTGCATGAAAGAATAAAAAAAAGTGTTAACTTTAATGAAATAATATGAATTAATTTTATTAAAAAAAGTCAGATTCAGTTAACAATACAAGGTGTGCAATAAATCATACAATAAGCAATACTCTCTTTTTGGTAAAAATTTCATATTCGAACTATTTATACAGAATGAGATATTATTCAATATGCTTCAGATCAGAAAGTCAGCAAGTTATCCTTTTGTTCTCTTAATGCATGCTCTTTTCATATCAGTGACTGTTGATATAATCATTGTTTACCCTTATTTTTTTGCCATTTACTACATTGTGTTCCTATAAAATAACATCGACCGTAAGCAAGAAATGTAATGGAACACTCTGGTTCAGGGATATATTTTTATCCGATTTTTACCCTTCGGTGATTCATTTTTAAATCGAACTGCAGGCACATTCTCGCTCCACCACACACACACGTCCGAAGTTGTCGATTGTGTCCCACTTTTTTTGAATAGCGTTTCTATTTCGTGATTGATGACTTATGCAAATGTGAATTGATAATGTTCCAAGGGAGTCTTTTGAGTAGATAGATAAATCGTTCTGGAAACACTTTTGAAATGTAGGACGGAAGTTATACAGCTGAAATACTTAGGGATAGATGTGTTTAAATTAAGAAGCTAAATTTTTTTGGGGGTAGACAGGAAAATATTTTCTCCTTTAATACTTTAAATGCACTTTTCGATGTAACTCTGTAAGGAATAAAGTATAAGTTTCTAAAAGTTTCAAGTTTTGAGACTTTTGTTTATATTTTATTTCAGTGTTAGTTGATGAAAATTCTTTTTGTGCTCCACATCTTTTCAGACGAGCTTAAATCTTAACAGCATCTTACTTCATGGCAAATATTTCATTATACTGCGAATTTTGTTTATATCGCTAACTCGAATCTATAGAATAAAAAATTATTAAAAATCCACCCCACTGCTAGTAACATGTTAATTAAATTATATATATAATGGCTGTTTTATCTGTATAACACTTCCGGGCTGTACTCATCTTTCAATTGAAGCCCTCAGTAAACAAATGGCCGGTTAGGGTTAATTTCAATTTCAGATGTGGATCAGATTTTTTTCTTACCTAAAAACTAATATCTTGTCCATCAAATCACGTTTGTTCAGCCTATTTTTCTATAAAACATTCACACTAAAATTAATTGGATGCTTTTAGCTGCGTATTTAACAGTTTTAAAAAATCTGTTTACTTTTGCGATGAATTCTGAAAGTAAAGAAACTTGAATGTGAATGAATCAAGTAGCTCAAGTATTCATATCGCGTAGTGAGCTGTAAAAAACTGGATGGTAGTCTACTACTCCAATCGCATGAAAAATTAAATAAATAAAAAATAATGAAAGGGTTTGCTTTTACAAGGTGTGGATTAAATGCAATATTGCTAGATAATTCGAGATATTTTTTAACTTTCATATACTTTTCCATTATGACGTCATTATTAGTATTTTGACGTCAAAATGACGGGTTGGATGGTAGTCTACTACTCCAATCGCATGAAAAACTAAATAAATAAAAAATAATGAAAGGGTTTGCTTTTACAAGGTGTGGATTAAATGCAATATTGTTAGATAATTCGGGATATTTTTTAACTTTCATATACTTTTTCCATTATGACGTCATTATTAGTATTATGACGTCAAAATGACGGGTTACCTTCTAGTACATATTATAAGGATCAAGGTTTGCTTATATTTTAATTCAGTGTTAGTTGAAGGAAAATTTTTATGTTGCAGATCTTTTCAAAGGAGCTTATATCTTGACATTTAACTGCACGGCAAGTTTTTCTTATTCTGCTCATTTTGTTTATATCGTTTACTCGAGTGTAAATAATTAAAAAAATTATGAAAAATCTATGTCACTGCTAGTAAAGTAATAGTGAAATATATATTATGAGGATCAATGTTTGTCTATATCTTATTTCAGTGTTAGTGGAAGCAAAATTTCAATATTCCACATCTTTTCAGGGGAGCTTAAATCATAACATCTTACTTCACGACAAAGATTTTGTTATACTGCGCATTTTGCTTATATCGCTTACTCGAGTCTGTAGAAAAAAATGATTAAAAATCTGCACCACTCTTAGTAACGTATTAATAAAATAGGTATTATAAGGATCCAGTTTGTTTATATTTTATTTCAGTATTAGTTGAAGCAAAATTTTTATGTTCCACATCTTTTCAGAGGACACTAAAATGTTAACATCTCACTCCACGACAAATATTTTATTATATTGTGCATTTTGTTTATATCTCTTATTCGAGTGTAAATTTAAAAAAAAAATGATGGAAAACCTACACCACTGCTAAAAACGTATTAATGAAATATGTATTATAAGGATCAATGTTTGTTTATATTTTGTTTCAGTATTAGTTGAAGCACAGTTTTTATGTTCCATATCTTTTCAGAGGAGATTAAATCTTAGCATATCACTTTCCGGAAAAGATTGTGTTATACTACAGATTTTGTTTATATCGCTTACTCGAATGTAAATGATAAAAAAATGAAGAAAAATCTACGTTACTGATAGAACGTATTAGTGAAATATTTATTATAAGGAATAAAGTATTTAAAACAAAAGGGTTTCAATGCCAGTATTCTAAATTAAGACCACGCCGTCATTTTCGAGTAAGTTAACATGAATTTATTCTTTATGAATTAAAAAATGAACATAAAAATCCTTACCAAGCTAGATGATTAAAAACGGCACAATTTGTTTATATCGCACACTCGAATGTTAAGTATAAACTGATCAAAAATTTACATTAATGTGAGTAATGTATTAATGAAATTTATATTATAAGAAATTAGATTTCTAAAGCAAAACTTATTCTATCTCTGTAATCTAAATTAACTGCATATACTCATTTTTAATAAAGCTAACGGGAATTGCTTCTTTAAAAGTTAAACAAATCCTTGCGAAATTAGAAGATTAAAATTCTTTATAATTTCATATTAGAAATGAAATACTTTTATCTTAATCCTCTCATGAATGAAACGTGTACAAGCGGATATATACGCAATGTTGCTATCAAAACATTTCCTCGAGACCATTTCTCAAAAATTAAATACCAGTTTTGAATGTTAATAGCATCATTAAATTACCATAAGATATCTGGATGAACATTTTCCATATGCGGATTCAAGTACTTTATGTGTTATGTTTCTATGACTGAAGGATTTGTCATAGATATAAAACAATGAAATTATATAATATGCAGTTTGTTTCGGATATTCTTAGGTACTTATTTGCATATATAATTGGGTGACATCGATAATTTTTTACCATAGGTGTATGTATATATATATATATATATATATATATATATATATATATATATAGAATTTTATTCAATGACGTTTCTAGTTTAACTATCCATGCAAAAAAATTCTTTCATACAGAAGTTATGTAACTATGTTTAGTTTCATTTACAACTCAATACATAATGTCAAATCTAACTTCGTCTGCTTCTCTTTCTGGCATGTATCATGTAACGGTATGTAATATTAAATTGAACATGTCACATACATGTTCAAATTATTTCTCCTTGCTCATAATTTGGACACTGAAACTCAATTTTTACCCTAGAACTAACACATGTAATATAGTTCAGTCCCTCGTTCCAATTCAAGGAACTTCACTGATTGTTAGAAGTTCTTAAACCTCAAAGGATCGCTGCAAATAATTGAAACCCGCATGGAACGGAATCATTTCTTTTGATTTGTCACCCGTGTTATGGAATGGAAGGATTGGGCAGATGCGGTGACCTTTCTTTGCTCCTGTATTGATTAAAGAAGAAAAAATACACCTAGAAAAAGTGAAAAATATTTTCCTTTTAGATTATGTCAAGAAACAAGGATATATATATATATATATATATATATATATATATATATATATATATATATATATACTAGCGGACCCGACAGACGTTGTCCGGTTCAAACGTTGTAATTCTAGCTGAAGTACCCGGCGATGAAGAATATTTGTTGATTTTAAGAATATTTGTTGACCAAAATCAATTTAAAAACTAAACACAGTATAAGTAACATAGAAAAGATTTACCCTTTATCATTGGAGCAAAAAATTCTGAAAAGTAAAACATAAAATATAAATTTATAATAAACCTATAAAAATCCATTAAAAAACTAAACGCAGTATAAATAACATAATTAAAAAAATAATAAAATAAAAGCTGAAATAAAAAAGCCTTAAAAAAAAAGCTGAAATAACAGGTCTAGCAAAAGTTACACAACTCTGGATTCGAACACTGGTCGAGAGCACGGCACTTTCCGAATGGGCGACCTTCCGAATGCGCCACGATTACACGGCGTTCTACTGAGTAAAGTGAAACATATTCGCTATTGGAAAGTTGTTGTGGGCTGGTGATTATAAATGTCAGAGGAGTTTTTAGTCAGAAATAAGTTAGCAGGATAGAATCTTAGTCTTTAGCTCTTCAATAGGCACAAAGATATAGGCGAGGGGGACTGCAGTAGCGATTAAAAAAGATCTCGTCTCACTTAGTGTGGTTGATTCGAATTTTCCATCGCGTGTCGAGAATATCAATATGCCGTTGGATCTGATCTATTTTAGAGTATAAAATCTGACTGCAAAGATTATTATTTTCATTTATTATTCTGGTTTAATATATGACTTGAAACTTTTTGATTTTCTTTATTTTTATATTTTCGCTCGCTGTTTACTAACTAAACCTAACGTGGACGCCATTATCCAGAGGGGTGATTCCACAAACTGTAACAGTTTCCATTTACCGGACGCACCCCCTTATAAATTGTTGGATTTTTATTAATTAATTAAAAATATAAAAACATTTTCTATCGGATCAAATTGTGAATCTAAACCATTCTCGAATCAACTTAATCGCACACACAAAATTTCATAAAAATCAGTCCAGTCGTTTAGGAGGAGTTCAGTTACATACACACGGACAGAAGAAATATATATATATATATAAGATATATATATATATATATATCAATGACAAAGTTGAAAGTGAAAAACCAGTATAAGCTCTTATACTACTTGCAGCCAGGAACTAAAAACATGAAAAGATAAGTAATAAATAGGTTTTAGACAGCATCTCTTCATCAGGGGTTCCAATACTGTCTAAAAGCCAATGGATTGTTTCTGATAAGTATGATCTAATCAATAAACATAATTAAAAACCATACAATCCATAAGAAACAGAAGAAATTAATACAAAGTTGGTCAATCAAAGAATACCAAGCCTAGAACTAGACAAAGTTGAAGTTAAGAGTAGGAAACTGCAAGGAGACTGACGTCACAAACCTTGCAACCATGGAGTTAATGGAAACACAGATGCAAACTTATATTGAGACTGTGTAATAGGACATATAAACCTAAATTAAATTTGTGTTTTTATTATTACTAAGAGTAAAGTATTATTACTTATTATTTAATATTAATATTTTTACTTAAGAAATTAATTATTATTAATTATTAATTTTAGTAGTTATTTTCCATTATTTAAATTATTATCTTACTTATTTTTTATTAATAATTAATTGCAACAGAACAATGTATTCATTGAATCTAAAACAACCAATTATGTGCTTGGAAAGACTATCAGTATAATGAATACGGTTTAGTGCAACTAACAAGTCTAAAATATGCTTATTCCTATTGTCTCTAGAACAAAGCTAATTTATACATACCAGCTGATTTACAATAATGTTATTGAAAACAGATTTATGTAAACAAGTTAGGTAATTTTGAAATTTAACAATATTAAGTTTATAATCTGATCTTTTATCATAGAAGTCAAAAGTAAAATTGCAATGAGAATTTAAATCGATGTTAATATCTAAAAAGTTTACATTAATATTATTTTGGCTACTTTGTATTAGCTCCAGATTATGAGGATAACATTTTAAGGCTATATTATTACTAATTTTATTAATTACTATTATATCATCAATATATCTAAATACTTTGTAATTACAATTATCAATATTATCAACTTTAAAAAAATGTAAGTATAAATTGGCTAGCTTACTAGAAGCATTTCCACCTTGTGGCACACCTTTAGTTTGTAAGTATATACTATTATTGTGAATTATATAATTATGTTTAGTAACGAAATCTAAGAGCCTATTGAATTGAGTAAGATTAAAATATTTTCTTAAGTATTAAATATTTTTATGTACTAACGTTATAATTGTTCTATTTAAATCATTTATATTGATATTATTGAATAAATCTTTAAAATCAAAAGAAACTATTGATTTACAATTATTTATTGTTTATAGTTTTCTAATGACTAAAGTATTATCAATGATACCACAAACACGAGAAGTTATTTTATAAATTAATTTAAGGTAATTTAATAATATAATACTTGCTTTAGTATCATAAGTGTTGTGACCTCAGGTAACTGCTCTAAAAGCAATAGGTGTTTTATGAAACTTAGGAACTATAGTGATATAAGGAAAGAGATTAATGTAAATCGGATCAGTTAAAGTAAAATTCCAACTTACTAGTACATAAAAATATTTATTACTACGGAATTCAGAGTGCTATTAACATAACACAAAAATTAAAAGTGGCTAATTTTCGAACTGCTTTTATACATACAAAATACATTCTTGAAGCCACTCAGCGAAATACAAATTATATTACAATAAACGATAGCACCATGGAGGTAACATATAATTCTCAACATTCTCCCCACCTTTTAAAAGTGGTAACTTTTAAAACAAAATACTTAAAACATTTAAAATGCGCTTCAAATTAGTTAAAGTCTTAAAATGATTTCACATATTAAGTCGGTTTACAGGCTTGGTTAAACGACCATATCGAGTTATTTTCTGTTTTTTTCTATCAGTCTCTATGCAATGGTCTATAGTAAACAGTTCAGCATTATCTGCTTTTGAAGGTATATAAGTCATTTCAATTATATCCCCAATATTTATTTAAAGTTGATATAATTTTTGAACAGGTGTCAGCATGTTATCTTTAGCAGTTTTCACACGAACTAAACGACTAATGGATTCCTTACCAGGGAATATCTCTATCACTTTGGCAATATCCCAGTCTAATCTCCTTTTGTTGTCGCTGCCAACAAGTACAATGTCTTCCAACTGTATATTGTCTACATTAATTTTCTTGTTTGAACGAAGAAAACCTAGATATTCTTTCTTAAATTTCAGTCTAAGGTCTTTCCTCACTTTCTGCAAATAGTTACACCTTTTTGACAGACTAATCAATTCCAACTGATCCAAATCTTCAGTGTAATTTCCAGCAAGACTCTGCAGAAACATCGAGGGCTTAAGCATACCAAAATCATCTGAATCTTCAGAAACGTATGATAGAGGACGATTATTCATCAAAGATTCACATTCACAGATTAAGGTAACTAGCTCTTCATAATTTAAGGAAGCACGGCCTAAGTTTTTTCTAAGCAAATCTTTCAAAATTCTAATCAAACGTTCCCAATAGTCTCCCCACCATGGAGCTGTAGGTGGATTAAACTTCCATTTTATGCATTTTAAACTACATTCCTGTTGAATTTTATCCCAATCTAACTGCGTTAAGGCTTTGTTTACTCCAAAGAAACAAGTTCCGTTGTCTGAATAAATGACAGATACTCTTCCTCTTCTGGCCGTGAATCATCGGAGAGCTTGTATGAATGAGTAAGTGCTTAAGGATTGAATTAGTTCTAGATGTACTGTTCTGTACACCGCACAGGTAAAAATGACTATCCAACATTTTTCCTTTGACTTCGTAATAAGGGGTCCAGCTAAGTCAACACCTGTTACTTGAAAAGTAGCAGATATTCTTGTTGTATCTGCCGGCAGAGGGGGAAATGGAACTTCAAGCGCTTTAGCTTGATTTCTTCTGCAAACAAAGCATCTTCGAACAACAGATCTAACAGTTATTCTATCCTGCAGTATCCAAACCATTTCACGTAAAATTGTAAGAAGAGTCGATATTCCCGCATGTTTATAAATAATATGTAGTTGTTCAATCATTCTCTGTATTATGAGATGTCTCGAAAGAAGAACAATTGGATTTTTATATTCATCTGTTTCTTCTCCTTCTGTCAATCTCGATTTTTCTCTTAGCAGCCCATTATCGCCTATGAAGATGTTTAAACTCTTTAAAGACACTATGGACACTTCATCTGAAAAGCATTCACTTGGTATACTTCGGAAAAGTATTTTTTCAGCGTGCAAAAATTCTTCTGACGTGATCTCAGGAGAACTCCAGGAATGTCGGCCTTATAAAATTAGTTATTCATCACCCCTCGTATTAAATATTTAATATTTAATATTTGAAGACACCTGCATACGTCACCGAATTGGCCTCAATTTACCCAGCCGACATCATTAGGTAAAAAAATTCGAATTTCATAAGGTATGTTATTAGCAAAAATAAGAGAAGACTGGAGAACACACACACAAACATGAAAATTTCGGGTACAACCTTTAAAGCTAAACGATTCATTCAAATAATCTTTAACTAAATACTTTTCGAGTCTCTTGAAAAATTCAAATCATTTACAACATCTTAGAGATTAAATGATGATATAAGAGGTAAAAAAAGATTCTATGTCTTGTAATATACAAAATCGTATCAAAGCGTTATATCGCCGTGCAGGTTATGATATTAAAAATCTTAAGTTTCCCTATTTAGTCTTAATCCCTAAATTTCATAAAACACCTGTTAAATTTAGAACTGTTACTGTGGGCTGCAATACATACTTAACGCTTGCTAATAATAAACTTTTAAATATACTTAAAATAGTTTATAAAAAATAAGTAAAGAGGGTGGCTATTTCATCAATAATAGCTTAGAAATAGTTAAACAGATAAAAGGTAAAGGTGATATAACAAACGTTAAAAGCTACGATTTTACGGATCTTTTCAACTCTATCGACCTAAAAGATCTCCATAGTATTATACATGGATTATACGATCAATATGATTTAAAGACATATATAACTGAAAATAAATATCGTGCGTTATTAGATTTTGTACTTTATGAAACAGTTTTATATAAAGGTAGAAACTTCTATAAACAAATACATGGAATACCGATGGGTGGAGGATGCTCATCTGCTTTAGCAGATATATACCTTCACTTTTATGAAAGAGGAGTAATGATTCTAAATGAACTTATGTTTTTTCGATATGTAGATGATATACTCATATGTTTTAATGAAAACTTAAATGCAATAGATATTAATTTTTACCCTAAAAATCTTAAACTAGTGGAGACTGATAAAGATAACTATGGAAATTTGGTATTTTTAGACTTGAGTTTAAATGTTAATCAAAATCTAATATCATACTGTCTATATGATAAACGCGAGTTTTACAACTTTAAAACTGTTAGGATTATGAACTGGAATAATGTTCTACATTTAAATATTAAACGCAATATAGTTACTAACCAGTTAATACGTTGTCAACGTTTACATTCAAACAAAAAAACTATGGACGTCTGTATAATTAAATTCTTAAATATAGCTATTGACCAGGGTTTTCCTGTCAATTTCCTCGTTTCTATTCTAACCCAGTTTTTTAATTTAGACAATAAAGATTGTATGAATCGTTTTAAAATAAGTTGGCAACACTAAAAATTTCCCTAATACGGCGATTTATCCCTACTATGTCTATAAAAGTGAGTGTGCATGGGTTTCGTGTCTCATTGCTTGGTGGGATCTAAGTATTTTGTATCTTTATGTGTATAGTGTATATGTTAGTGAGTAATTATTTAGTTAATTAGTATTATTCTATTTCTGTATCTTAGTATTAAGATTTTTTTCATTTAATTCATTCTATTCATCTTGTAATTATGTTTTAGTTGACACTATATTAGTAAAAAAATCTGGTTTAACTTATCTATTTCACCTAAAATATTTTTTCTCTTCATAATTGTTTATTACTGTCTTGGTGTTATAGCCGACCTCCGGGAGTGTTGCCTGGCTTAAAACATGTTTAACCGGGGGGGGGGGGGAGTCACAACCCCCCCCCCAGTCATCAACTATACCACCTCCAATTCCGTTTTTTGCTTTTTTATATATGTCTATCTTTTTTCAGGTTATAGGAGTATTAAATGGTCACATCTGCCCTTTTAGTCTTCTTAATTTTAAATATCTATCTATCTATATATATATATATATATATATATATATATATATATATATATATATATATATATATATAATCTTCCTTATCTTTTAACAAGTCGGAATCTCCTGATTTTCACGTCACCTGCTGTTGCTGAATATTGAGAAAAACTATTTTTTGAGGTGGTGTGAACTAATTTATTTTGGAGCACAGTCTTAATTTCAAGAGGATATTAGAAAATTTAATTTTTTATTAAGTTATGGAAATACTCACCGGCAAGGCATGGTTCGATGTGATTCGATTATTTACTGATAAGTCAACAAAATTGAGGGAAAGGGTTTTGTTGTTGTTAATAGCTAGGTTTATTTTCATGTCAGAAGAATAACAAATTATTCTGGTATACGAATTGGAGTCCTTACAATAGTTAAATAATTCCACAAATGTATGCACTTCAGAAATAGGGATAAAATTATTGATTTTGTCAAGATTTAAACCTAGTATTTGTACCTTTTTTATGCTATGATAAATGTTGCTGGTCTCATTTTTTTTTTTCAAAATGTCACACACGGAACTTACATGACAAATTGTTCAACATTTTGCACAATTTTTTTGCATGAAAATTCTGCTGAGGAGGTTTTAAAAAATGCTAACATTTAAAGAAAGGTTAAAAATTTTACCCAGAAAAAGGGGAAATGGTCTTCAATTCAAAACGCAACTCAAACTTTCTTCGAACATCAAAATGTTTTTGAGATATGTTGGGGAAACTTAAAATAAAAAGGGAAAATATAGCATATATCGTTAAAGTTGCAAAGTGAGCCCTTTTAAAATTTTATTACACTCTAATAATATCAGCGTATATCTCCCAAAGCAGCTAATATTAAAAGACATTTTACTGAGATACAATTCATCAATTTCGATAAAATTATTTTCCACAGTTCTAAAGTTTGAAATTTTTAGTGTTCGGAAATTATGAAGAAAATAAAATTAAGGATGTAATTTTTTTTTTTTTTTTGCTTGCAGTCAGTAAAAGGCTTAGATGTACCGAATGAAATATTCCACACATCAATATTAGTGGGTCTTGTAAATATAAATCTTTTTCAGTTTTTGACAAGTTCAATATTTTTATTATTTATGACTAAAAAACTAAAAATTGACAGATAATCACCAAAACGAATGCATATAGTGCAATATTCACCTATAATTTTACAATATCATGTTACACATTTCCTTTTTTTCAATAGTTTATGTTTAAAACAGGAGAGGGGCATACAGGGGTATAAAAAGTAGTGTAGATAAATTTCAGCTAACTTCTTTCAGTAGATACCCTATTTTTATTAACCCGGGAAGTCCTAATGGTACCGTTTGGTACCAGCAATCACTACTTCAAAAATACCTTTTCTTTTTGGGAAAAACTTAACGTTCTGATTTTTAATTAATAGATGGCACCACTAGACAGTCTAAAGAAGAATTTATAACAATCAGATGAAGTAGTTAAGCACGTGTCTATGCTATTAGTCTCAAGACAGTTTAGCGTCTTGAAAACACGCGAAAAAATAGCTCGTCGTCAAAAGTAAGTACATTTTATAGATATTTAAAATTTTTAAGTGAGTTGATGAAATGCGTATTTTTATTTATATTTGTATGCTCTTTTGGTAGGCCACATTTAAAAAACAAATCTGTCTTATTATATACAAAAATTTTTGTTCTCAAATTTGGCGGTACCGTATGGCTTTCATGTTAGCTTTTCATAAGTCATGCAGAAACTGTGTATTTATTCATTTTACTCATTTGTTTTTTAAGTAAGTTTTTATTTCTTTTGAAATAACAGGTATATTTATTTTTTACATATTTTAAAAGAATTGACGTATTTCTATTTTTTTTATTATATAATAATAATAATAATAGTCATTATTATTATTATTACGTTATATATATTTATATATATATTTTTTTTCCTGAGTATTATTATATCATTGAAAGCTTGTTGTAGTCAAACTTACAAGCTAATTTGAGGGACATTTCATACATATAATTTTTTTCTAGACATTTAGCACTTGAAGATGCACTTCAACTGTTTGATGAACTAGATCCTCATGATATTGAAGAAATTTATATTGAGCCCCCCAATGCTGCTGAAATCACTGACGAAGATTCTGCAGAGGAAGAGGAAGGAAGTCTTACAGACAATTTGTCTGGTAACCAGTTACGGGCAAATGCCGAAATAAGAATGAAAGTATAAAGAAAATTGTGGCGATATTTAAATTTCAGATTCCGAAGAAGAATTAGACACTTCCAAGACAATAACTGATGAGCCACCAAGTGCAAAGAAACAACGGAAGAATAAAAGATCAAATTCTTCAAAGAAAATAATATGGGTTAATAAAAATATAAAAGATTTTAATTCATTTTTCTCTAAAGCAGATTATTCAGACTTTCGTTCAAAATCACCACTTGAAATGTTTGAAATGTTTTTTGATGATGATATAATCTCACTTTTAACATCAGAAATAACAAAGTATGCTTTATTTACAAATAATGCTGATCCTCATTCTTTCAAGTGACACCTGAACAAATAATAGTTTTCATTGGAATTCTTATTCAATGAAAGGCAATGGAATTCTTATTCATTAGAATTCTTATTCATTGGCTGTTTCATTACTTTTCATACAAAAATGTGACTTTATTTGAATATGTAATTAACATTTTATGTGGGAATTATAATGTAATCTGTTCTTCATAAAAATTGCTTTTGTTTCTTTAAAAAAATAATATTGAAAAAAAGGTCATTTGATAGTGTAAGGGCCTAGCGGTACCATATGGTACCAGCAGTTTCTGACTAAAATATTTTAATTTTTTTTAATCTTATATTATCCTAAGGAATGCAATGAACATATACTAAAGAGTAAAAGTAAATTTGAGAAACAAAAAACTAATTCAGGCTTTGCCGGGTTAAATAAAGAGAAAACTTTTCATTAATATAAATGAAATCTTTTTTTTCATATACACTCAAGAGGCAAAACATTATGACCACCCCTACATTTTGCAATGTATTCGCCTGGATGACGTGGAATGCACGTGATCAGGTGGAAGTGGTATTTAACTGCTGCTGGAGAGTCTGAAGAATCATTCTTTCACTTACTTCTGTGTGTGATGTTAAAGGCTGCGAATCTAAGCGACTTGGATAGAGGGCAGATTGTAATGGCTCGAAGGCTCGGTACAAGTATTTCCGAAACTGCACGACTCGTGGGTTGTTCGCGACCTACAGTTGTTAGTACTTATGCAAAGTGGATGAATGACGGTGAAACCAGATGCAGACGACATGGTGTTGGACGTCCACACGCTATCAAAGAAAAAGGTCGTCGGATACTGTCTCGCATGGTGAAGCAAAACCGGAGCCAGACAGTGGCTCAGCTGACAGCCCAATACAATGCAGGGTCGAGTAGAATAGTATTGCAGCACACTGTTCAGCGGACACTGTTGGATATGGGGCTACGCAGCAAACGTCCCACTCGTGTGCCTTTGCTGACCAAGCGTCATCGCCAACTGTAGCTGCGCTGGGCCCGGGAACATCCCGACTAGTCTATGGATCAGAGGGAGAGAGTTGCCTGGTCAGATGAATCACGATTTGTCATTCATCATGCCGATGGCCGTGTCAGGATACGTCGACTTCCAGGCGAACTGTTGCTCCCTCAATGTACATTAGGTCATACACAGGCTAGTAGTGGCGGTTTTATGCGTTGGGGGACGTTCTCTTGGGCATCTCTGGGACCCGTGGTTGTGGTAGAGTAGACCATGAATGCTACAGGGTATCTGAACATCATTGTGGACCAGTTGCACCCTTACATGGCGTCTGTTTTTCCCGCTGGAAATGGAATGTTCCAACAGGACAACGCCCCGTGTCACAAGGCTAAAATTGTGTTGGAGTGGTTCCAGGAACATGATGCTGAATTCCTGTTAATGTCCTGGCCGCCTAACTCACCGGATTTCAATTCGATAGAACACATTTGGGATGTCATGGGACGGCAGCTCAGAGTTCAAAGACCACCAATTCACAATATCTCGGATTTGCGTGACCGTTGCTTAAACATCTGGTACAATCTGTCTCCGGCCATTTACCAAGGACTTGTGGCATCTATGCCAAGGCGGGTTGAAGCTGTGTTGCGCTCCAAAGGTGGGCCATCTCGTTATTGACAGGTGGTCATAATGTTTTGGCTCTTCAGTGTAGTAAGGAAGATTATACATTCATATGTAGCCATGTTTATAATTGGTAAAGTTATTTAAACAAATAGCAATGGACATTTCCCAATTGTTGGATATGTCAAGTCCGGAAAATAAGGAAAATATATAATTGTTGTTGCAAATTTAAAGTATAACTCCTTTTGCTTACAGAAGCATTATAATTTTAAAAAAAGACGTAAGTGTTCACTTAGAAGTAATTATCTCACAATTAAATATTTACTATGACATTGATTTGTTTAAATCAGAGGAGAAAAAAATGGAAGAATAATGTAACATGATGACAAAAGGCAGACAAAAATCTGAAAATCTGAAAGACGGGAAGAAAAATATTTTATTAGTATTTAAAAATAGCGAGTGGCATTGAACTATTTTTAGATGTTGATGTAACACTTTCGACTAGCGAAAATAAGTGAACTAAATATATAGTAATAAAGGGAAAAAAACTCAAGAAAAATATCTCCTTTATTAGTGAAAATAGAAAGCTGAAAAGATTTCAGTTGACAAAAATAGCTAACGTTAATTCTTTTGAATGTTGGAGCGCCCACTGATGAAACTTTATTTACATCATACATGCAGGTTACAACTAATGACAAGAAGGTTGGAGGGGAAAAATAAGATTATTTTTGCCTGAATGTGGAGTTTGAGCTGAGTAACAGAAATGCAGAAGAATTATTTTGAATTGTATGATATGGTGAGGGATAAGAAGTTTAACTGTAAGTGAATGAACGTTGAAAACACGATTATACGTAAACATAACATGAGGTTTTCTTCAATACTCGTAAATCAAAGCAGGGAACTTTGAGTAAATTTTGTTGTGTTTCGTTCAACGACGTGAAATACAACGATGTAAAGGAATTTAGTTGTATAATTTTTACTTTTCAGCAGTAAAATATGTATTATCCAGATAAAAATTTAAATGGTTTAGATAAATTCGAAAACCATTCAAAGATTTTTATCAGTTCATACTCATCTGTATTGCTCTGTGATGAACTGATAATAAAAAGTAGCTGCAGAAAGTACAGAAACTGTATACCAACTCAAGCAGACTGAACCAAGCTATCTGTAGAACTGAATGCAGTACATAAGCTCTACGCAATCTATTGAGCTTAAAGCAGATCTTTCGGTTTAATGTACAAAAAAAAAATAAATTTTAACCGGTAATTTGAAATTCTTTAGGTTTTTTTAAAATGTATAGTGATCTTTATATTAAGATACATTAGGTGAAGTATATTTTTTTTTAAATGTGCATACTAAAAAATTAATATCTGTGCCCTAATACCTTAGTCATACACAGATTATTAACTCATGTTTTTAAAAGTGTCAGCCCAAACAATGAGTCACTGACAGTCAGTACCATACAATCAGTAGCCTACAGGTTCGACATATTCCGATATTTGACTTCTATAGGGTAAACAATGTTGATACTATATATTGGGATTCTCAAGTACGTCATGCTTTATTTTTTTCGAATTTCTTCATCTGGATTCGATTAAGAACTTTGAAACCGAAGTATGAAAAGTAGAAGATTTTGAATGTTATTAAGTGTGATTCAAAGAATGCCTATCAGATGAAGGAATATAAGAGGAATAAGTACGGAAATCTCTAATGAAATCTTACTAAAGGAAAAATCTCAGGAAAGTTGCAAATCGTTGTAAAGAATAATAGCTTTTGGTCGCTGGACTAGATCTATTTGTAGCCGTTAACAATTGGCTTTAAAATTCAATTTCAGTGTGTTTAGACTCCGACACACAAAAAATTGCCGTAAATGCCCTAGTCCTGCGACTTCAGATAAGGGGTTTGTTAACAGTCAAGAGGTAGATTCCAGAATGGTTTGTAAAATCCCTAGAAAAGTATATATAGCCGTCTTGTTTTTCAAAAGAAACCTAAAGAAAGAAACACAAGATAGTAATACATGACTTTTATAATCTTATAAACTCACTTACTTCACCTACACCTACACCTACACCTACACACACACACACGCACGCACGCACGCAAACACGCACACACAGGAAAAGCTTCTGTACTATTTATAATTAACTATTTGAGCCTAGCAAATCAGTCAATAATTAATAAGCGTTATATGTTGTTTACTGATTGAAACCGCTGAGAAAATATTTTTATGTATATTTTGTAAAATTATAGTGTCCTTTTTAACACATTTAAGACTTAACACGTCACAGTGCAAGATATATTTCACACGCACACACACACACACAGGAAAAGCTTCTGTACAATTTATAATTAACTATTTGAGCCTAGCAAATCAGTCAATAATTAATAAGCGTTATATGTTGTTTACTGATAGAAACCGCGGAGAAAATATATTTATGTATATTTTGTAAACTTATAGTGTCCTTTTTAACACATTTAAGACTTAACACGTCACAGTGCAAGATATATTTCGCTCATAATTTGTATTGAAGTTCTATTCTCCCAACACACTTCCGTTTATTGAAATGTTTAGGACTGCGTTAGTAAATGTAAGTAAATACCAACTTCATAATGAATATGCAGATTTTAACTCGAAACTTTCAACATTTATGGTAATTCGCCAAACAAGCTGTTTATCCATCAGCGACAAATAACCATTTCCTTAAGGAATATATGCATAGCTTTAAAATTTGTTTAGCAAGTGGTGTGTGTATCTTTAGAATATTTTTGTATAAAGTTTGATGAAAAACATCATTGGTTTACATTGATTTAAACTACACGTCTGCAATACTTATTAAATATTCAATGCATACATTTTCATAGGTTATGTATTTTAAACTCATTTAAAATATTTTTTGAAGAGTAAATATTCAACAAAGGACTTGCAACGAAAATTCATAGATTGGAGAGCTTTCTAACATATCGGAAAGAGATATGTTATTCATAAAGCAGAAACGAGAAGTGGGTCGTGTGTGTATGTTTGTGTGTGAGTCACAAAAACTCAAGAACCATGAGCCCTACCTTGATGAAATTACACGGTCTAATGCGCTGGGAAAATTAGGATGAATCTGACTGTTTTCATCCCGCTACGAAGTTCCATTCCCGAATTATGTTAAACAAGTTTGCGCGGTATCAACGAATATTTTTGTTCAAATCCATTGTAACATTTCATTGTTGCCAACTAAACTATAACATTTACGTAAAAACAAATAGACATGAATTAAAAACGTGATTTATTCATGTATTGGCGCATTCAAGAAGGTATTTGATATATTATTTTCATATATGTGGCAACGCCGGAAGATTACTTTTTAAAAATGAAAATATAAAGATGGAAAGTCATTCCTTTTCAGTGAATGTGTTCTCAATCCATTTCATGCATTAAAACTATCCCAAACAACCTGTTAAAACTCAAATATACTGAAGGACACGTTCTCTTAGCTAGAAACACGTGCGTTTAGCCTTTACTCGATGATTTATATAACTGTTGTGGCATTGAAACATGACAGACGATTTAGTTTTGAGAAAGAATTCCAAGCATGGAATATGTGTATATACTTTTTCTATAATAATAATCAGCCGAGAGAAGTCGGGTAATAAATCTAGTAATGTATAAAATAACCTCAACGTACAGTAGAGATTTCTAAAACCTTTACAAATTAATTCAGCTTTCCCCCAAGTTAACCAAAGGTTTTATAACAAATACTTTTTAAAAATGCAAGGGATATAAACAGAATATTTCAGTGGAAGTGTCTCTTTCTTACTGCCTTATTGCCGGAACGTTATAGGAGAGGGCATAAATACTATTGACAGATTTATAAATACAAAATAAAAAATCTACCGCTTTTTATCTAAGATTGAGTCTGGTTTAATTCCCATGACAGTTCAAAAATTTACATTTAAAGGCATCCGCTTCTTTTATTGCTATTTTTTGATAAAGAATCAATATAGATCTGGAGTGTAAATTGAAACATCAAAGAACGCATTAAATAAATTTGCTAAGAAAACACTTTTGTTACTTCCTCAAACAATCGGCATTTGAATAATTGTCCACTTGTGTTTTCCTTCAATTAAAGGAAACCCAGAGGCCATATTCTTTATCCTCCTTCCTAGACAAATACGTGTTATAACTGTTGAAGGGATGTTTCCGCACATTTCTTTTTGTTACTTTTCGTTTTTTCGAAACCAGAATTTATTGACTTAAATTGTGTTTGTGTTGTATTTTTTTTCCTGATAAACAACTATAAAAAGTTGTAAAATGTGTTAGATTTTTTTTCAAACATACTGCTAATAATTCAGATATCGGTCATGAATGTTAAAAGGAATTTGTATGAATCTTTGAATTCAACTTTTTTTCAAGGTTTCCCTGCTCCGATATTTTTATATATTAATGAGAACAAACTTAACTGATTGAAAGCAGTATTAAAATACGCACTAAATTAACATGAAGAAGAATTTATAAATTTAAATGATATACAACGGCAGCGAAACTTCAGTATGGCGGCAAGTACTGGTTCCGAAAAAAAGTGTCCGTTTTAAAGGGTATCCGTCGAAAAGAGGTTTCTTCCAAAATATTGGCTCTATGAAGCTTTTAATCGGTTGGGAAAAAAAAATATGACCGTATAGAAGTGTGGTCACCTAGAAAGGACAAAAATGCATGCCAAATCCCCGAAGAACAAATTCCTTGGTATTAAATATATATTTATATAAAATTTTTTTATAGCCATTGAATTGTGTTAATGTAGTGTAAAACTTAACTTTAAGCAACATAAAAGCTTTTGTTTCTAATTGTTGATATATAAATTCCTTAAATCCTAAAATCTAAAGACTAAGAAATAGAATACAGTTTATGCTATACTAGATAAAGTATAAAAAAAATTAATTGCAGAAATTATTTCCCTAAACAAAGAAATAAATAAAAGGTAAACAAACAATTATCGAAAATCAATAAATAAAAGATTTAGAACTAAATATTTCAGAGAAATATACATAATACGTTAATTGGTGATCATCTATTTTCAGTATACTTAGTTCTATTTTCAGTTTTATGTCGTTTTATAATAATTCAGTTTATTTGCATGGATGTATACAAGGGTGAAAGTTTTTGAACAGTTGAGCAGATATCCACAATAGATAAAAACATTTTAGCCTTTGATATATTGTTAGTTGGATATTTTTTCTACCTCTACATGCTTCTTATGCTGTCTTACATAGCAAGTAGTACGTAATTTCGAAACGAAGGAATATCGTGTTCGATTTCTTACTGTATAATAATAACAAATACAGAGGCTGTTCACACATTTTTTAGACGATGTATATTGTATTCACAAAACTAAATTACATAAAATTCTTGTGTTTTAAATGTTCTATTTGACATCCCTTATTCTGAACTATCTTTCGACACCGCAATTTCCAGGATAATAATGCCTTTTGAAGTGTCAGAAGAGGTATTCTATCTCATTCCTCCTGAACAGCTTTCCAGAGTCCTGTAAGGGTTTGGGGACGCAGATTTGGATAATGCAGATTTTAAAAATCCGAAAGAACAAAAATCCATAGGTGATACATCGGGAGATTTAGTACGGATATCAGTAAAGGGTATGGCCTTGATACCAGTTTTTTGTTCCATTTCTTTTACGAAATATACAGTGGATTTTGATGTGTGACTGCTAGCTTTGTCCTGATGGAGTCTCACAGATTGATGGCACTGTGGGTAAAGCGATGGTATTTCATTCAGAAAAATTGGTGATAAAATATGTTCCTGATAGTATTTGGAGTTAATCTCGACATTTTTTTCCACTCTCTTTATTTTCAACTTGCCATTATAAGAAAAACCAGCAACAATCATGAATCCCTTAGAAAAACTTTCTTTAGATTCTTTGAACCATCTACTTAAATTTTTTTCTCCCCTTTTATGATAATAAATGGCTCTTTTTTTTGTTGCAATCATTTAAATACACCCATGATTCATCTATTGTGACAATTGTTTTCCATTTTTCTTTGGATAAGTGTTTCTCATACAGAATTCTGCAGCGTGTTCTGCGTTCATATGATTTGGAAGAAGACGATGCACATTGCGTTTTTTCGCTTTCTTAAGATTTAAATCAACGTTTATCATTTTGTTTACAGTGGACACCGAGCATTTTAATCATTTTGCAACTGTCCTTTGACTAGGGGAATTTTCTTTTAACATTAAACAACGTACCTTTGCAATAGTCGAAGATGTCCGTTTTTCCCTTGGATACTTGTTTGGAATTTTTGTCCCACTTGAGGCTCCAATTTGACGTTTTTTTCCTTTCTTGTTGACGATATTACCTATCGACACTTTAGATATCACAAAACCATGACATAGTTTTTGGATAACGGAGTATGCATATTTCTCTTCGGAAAGAGCATAAATGTAGCCTTCGAACCACTGCTTTGTTAAAAACGCCATTTTGAATAAAAACAAAACTTTCAGGCCGCAGATGATAATTTTGACTTTTAAAAACATAGTACAATTGCAATTATTACTTTTGCAGCAAATGGTTTTTTATGACCGCTCACCAAAATCGTCTACAAAATGTGCGAACAGCCTATAATAGATAATCATCCGTAAATTTTGCATTGGATAATTTCTTCTTGATATACTCGATCCATTTTAATAATAATTATGTAGTATTTTTTTTCCTTTTAATTTTATCACTTTATTTAATACGTTTCTTTTTGCTCTTTTTCTTTGTTGGTGTTTTTACTGCTGTCCTTTCCTGTTAATTTCTGTGGATTCTTACACTCACAGTTCTCCTCAGGAACTTTTATACAACTATTGCTTGCATGGCGTTTCTCTGCTGCTGATGAAGAAGGCTTTTCCAGCTGTTGAAATCGTTACAGAGAGGTTTAAGCAAAGGAAAATTATGGGCGTTCCTTCTCTTCAGTGGATACGTTGATCGTCTTGTATTTTCAACAGAAAAAGTGTATATTGATCTGCTACAGTTGCAAATGTACCTCAATTAAAATCAGCATAAAAATCTGCTTACTCTCAGTCTTTGGTCTACTTATTTTTTAACGATTAAATATCATATATATTGGGCACTAGATAGCCTAGTGTTGGGCTTCGACCTTGGGGTGCTCGGTTCGAATCCTTACGATGCCATAAAATGCCTTCGTGTCTAGGAAGGATATGCGACTGTTAAATCTGTAGACCGAAAATTCCTTCTATGATGTCAGAGAGGGGATGAGAAGGTATTATCCCACTAGATTTTGCCCCAGGGAGGGCTCGGTCTAAGTTGTGGTAGAAGCCTATTCTTCCAAAGGGATTCGACCCCAGTAGGCCTTAGTTGCTATTTTGGGTCCAATCTCCTGCACTGGAATATGAAAATATGATTTTTAGAATTTTGTTTACAGGTGCAACCTAAACTCAAGTGTTTAAAATGCATGTTGAATGTTTTTTTCTTCTATCGTTTTATATTTTAAAGTAATTCTTGAAAACTACTATAATTTCTAGATTCATTATATTGCCTTGACGTTCCCTGCTATGAAGTATTCAGTTTTAAATTTTAGCTCTGTTATAATGTTCTTTTCAAAATAATTTTCAGCTGTTATCACAAGAATTTAAATCGTTAAATAAAATATCACTCCTTTCTAACATTATAAATAACACGGAGTATTTTACTCGGAAAAGGGCAAATCAATCAAAATATTTTAATGTGAATTAGCAATGGCTCATTTTTGACTGCTTTTAAATAAATCATAAAAATTGCTTGACGCGTAATTAAGTTTGTTCCGAGAAATGTCTACAAACAGTGACATTGAAAAGAAATAACATATCATAATGAGAATTGTTTGTTGAAGCGATGCTACTTATTCATGATTTAAAATCAGCCATCGTATGCATGTTAGCTGTTATGCAGACTATTTATATGTGTCGCAGAAATAAAAACTTTAATATGCCATTGAATAATTTCTCTACGTTGTTTGTTTTTGTCAAACAATTTATTACTCAGATTTCAACCTATTTTTTAAGGTTTTAAATATGATATTCTATTTAAAAATATAAATATTATAGACAAGTAGAAATTTGTTTAATAAAAGCATACCTCTTAGAGGGAAAAAATATTAAGTATGAAATTTTATTTTAAAATTTTATTTTAATTGCATCTTCGTCTATTTATCATAATAGTGCATCTGATTACAAAATTGAAATATCAGAAAACAAAAGTATCGTCTGAAATACATATATAATAACCTCCATCAATAATTTAATAGAATTAATTTAAATTTAACAAATATGATTTCCAGATATAATATAATAATGCTTTATAACTAGTATATTTTTTGTAGAACAAATATAGAGAGTCAGTTACTTAAGTTTATTTTAAATTATAAATTACTCTTTTTATCACCCATGCAAAAATTCTTGCTCAATAATTTAAAACTTTTAATAGCTATAAATAGGAATTTTATATGCTTTTAAAGATCAAACGTGATCAATAGTCTCATTTTCTGGAGTAATTTTCCAAATCCGTTCTAAAATTCGGAAAGTTTTGATATTGTGCTATTATTAGTAACTGAAATAATAAGAAATGAAATATCGTTAATTTTTAAAAAAAATAAAACGAAAATAAATTGTCATGTGTTTCAGCTAAGGAAATATATAATGGGCGTATTTGCTAAAAGATGTGTGTTATTTTCTATCAAACCATTTAGGATCTATGTATAAAAATTTACATATGGAAATAGACCTAATATCCATTGGATTAAATAAATCTTTCATGCAATCCAAAACAGCCTTCTGCATGATCAATACTACATAAGACTTTTTATAATTTAAAATTAATAGCTTATTTCCACTGATATGTTAACTCAAGCTGCTGTTGAAGGGGAAAAAAGAGGATTAAAAAAACAAAGTACAATTGTTTTCATTAGGGACGTACTAATAGTGTTTAGACATATTGCCGGTATTTCTCTAAAAATCCTCTTTGAGGATAATTAGAATTTCTCCCTTTACTTTACCCCACACAAAACAGTATGTTATTTCCCAAAAGTTCCGTTCACGAAATTGTCAAAGATACTCTAAATCTAGGTGAAATTAAAGTATAAGTAAAGTAATATATAGAATCATTAACAACTTAAATTACGGTTTATTACTGAAATAAAACATGTTTTTACATATAAAAATCCTAACACTTTTTAAATTCTCTTACTTCATAGCTAAAGTATTAAACATTAACTGCTTAAACTATCAAAAAATACCACATCCATAGAACTTAGAAATTTTACTTCTTCTTATTCGGATATTTTCTCCAAAGTAAAGTGTTTGTCATGAATTTCCTTATAATATTTAACGATTTGGAAGTATGACGCTTTCCATAATATATAACTATCACATTAGTGAATACAATTAGTTTAAAATTAAAATTGCCCGAAAATATATCTAAAAATAATATTTCTATTTCCAAATGTGCGTATTTCAGTCTTATACTCGACCTCTCGGGTAGACCAGGAGAAAAATAATGTCTCACTTGAGTGTCTTTTTTCATTTTCCCCTTTTTAGATAAGCACAAAGAAATAAGTGAAATTGTTTCCAAAATGTTTCAAGAATGATCATTTGAATCATAATGAAATGTTTATTAACATTTATATTTCAACGTATGAACATATTTTTTCTCCCATCTCTAGTTCGCTTTTGTTATAAATGAAATTTTTTATGAAATTTTAGTAAATATACGTAACTTGAATGTACACAATTTTATCCCCTTTAAAAATTTTGCAATTTTCTATATATTTGGGGATTTCGAATAATACATTGCAGTTAAAGGTGTCCAAAAGTTAATCATAATTGATGTTTATGTGAATATTTAAGGAAATCTAAGTCAGAATGGCCGGAAACGTGATATTCGAGTGTTATACAGTTATACCGTAAGAAAACATTGCAAATAAAGGATATTAATCACTTTAATTATTCAAAGACACAGTTTGAAAGAAAGTAGTGCAAACCAATAGTTTGTACTTTAATGAAAAAAATTTAAATAAAAAGGTTGTTTTGCAGTTTAATGAGGTGTGTTGTCGCTTGTGGTAGCCACGCATGCCACACAACGATTGTCCATATGTGCTATGAGAGTGTGGATGGGTTGTGGCCTCAAAGAGTTCCAAGCATTGAGGAAAGCTCTTTCTAGTTCTGGAATGGAGTTTGGTGGGTGCGGAAGGGCTACAGTTTGTCTCCCGAGCATATTCCACGCATGCTCAAAAGGATTAAGATCACGGAGAAAGAGTGGGGCACTGCATGCGCTGGATATTTTCACTTTCAAGGAAGTTGTCGACCAGGATAGCACGGTGACAAGGCACGTTATCTTCCCTGAATATGAATCCAGGACTGACAGCACCTCGAAACAGGTGAACATAAGGCTCAAGGACTTAGTCTCTGTACATTTCAGCAGTAACAGACACCGTGTCAAAGACGTGGAGGTCTGTGTGGCCATCCAACATTATGCCTGCCCACGCCATGACTCTCCTTGAAGGAAAATGATGTCTTTCCATGATGTTTCTTTGGTGAAAACAAGTTCAACGTTCTCTCCATATCGTTATCCGACGAGAATCAGTCTTCGAGTAAATCGGCACTCGTCACTGAACATCACATTGGCCCACTGTTCTAAACTCCATTGCTGATGTTTCAACCTCCAGTTAAGACGAGCGCGTTTATGCGCAGGCCTGAGATGAATGAAAACGGCTGGTTATCTGGCGTACAGTCCAACATGATTTAATCTCCTATAAGCAGTTTACATCGAAACTCGCAATCCTGTGGTGGCTGTGAGCGCTGAACCGAGTTCTCTGGCACAACTGTCGCTCTGACGTCGAACAGTTATTGCCAAATATTAATCTTGACGAACGGTTGTTACTCTTGGTCGACCTTGTACTGGTTGTTGGGTAATATCTCCCGTACTTTGAAACCTCTGCCACAGTCTTGAGGTCACATACTGAGACACATTCAGAATTTGAGACACTTCCGTTTGAGATCGTACACATTGATATCTGGTTGCTAAGGGGGCTATTGTATGTTTGATAACTCTCATGGGGGCTCCCCAAACCATAATTTGGACGCTGTGGAATTTTGTGGTGGTATATTTGAAATTTTGTGTTCTTGGAAGACGCGAAATCCATCAGACGGAATGCATGCAATGGCTGTAGCACATCCCAAAGAATGTTAACATAGCGTTCACCGGCCATAGAAGTTGAAGACATATGAGAGGTACTAATTCGTGTCCATTTAACACATTCCATACCATTACTGAGGGACTACCAGTCTATCACCAGTCACTTGTACAGTCCCTTGTTTTTATGCTGGATTCATTCATTTATGGTGTATTCTACAGACACGAGCCCTTTCATGTGTGCAAATCATTTGGAAATGAGACTCGTCAAATTAGGTTACTCGTTTCCAGTCTTCCAGTGGCCGCGAGTGGTGTTTTGGAGTCCAAACGGGGTGCTGATCTCTGTGTCACAAGGAAAACAATAGGACTCGGATTGAGCATCAGCAGTTAAAGCCCCAACCGGGCAATATGTACACTCTTCCCATTGATGTTAGTAGACTTCCCAATATTGAATTTCGATTTTTTTTCGATATTGTTGCACACCTTTCTGTTGAAATGATTCTCGACAGAAGACACCGGCCATAGTCCTCCAGAATCTTCCGATGGCCATACTATCCCTGCAGGTTCAATGTTTTACCGGAATTCTTGTATTAGAGGTACACACCCTTGAATTGGTTAAACATAAAAAAAATCTAAACTTTGTATCGCCGAAATGCTATTACCCACCTCAGGAGACTAACCATCATAACTATTTGAAATTCGCTTAAATATTGATCATCTGCCATGCCCACTGCTCTATCAGCTTTTTAAGCTTCAATAAATTTCTGTCGTTCTATATAAGCTGCTTGCAGACGAAGGAAGTTGCGAGAAAGGGAATGTTGTTATATGCCAAAGTGAACGTCTATTCAAGTAAATATGGCACTTCAGTGTGTAATTTAAAAGATTTGCTTCACAACATGTTGGAAAATTCTAGAAGTTCTTCAAACAAGTTGGTGTTGTTTCACCCTCTCAAAAAGATTTCTGTATAAGACACTTTTATTTTATACTGGAAGATTGATAATTCTTTTTAGACAAACTGTTAATTAAAAGACGCCATCGTCAACTTTGAATTTTTTAGATATTTTATGTTTTCCAAAAACTTTTGAGCCAACTTCTCCATACGTTGCTATGCAATTTTGATTAACATTATAAAATATTATAATTATTTAATTACTCTTACATTTATTAAATAGTTACACGCATGCCACTACAGGAAATGCTCTCTGAATGCGAAGCTTACCTCTCAGGTCTTTCGAGAAGAAAAATAATCTACCAGTGAAATCTTAATGCATTTGTTTTCAATTTAGTAATCTGCCTCAAAAGAGGTTTAAAGGGAAGGGTCAAAATTTAAAGATTTGATCAAAAAACAACTCTCAGGGCGAGTTCAAATAGACATAGTATTACAAATTATTTTGTTAAAGCAAAATTCAAGCTAAATCGATCAGTTTAAATAGGCGATAATTATTAAATCTTAAACAGACGATTTACTTACGATTCGACATTTCCAAGAAAGGACGCTTTAATGAAAATATAAAAAAAATAATCAGTCAAAGCAAAATCTGAGTTACCCCAAAGATGCAATACATTCTTCACTAGAAACATTTCTCTTTTATCTTTAAAAAGAGATAAAAGAGAATCCCACAACTTCTTAAAATTTCCGATAAAACTTCAAACGCCAAATGCTTTCGAACTAATAAAGCGATCCATCAGGCCGAGGAACTTCAGTTACGATTGTCCTAAAAGACAATTTACAGAGCGCGAGTGTTATTGTACTTTTTGATATAAGTTGAGAAACAAAGAACTCGTCTAATATATCAGCTACTTGGAAAAAATATTTCCACACAATTACATCTTGTAGTATTTCTCATTTCTTGATTTATTCTAATCATATAATAATGTTCTTTAATTTGTTAGTTTCAATTCATAATTATGTCTTCTTAGTTCTATTTTTCTCATCTTTTCACCCCATCCTCGGTTATTTGCCTGTTTTGTTTTCGGGCGTGCCTCTTTGTATGAACTTAAGCGCATTATATCCCTCCCCTATTCCCCTGGTATATAAATCCCTTTCGAGTTACGCTGCCGACTCCTTCATGCTTCTGGAAAATTCTATTATTCTCACTATTAATGCCAAGGAACTTAATGATCTTTCTAAACTGACATTATCTATGGAGAAAAAAGAACGTAATGCTCCTCGGCCTAGTTATAAAAAAGAAGAAAAATGCTATTTCAAAACGAGTTGCCACTTATTTTTTACGGAGGTTTATAAAAAGCTCATGCTCTTGTTTTGCGTACTCCAGAAGTTTGTATGCGGAATCTTAAAAGGGAATAATACACCACTGAAAGAATACTTGAAGAATAGGATATAAAGAATGAGAAGTTAGTCTTACCTTTGTTCCAAAGGTTGTCGATAGAATATTAAAAACTATTGATTGAATACTTCACACATGAGTAAATAGAATGTAAACTGCGTTTTTAAGTATTTTTTAATAACGTACGAATAAAAATGGCATGTTGACTACATGTAGAATAGGATACGAAGAAAAGAACAGCGACTTCAAAAAACAGGAAAAAAGCGACTTCTTATTTTTAAAACACTAAAAACAGTTCTCGCTTTTCTTAAGCCAGTAGTCATGGAAACGGTCTCGTTGACATCTAATGTCAAAATTTGTAACTATTTCGACGACCACTATCATGCATGTGTAGCCGTCATTGTCAGTTTCACCCAGAAACTCTACATACAATCCATGAAGGTCTTATCTTCTTAGCAAAGGCTCACAATTTGATTATACCCCTAGTCTAAGACAGCTTTACTCGACCCGGGGACTAGGACCCCCATGACAATAGTGGTGACTTATAAGGGGATCACAGAAGGTCGGTAAAACGCCAGCTTAATAATTTCAATTAGTCGATCGTGTAGTTATTTATTATTAGTGTTATTAAGTTTAGTCCAAGGTTCGGGGGAGGTTGGGGAGATCGCGAGGAGTTCATGTTATTTTTTTTAAGGTGACTACGTAGAGAATGTCATTTTTTGACTATTTTGGTCAATTTTATTTACAGTGAGAATCGTGAAATTGAATCTTTTCTCTTTTCAAAACTGTTTTGATTTCATTCTGCAGCAATTTGAAGCAGAGTTATAGCTATTTAAAAAAATCGTCTGCTACAAAATTGAAGTGACAAACAACTTTGTGTTTTTCTCAGAATTATATTTTTTAGCACAAATCTCTACCGTTATCATGATATCTCATATAATAATGCATATAATTAGATAAAACTTTCAGGATATGTTTTAGATGCTATTGTCAATGAAGTGACAAACAATAATTGATGTATAATAAATAGTTTTTATTTTTATTTTGGGCTGTTTTTATAAGGAAAGGAATGATGAATCGGGTAAAATTTTCATATTCGATCATAAAATTGTCTCACTACGTTGAACATGTTTTGATGATGGTATGAAATGATGGTATTATTTTTGCATTTTAAATTTTCTCTTAGATATTTTTTTTGATTATATTTTTTTTGATTTTTTCCTCTTTAAGTGCTAATTTATTATAAAAGAACAAAAAAATCCTTTATTTGTTTACTTATTTGTTTATTTTATTTTTTAAATTGGCTCCGAACGTAGGCAGTCACCTTAAGCTTGAGGGTGGGTGGGTTGTTGAGCTAAAATAGTAGAGAACTACTGGTCAATGAAAACCTAAAAATACTAATTCTTTTTTTAAATGTTTACTTATAAAATTTCGTTGTTGTTGTTTCTGAAACTTCCTGGCCGGAAGTATTCTAAATTAGGTTCATATTTACTTGCAGGCTGAGGAGGGCGACTCCGGTTTTTAATAGCACCACAAGGGTCAGTATCCGATTTAGTCAGGTGTTACTTCAATTTTGACAGAACAATCCCAGATGTGACATCTGGAAGGATCTTACCTTCTCCCACCCTCCTTGACCACATAGCGCGATTTTCCAGTGTAAGGATTTAACTCACCCATATCCGGCCTAGACAGAGTAGTATTTAATGGCACTTTTCAAGATTAGAACCGAACACCCTTGATGCGGAAAGCCGACGTGATACCATTAGACTCCCTCTGGTTATAAAATTCTATCTTGGTGTTAAATACGTATGTCATAGCTTAAAAAAACAGGTAATGATGTTTCGGGAAATATTCTTATATAATCATCACTTTCTTAGCCATCTATGATGGAAAGCACGTTATACGAAAACGGGACGTATTTTAAGGAATTATTTTGCCATTTTATTATCCATATCATTCAGAAAGGTAGCTATTTCGAAAATTAGATATTTCAGTATTTATTTGTTATAAATCGTATGAAATTTATACGAGTTTTCGATATGAATTAAGTAGTATTTGACTTGAGAAGGAATATATAATGGTTTAATGTAGTAATTTAGAAACTTTAGTTTCTCATAGCTGAATACACATTTATATAAGTGCAATACTTTGTTATGTTTCCTTTGAACTTATAGATATAATAAACTGCCTAAAATGATTTAACATTTTCATGAGAAAATCCACCACTTTACTCTTTTATGAAATAAGATGGCATAAAATTCATAAAAGTCAACTAAGCATAATGTGTTTTTTTTTATTTTTTTATTATTGAAGTTAAAAGTAGAGTCATTCAAAAATAACAAAATGTAGTAAACATTATCAGCAATAGAACTCCTTGAAAGAACTGGAGAATTCTTGTTTATTCCCGTGAAAGCTTTTGATAAATAGCATTTGAGCTTATTTGTTTTCGTGTACCTCGCATGGGAAATATTATCAAACTATTCGAGCTTTTACTTTCAAAGGGATATAGCATTGAACTCACGCATCATGCAAAATAAGCCAATGCAGAGACGTTATTTTTTCCAATATTTTTATTGCTTAGAGTGTTTTCATTCGTAACAGTTCTAATATTTTTTTTTGTATATTTATTTTATAATTTACTAAAGATACAAAATACAATCGTAAAGTTTGCTTTAACTTTTTTGCCAATCATTAATAAGTAAAATTGGGGGAAAATCTATTAACTATGTTCCATCAGTCATGAATATACTGTATTTTTTGGACCATAAGTCGCACCTTTTTACATAAAATTTCTACGTAAGATAACATTAAAATAAATCATAGAAGTTATTATACAAACTGTGACAAATAAGAAGCCATTGCTTAAGGGGGTGCGGTACACATTTAAATTTTTTTCTTTTATTTATTGAGTTACAATTTTGAATTTATTATATGGTTAACCTTATAATTTTTAAACAAAATCACCTCATAAAACTTCTCATAATGTTTTTAAAGAATTTTAAAATTTAGTTTTTATCTTTTAAAGTGGGGTAGTTTAAAATCGATTTTTAGGTCGCTATTTCTAGAACATAATTGCTGATACTCCTTAGCAAGCTGTGAAAAGGTACATTAAAGAATATTTTTATTATAATAGTAATGGATTTCACATTATATTATAACATGTTTTTTTTATTATATATTTGTAAGTCCGACGAATTTACAGTGTCTATTAGCATAATATGTCCGTTGGTATTGTTACGAATTTTGTAAATATTGCATTTTGTTTCGCTAAAATGGCTGCTATGGAAGAGCTCCTATAGCTATGCTTCAAGATGGGAGTTTATGGGAATCTCGCTGAATATAAGAGTTATCGCCAAATTGGCGATGGATTTAGTGACTTATTTTGTTCGCCAAATTTGGCGATATTTCTCGAAATGGTCCCCAACTTGCCGAATAAACCTTTCTGGAAGCTTCTAGAAATATCTGAGACTGACCTATAGGGGGCACTTTGGAAATCTATAAATATACCTGACAATGGCATTGGAACTCAGTTCATTTTCATAGTGAGAATTCAATCAGTTGAAACTGCGTTAATTGAAATGTATTGTATTGAAAATTCTGGTGTTCTGACTTGTGTTTTTAGAATTTTCTGCTGTAAAGAAGACAGTTGTTACGTGCTTTATGTTTGAATTGGTGTATTCGCCTAAAGATTGTACAGAATAATAAATTTATTTTGTGTGAACTTTCTGAAGAGGTTTTATTCAATCTTAACGAACCAAGGAAAACGGAACAATATACTTTATATTTAATGTTCATGTGTATTTTTGTAGAGATTACTAAGAATAAGATGAATTATTAGAAGATTTCTAAGAAAGATATAACCATTGTTACAGAGTTTGTTACTCCTAAATTGCTTTTCCCTTTGACTTCGGTAATGCAGTAAATGTTTCATATAATTCACTTCTCTTGTTATCAAAGTAAACGTAGTTGCCGACGCTGTTTCCTTCAGGAAAGAAATATTTTCGAGTATAAAAAAAGTTTGGCTATCTTATGGCACTTTTTCCCATAGCCACTCTTAAAGTTTCATAATTTATTAATATTGTGAGTTATCTAAACATGGTATCATATTAAATGAACTGTTCTTTTTGCTAATTGCATTATGATGATATGAAATGAAATGGATCTAACTACAATTCTTTTCATATTTGAAAATGTCAAAGCCTATCCATAAATATAAGTTCCATTAAAAATATTAAATAATATAACATTTAAATTGTTTACTCGTATTTAAAAAAAAAAAATGTTTTTTGCCCAGGTTTCAAAACATTTACTTCTTAGAACCTTTTTTTTATATTTGGTGCTGAAATAAATTATTAGGCGCTCTTCACTGTCTGGCGTATACGTGTTAATTGTCCATGCCTTATTAAGAATACAGGGCCGCACAGAGACTTTACGGGGACTTGGGCAAACTTTTGATGGGGGCCCCAAGAAATCTGATTAATCGAATTTTTTGTTTTTTTATATTTTAGGGGGCCCCTTTTTTCAAGAGATTATTTTGAATTTTGAAGTACGGTGCAAGTTTCAGAGTTTTCTTTAGGAGGAAATCTAATAAATAGATTTTTTAAATTTTTTTGGGGACCCTCCGGCAGTTGGAGGCTTGGGGCAAAGTGCCCCAGTGCCCCCCCCCCCTCTGGGCGGCCCTGTTAAGAAATATCCAGTTCAGTAACATTTTTATTATTTAATTTCATGTGTTTTCACAGTGCCGACAAATTTTCATTTCATAATTTATTGGAATAAACTTAATGATACAAAAATATTTTACTGAAACTCAAATGATTATTTTTAACGTTGAAGTTTTTGCTTTATTAATTCGTTAGTGATAATTAAAAAAAATAATTCTACCCTATTTTGACCATTGTTCTGACACACTTTATATACAGATATAATGGAAAAGTTGTTTTTTGTTCATCTTCTTTTTGTATTGCATTTCTATGAAATATGTGAACAACCATATTCTATACAAACTTATATGTAGTTAATTATTTTAGGAAAATATTTTTACCGATATCATGGAAATATATACAAATTGATTGGATCAAATACCTATAAAATGAACAATATTTAAAATAAAAAATAAGAATAGGAAAATATTTCCATTATTTTTAGCAGCTATTTTTACCAACTGTATTTTGCAACGTGTATGTTTTAGATTAACTCTTATAAGAAATTTAAACTCTCTACCTATATCTGTTTTCAGATATTTATTTAAACAACGTTAAGTACTTTCGTATTTCAAATATAACTTTTCTAGTCTTCCATTTTTGCTTCACCCTTCGGATGCAGAGTGGGGGGAGGGGGGGATTCAAATAGCCAATTTCCTTTGTTCTGAAAAAGAGAAAAAAATACTATTTACACGAGGAAAAATATGTATCAGACAAAACAAATATTTACGTCTTTTGAATTCCTAAAGTAACAAAGAGATGGCAAAGTAGTCAGGTGAAGTAATAAACCTTCATACTTACATTCAAAAATACTTTTTACCCAGGAGCAACAAATACTATTACTCGCTATGTTTCCATTTAAAAGATTACTCTGAAACTCAGAATACCTAAAGATTTCCACAAGCATTTACTTCATAAATAATTCAAAGAAACAGTCTGAAAATTTCAAGGACTGGTGGTATGTGATTTTGAATAATGTTGTTGAAAAATAAAACAAACTTTTTTTTATTATTTATTTGGCATATTGAAAATATACACGGCATTATTTCTTTTCTTTTGAAGTGTAATTCTAAGAAGGAATTCACGCATACGCAGATAGGAATGGTTTAGTTCCAAATAGTAGAGTTGACTGAGTATTTTTCAGATTAATTATATTTGAAACTGGAGTTTTGCAATTCAAAACTTACTTTTATACATTTAATCTGAAATAAAAGAGTTCTGAAATAGCAACAAAAATATAAAAATTTATTGAAATGAACGAAGGGATATATAGAATATATAAATAGTTGCAGATGGCGAGTGAAGAATTAAGGATTTTCCTACCTAATCAACTTTGAAATTGGTTACTCCGAGACAAAATATAAAAGTTTTAAAAATAATTAAATTCAGATTTTAGGAATCTTTTTCCCTAAGCGAAAATATCAGTGTTTATGAATTTCATTTGGGATCCATTAGTTCTTTTAAGTGTATTTTTGTAGCCATGAAAATAAAAATTTCTTTTACAGTATGTTTATTTTGTGTTATTCTAAATTTAACTTCTCGTTAATTTTTTTCTGAACTTAACCCTTATACTGTAACTCAAAATGAATAAAAAGGCCTCTTCTTCATAATTTTTACCATGCTTTAGTACGTAAATATTTTCCTTTAACCACTAACTAGAATTTTCAAGCAATAAAACCCCTTTAAAAATGTTATTCTTTGCATGGTTATTTCCCATATAACATTAATGGTTTTCAACTAAGTTTTAGTACTTTTTTGTTTATGTCTTGTCCGGGTGATTACTATTACTGATGACTTAGATTTTCAAATTTTCAAATGATGTATTCTACCTGTTCTTTTCAGCATTGAGGTATTTCCGTTGAAAACCGGGTAAGTGCAAAGATTTCCGAAGAATATTTTTTAATTCATACAAGTGTTTGTTCCAATGCTAATGGCGTTGACAATGAGGTAAGTGTCTAGATAGTTTGGTTTACTTCTGAGCTAGGCACTTACCTCCTTTTCCACTCCATTAGCCTTAGAACAAACCCTTGTATCAGTGACAAAATACTCTTGGAAAATTTTGGCACTTACCCGCTTTTGAACGGGAACACCTCTTATTTCTATGTATAATGAATATAAAAATCTCTATGAATTTCTACTTACGTAAAACATGCTTTCTGGATTTCCTTAGTAATTCCCCAGCTTAAGTGACTCATGGCTGTCAGATCTCAAATCCAAATTACCTTACTTGGGTATAAATAATGCAAGAATCGCTATGTATTAAGTATCGTTTAATTATTGCGTCCTAAAAAATTGGCAACCAAGACCATTTTCAAAATAAGAAATACATTGACACTATAATTGCAGTACGAATAGAATAAAGAAAGTCTTTATTATCTTAGAGGAATTAATAATATTTAGCAAAATGTGTTTAATAGATTTTTAGATATTGTTTTCTATTTACAAATTTAAAAACAAAATACTTATATTACCAAACGAGATTACTTCAAAATATGAAAACAAACAAACAAATGGAAGTTGAGACAATAAACCTGGAAATCATAATTTAAGCAGTTTATTGTTAATGAATTCTCTCTAGGGTGAGATATATGTGTGATTAAATTTAGTTTCAGAAACAATTTATTTAATTTGCCTTTTTAAAAAAAGTCGTATTTTAATTCATTTAAAAATTGTCATTTTCCTCAAATGTCGCTTCTGATTAGTTCATCCCTCAGCTTTTGAAAGTAGCTAGCTCTTGAGTGACAAATTGCTCGCATGAAAAAAAATGCTACTCTGAAAAGGAAATAGTTTGCAATGTTGAAATTTCTAGCTTATGTGATTTAAAAATGTAGTTTTTGGTCATAAGAAAAATTACTTTTCTCAGGGGTGTTATACAGCTATGTTGAAGTATGCAAGGGAGAGATGGGTTTAAGAAAAGTCTTTTGTAATACAGATGCTGTAAAGCATTATGTAATTAATTGCAAGATAATAAATTTAATTGATGAAAAATCCTAAATATTCTAAAATTTTGGAATCTATTTTTTTTTCAATCTTAGACAGATATGAATTTTCACGATGAAAAGTATTTAACATTTTATACTCACTTTAGTTTATACAGGGTGCGGCAGAATGGACAATACAATTGTAATAAAAAGCGAACAAAACAGTTTACAAAAAAAAAACTTTGCATTTTCTAAAAGTACTTAAAAGCTGGTTTCTTTCCACTAATTTTTGAAGGTAACATCTCTCAGGTGGTGACCATTATTGACCATGGACTGGCGACGCCATTCTCTAAAGTTCTTCATCACTAAGTTGGTCATTTCTGCGGGAATGGGGACAATTTCCTCACGGATACCGGACTCACGGACTCTTTAGGAATTCAGACCAACATGCTCTCCCGTTTGAAAACCAATACAGGTTTGTTTTAGATCAGGAACGGAATCAATTGCATATACTAGAAGCGCGACGTTAATACCCTATGTGTCGCGGTTACAGGATCGTTGCTTTTAAAGAGCGTGTCGGTAACGAAACCGCAATATTCACCTGACCAATTCATGGTGTCTATCCGACAACTAGAAAATCCCCCCGAACAGTTGACACCTCCCGTAACGCCCTATCCCGCTCCCTTTCCTGTGACTTTCTGAAATCTAGGAATTCATTATACCGCAACCTGTAACTGGGCTTCCGAGCTGATCATAACAAAAAAAAAATAAATTCGCCTAAAAAAGGGACCTACCCAGTTATTATTCCTTAATATTATCTTGCAACTAACATATATGTAGAATTTAAAAAAAAAAAACATCATGAGATTAACATAACAATAAATGAGTAATGTATAATTTGCTCATATGTATGTAAAGATATATAATTATTTTAAAAGGAATAATCATTATGTTATCTGAAAACCATAAACCTTCATTTCCCGTTTCATTAAAATTCATGCGACATTGTTTTCAAGAATACGCAGTATAAACTTTATTACGAAAATCGGTTAATCCACTGACATAAGCACATATAAATTTAGCAAATAAATAGTTACTTTTTACCTCTTAATACACATTGTAATGCAATGAATGATGAGGATGAATTTTTTCAACGGTTTTGATACTTTCATTCGAGCTAAATATATATGTACTCTAGAGGAATTCTGAATTTAAAAGTATAATTTAAATAATATACGTAAGTGATTAACTTTACATGAAAGTTATAATCAACTAATGACAGAAAAATGGGCACAAAAATCTTTGCAAATAATAACATGAAATAATTTCATATTAAGTTGATTTAGATAAATCAGTGGACCCCCTGCTTAATTTAAATTTCAATGTGATTTAATTTATGCAGACTAATATATTACATTATGTAAATATGAAGTTAGCGTGTAAAGGTTATGTGAAATATATGTTTCTAATATTTAAATCGAATTTAAATTTAGGTGGTATCAACTCCTTTATGTAAATCTACTCAATATGAAACTCTGTTTCGTAACTATCTTTACAAAGATTAACGTATATATATATATATATATATATATATATATATATATATATATATATATATATATATATATATATATATATATATATATATATATATATTAGTTTAGAGAGTATTGTTAAAGATGGAAATATATATTCTATAAACAGATTTAAAATTATCCGCTAAAAAGAAAAATGATCAGGAAAATTTCTAATACGCAAAATATTGACTAGACTACACCATTTATATTTTTATGACATTTTGATAGCAGAAAGTGAAATTTAATGCAAACATGCCTAGAGTAAGAAGACTTAAGAGGATCTGAGTATCATACTTTCTAAATTGAAATTACATAGCTCTTCCGGCAAGGGTAAGAGCAGAAACAGCCCCCTTAGTCAAATATTTGATGCGGAAACTGGGAAAACTATTTCAGAAAAATCTGCATTGAGATCCTCGCAAATGGAACTGAAGAAAAATAAATACATTTATCTTAATGATTATATTATTTTAACTATTATATAGTATTTAATTTTATGATATAGTTGATAGTTTTGTATATAGTTGATAGTTCGAATAAGAGGCGTTCAGATCACTGGCCATCGCACCCAAACAAGGATTATAGAGAGTACGGCAGAACGTATTCCCACTTTTCAAAGGGTAATAAAAACGATCTAATCGATTTACAGATAAAAGCTTTATATTTTCGAAAAGTACTAATAGCCAATTTTCATTTTTCCCATTAGGTTTTAAAAATAACACCATTCAGGTGGCGCCGTTATTTTCAATGGACTGCGAAGGACATTCTCTAAAGTTTTCCATCACTCTATTGAGCAGCTTTGAGGGGAATGGTTGCAACTTCCTATAGCGGACTCTCGAACTCATTGTACATTTTCAGGGTTCTGACATTTCAAGGACGACCACCTGGTTTCCTTGGTAATGCAGACCTACTTGCACGTTTGAAACCCATCGCAGGATTGGTTTTTGATCAGGAACGACATCAGTTGCATAGAGCCAGAAGCACGCCCTAAATGTTCTCCGTGTCGCGACTACATTATCGTTGTCTTTTAAGAACTCCACGGTAAAGAAACATCGATGTTTACTGTATCAACTTATGGTGGCTACCGACAACTAGAAAGTCTGCCCGAACAGTTGCCATCTTCCGCGTTGCCATACCCCCACCAGAGATTTAAAGGGGGTCAATGTCACTTCTTAGGGTATATACATATATAAGAAATAAGCAACAATTAAATGTAAATTAAATCCTATCATTTTAAATTAAAACTCATCTAGTATTAGGTCTACGATTATATAATTTAGGGCCTTAAAAAAAATATGCCGTTTTTTTTTTTTTTTTTTTTTTTTTTTTGGGGGGGGGGCAATTGCTCCTACTTCCCCTCCTTGGATCCGCGGTTGCCCACCATCCCCTTACCAGTATCTTCAGAAACGTAGAAGTCCATCACGCCACATCTTGTATGATATTACAGAAAATAATTGAAGCTTTTAAGATATTATGATTATTATTTAAGTAGGTAAATTTCCTTTGTAGAAACATTTATTATTACATACCATAACTTTATTCTTAGTTTACGACTTTTGTATAAACAGACATTGTTACCTTATGTAAAGTTCATGCATCATATGAATACTTCTCACCTCAAATAATTGATTTTTTATTATTTTTCCCTGACGTACTCAACTGCATAATAACAATGCAAATATTAGACATTATAATTTCAATTACAATTATCACATACGTTTCTCAGTTAACTACTCCAAATATCTTTAATTTGGATTATATGTTAAATACACAATATTTTAAACCAGTTCAAAATTTAATAGTGTATTACTACATTTATATTTTAAAACTAGATATTCTATGTTATACAAATACAAATAGCAGTTTTATAAACTATTTTAAGTAATTTCTAACTGTTCAATTTACCCAATTATCTTTTCAGAAAAACAATTAAACTGTATCGTTTACTGAATATCTCACTGTAAACCAAGGAAGTATTACAATTATCGGATAAGGAATTATATTTAAATAAGTCTTCAACTATCATAATTAACATATAGAGAATTAGTAAAAGAATTACAAATGTTAACTATGTATTGAAAACAATGTACATTATTCCGCTTAATGGACAGAGAATGTTGCACCTTTTTTCTGGAAAAATATCAGAATAATTATATCATTTATGAATAACGTCAATTTGATATAATTACTAAATAGAAAAAAGGGTTAAGTTACTTTTCAGACTCTGATTTCCAAGACAGGCATGGGTAATAATCATTTCTTTGTGTAGGTTAATAGGCAATAATTATGGAAGCTGTGTTTTCTTTTCTATTTAAAAACTATAATTTTGCCATTAGCACATTTGCTCGAATGCAGGGTAAGGCAGAATGGACTCCAACATTTCTGAGGGTCACTGGTAAGATATTGGTCGGAATAGTGCAGCTCGGGAGGTGGGAGCAGCTCTGACAGATTTTGTAGTTGTCAGTTTATACCCTGAGTTGTTCCAGTGAGCATCTCGGTTTCGTTATCGAAGCGTTCTTTAAAACCCTTTCAGGGTGGTGGTCCATTTTTGGACCGCCCTTTTACTGGTCCTTCTTTCACTTGATTCAATGCATTTGTTTTGAACACTCCATCGTTTCACCTAGGTTCTTTTTCTATATGACATGGGGACGAATGACGTAGTGCAATAATGATTATTCACTGTACAACACGAACATAAATTTATTTAGAGCTTTGTACAGTTTCACACTTAACATAAAAATTACAGAAAACTCTGAGCACGAAGTGGGCTAGCCTACAGCATCTTACCATACCCCTGCTCTTACACTCGACTTAGTTACATACTAATTAATTCACCGGAGGCGAGACGAGCCTGCTGTATCTCGCTACACCTCCTAACGCTACCAGAGACGATTTTTATCTGACTCTATTCTAATTACAGAATAATAAACTCACTAGAGGTGAGACGAACCTGCATATATATCGCCAGACCTCCGATCCCTACCAAAAACGCTCTCTCTCTGCAGTATTATATTTACAGATTAATTAACTCACTATAGGTGAGACGAGCCTGCTATATCTTGCCAGACCTCTTATCCAGAGACACCCCCTCTCTTTACTGTCTCTCTGATTGACTACCCGACTATCCCAACCACCCCCTTGGGTTTTTCCACCAACGCAGCCAATCATCTGATTGGTGAGGGGGGATCACGGGGTACAACACTTGCGTTTTAGGTAACGCCGCTTCTCAAACATTACAATACAGTATTCCAGTTAAATAAGCAGAAAATGGCTAGTGCTTCCATCTGTTATCAGATTAAATAAGTAAAATCATTTTACAACCTTTAATTGGAAATTTTTTCAAGATTTTTAGGTTAAAAAAATCGAGAAAAAATGTGCACCGTGCAAACAGTGGGAAGTTGTTGCCTCTAAAAGTGTTGAAAACAGCGATTCTGTACCCGCGACACAGGGGACATGTAGGATGTATTTCGGACTCCATGTAACTGATGCCGGTCCTGATCTAAACACAATTCTGAGATAGGCATAAAACTCGACAGCAAGGGGGTCTGCAGTAAGCGGTCGTACTTGGAAAATTAGAACACCTGGTAATGTGCACTGATTCCATCAGTCAGCTATTCACGAGGCAGTTCCCGCCTTTCCCCTCACAGATAACAAGTAGAGTAATTGGAAAACGTTAGAGAACGGCTCCGGAAGCGCGTCGGAAATAACGGGCGCTACCTGATTGATGCTATTTTCAAAACCTAGTGAAAAAATACAGTATTGTTTGTGCTTTTACAAAATATAAAGATTTTTCTTTAAATTGTCTGGTTCTTACCTTTGGAATACGGGCGTTCATTCTGCCGCAACGTTTGTGTAATATCAATTCACAGTTTTTACAGAAATAACGAGATTTAGCTCTATACAACTGGTTCTCAAACTGCCCCCGGGTGGTGAGAGCCCGGCAGTGAGAGAACTGCGCACGGGTGGCCTCACCTGTGCGCCCGGGCGCACTGGTGCTCCCTAGAGCTTTTTCAGGTGCGCTCCGTAGTATTCCTAAAAAATGTATCCCGATATGAAAAGCAAATGTATTCTAAGTTATTTTATTATACCATTTCTTTACGAACACTCGGCTTATTTCATTGCGACAATATTATGATAGTTATAAGTTACTTTTCTTGCAACTAGCTTCTGATCCGTAAATTTTTACGCATTTGCGTAAAAATTTTTAGTTTGTTACACGCCATTTACAGCGCGTAACAAACGTGGCTGGAACGGCATGTTAACACCGGCACTAGCTTTCATCACGTGGCAACTGGCAGTGTTGCATAACAGGCGTTGGTTTGTGAGCGTGTCGTGTCTTGTGAACTGCCGTCAAGAGTAAACGTATTGTGCCTTTTACAACTTTCAGAATAATTACCGTTGATATAATTTTCTTTGTTAAGAATAATTCACCCATAAAAATTGATATGATTTGTAATAAGCGAGATGTGAATACGCGCCAATCTAAATGAGTAGGACCACACAGCCTGAATTGTGAGAAGGATTTATGACTCTCAAGCGGCCAGGCGCCGGGGAACAGGGGCGTCGCAAGCGAACAACGTGGGCAATAAAACCATAAAAGTTAAGAAGACAGCAGCTATAAACCGAAAATAAAGATTAGGAAACAAGTGCATGGGAGTTGAGAAATTTCCCAGACGAGGAGAGGCGTCCAGTATAATTAAAATGCAAACATAAAAACAGGAGCCAACCTATGAACATGGTGGTTCATCCCCCAGCACAATCAAGAGGCGGAGCGAGCGAATCACAAGCCAGAAGACAAGATCCAATCAAAAAAAACGAAACGACATATATATACAGGGCGTGAAGCATTTTGGGAGAGCCCGTTATTAAAAAAAAACTAAGCTGCCACAGGGCCGATAAAGAGCCACTTTACTAAAGGAAAAAGACGACTGATAAATAAGAGGCAACCGGACCGAAGAAAACTCCAATATTATCCTAGTGAATGTTAGGGCCTGTTCACATAGGAGTCCGTTGCGTTGCGTTAAGGAAAAGATGACGTTGAGACGAAAATAAACCAATCATTGGCCTCCAAATGATTAGCAATGAAATTTTTAACGCCTATGATTGGTTTATTTTCGTCTCAACGTCATCTTTCCCTTAACGCTACGCAACAGACTCCTATGTGAACAGGCCCTTAGAAAGCGCTCCCGACGTAAGAAGGAAGGGAACAAACGAATTACGCTGCTGCGAAAACAAGGAGCATCCAGATATAACAACAAGTAATCAAAACGTGGAGAAGGATAACGCCAAAGATATACAATGATAATGCATGTTGAATAAGGTGACCTACGAACTGCGGCTACCGGAGCGAGCTTTGCGACGAGGAGATGATGGAGACGTCGATGACCGACAGACAGTGCTGACTGACACACGGAGTAATATAAGGGCACCATCGCCACCCTATGAACTAAATCAATCCTGAGTTATCATCGAGCTATGAAATTTCAGTGCCAAGGTAGAACTCTTTTCTGACGAACTTAGTGCTCAGGGATTATCGAACATTAGACGAACTTTGTGAGTACAAGTGGTGAAACGAGTGTAAGCGACAGTGCCGGCAGCCTATGGTTGAGCATATTTGCTGATATAATTTATTTCACATCTCTACTTATTACATAATAGCCTCTTGACCTAGAGTCGGCATTGCTGAGTATATGTTAATAATACGCATTGTTCACGTGTAGAGATACTATTTTATTCTTATTTAAATACATATATTCTTGATAAATTCTGTGTACTATTGTGGTGAAAAGTTAGCATGATGTTATGTGTGTAGATGTATACATAAGTGTGTAAATAAATTGTATATATGTAATCGGAGTGTCTTTACTGAGAGTTGTAACCCTGGACTTACTTGTGGATAGAAAGAGAGTTGGTCGCAACGCGACATTACTAGCCTAACGATCATAGCCCAATAGCCTCAGAGTGGGTTGTTACAAGATTCTTAAAAAGAAGCGTCACATTGATGAATGTAATCCTGAAAGTGAGCAAACCTCAAATGTGGAAAGTTGTTCTAGTAAGAAAGCAAAATCTGGACTGACTCGTAAATACGATGAGAGTTATTTAAGCCTTGGCTTTTCTTTGACCGGAAATGTTGATAATCCGCAGCCAGTATGTTTAGTTTGTGGAATAAAAATGTCAATGAATCAATGCTCCCTAGTAAACTTGGTAAACATTTGAAAAGTAAACACTTTCATTTACAAGACAAACCCACAAGTTATTTTAAGAGAATATCCGAACAGCAAAGAAAAGCTGATGATTATTTTAAAATGTTCAATGACTGATTCTGATAAAGCTCAAATTGCTTCTTACCAAGTCTCAGAACTGATCGAACAAAATATGAAAGCTCATACTTTGGGTGAATTGCTTATTTTATATTCTTGCAAAAGATTGTCAGTACGATGTTAGAAAATGAAGCAGCTATGAAAATAAGCAAGATTCCTCTGTCCAGTGATACTGTTAACAGGCGTATTTTAGAAATGTCTTCTTATATTGAGAGAAATGTATGTGGTAATAAACTCCAGTGTTCTGATTTTGCACTGCAAGTTGACGAGTCAACCGATATTACCAACAAGGCGCAACCCATAGCATTCATTCCTTTCATTAATGAAAATAAAATACCAAATCAGTTTCTTTTTTGCAAAGAATTAAACCTGACTACAAAAGGTGAGGACTGTTTTAACATCCTGAATAACTACCGTGATAAATGGTAGTTATTGTTGAATACTGTTGAATATTGTTGAATATTGTTGAATTTTAGAAATGTCTTCTTATATTGAGAGAAATGTATGTGGTAATAAACTCCAGTGTTCTGATTTTGCACTGCAAGTTGACGAGTCAACCGATATTACCAACAAGGCGCAACCCATAGCATTCATTCCTTTCATTAATGAAAATAAAATACCAAATCAGTTTCTTTTTTGCAAAGAATTAAGCCTGACTACAAAAGGTGAGGACTGTTTTAACATCCTGAATAACTACCGTGATAAATGGTAGTTGTCAAGATAAATGTAGAAGTCAAGAAAAGTAAAAGTTTATGGAACGAGAATTTTTGAAGAACCAGAGATCTTGGACGAAAATGCATATGTAGAATTTGGATGCTAAAATCACAAGGGTGTTAAAACTTAGAGTGGCAAGGAAAGCAATGGATGCTGAACGAGTGAATAAGCAAATATCTGAAACTGAGATAAAATAGCCTACCTCAACAATGCGAAAGAATTATGGATGGTAGCTCTACTTCTGAAGGGAAGATTATTTATATTTTGATGATGATTTTAAGCAAGTTGCTGCATCTTTGAAAGAAGTGTGCAGCTCCATATGTGTAGGCAAAAGTTTGGTTTTTCACTAAAAGTGAGCCTTCATGCCCAGGTGATACACAGAATGTTTGGGAAGTTATACACCACTCAAGATATCTGAGCGATGAACTGAAAATAGTAGTGGATCATGTAATCCAAATGAATGATTTTATGGTCACCCAGGAAACCTGCTGATTGTCATGATCAATTACAAATGATCCTATGTGAGAAAATTAGGCCTCAGAAGAATCATGAAGTCCCGAACACTTCCCAATGAACCAACTCGTGATTTTGTCATTCCGCCTCTCAAATTTCACGCAAACGACTGTGCAGAACTGATCAATTGGAAGAAATGTTCACTTACAGAACCTTCACTGACTAAACATGTATCCAGTGCAGAAATCGAGAAAATAGCTAAAATAGGTGGCTTTATTGAAAGTAAGCTGTGGACTCTCCCATGCGTACACAAGATGTCGAAAGGGTAGTCAAGATAGTGTCAGATGCATCCCCATCTGTCTGTGGAACAAAAAGTCGCGAGTGCTTTATACATACAACATTGGCGTCTCGAAAGCTGATGCCAACTTCCGAAATTAAAGCAAAATATAAAGTGTAAGATTGCTATATTACTAAACAGGAAAAAAAATGCGCCCATATTTGGTTGGGAGATTGGGTGGGTGCGGGAAGAACTCGAATGCAGCCACTTCCTCGTGGTGAATTCTGGGTTATTCTGCCATACTTTGTGCAAAATGAACAAAGATTTGCTTCAACCCTTCGACACAGATGGGACACTGAGTTTAATAATGACTTTAAATTTAAAATTTTTTTATTAAAAATTCTGCTTCAAAGTGTTAAAATATCAAAATTTCGCCGACCTAACATGGGCTTCAAATATAATACGGTTTCAAAATAATTTTTTTCACAAACAAAGTGTCCTGCTATGCAATAATTTCCACTACAGGCGGTTTAAATTTTTATACGTAAAAAATTAAAAAATAAATAAAAATGAATTTTTTTTGCATTTTGGAGAACCTTTAACGACCGGGTGGGGGGTAGGGGGCTAAATATATTTTAATTTTTAAAAAAATTTGCAAACATATATATATATATATATATATATATATATATATATATATATATATATATCGATAAAGAGAGAGAGAAAAAGACAGAGAGAGAGAGAGAGAGAACTTGCATAAACAACACATTGCAGAACGCAAACATGTTTTATGTCACTTTCTTACAGTTTTTGATTTTCGATGTGTCATTTATATGATACCGCTATTTTTATTGATAGACATTCAGAAATTAAATATTAATGACATTTTTAGTTACATACATTTAAAGGGAAACGTAACTGAATTATTTTATAAGTATCATGTTGTTACACAATTGTACCTGCAACAATAATTATTTTAAATACCTTCAAATGACGACCAAAGCATTTTAAAATCAATAAATACACGTAATGTCTGAAACTGCAATTATTAACCTTATACTCTTGAAAAGAAAAAGAAAAAAAAGGCAAAAAAAAGGGTAAATTTTAAATGTCCCCTTTTGAAAACAAAATTAATCCATTTGTAAACAAAAAAATACTTTATTATTAATGATCTCAAGCATAATTGTAGAATAAATACAAACAATATTTTATAAGGAAAAATATATAATTGGTTTCGATTTCATAGTTAACCACTTGTGTGTTTAAAAGGTTTGTAAAATCTACTTATGTGGTTTTTACTTATGTTAGGTTAAAAATTAAAAAAACTTCGTATTTATTACATAACTATTTTGTGACTTTGTGAAATTTTTGCCCTCTCACAAAAGAAATAAGGACGGTACTCAAATCTCCGTAGGTAATTAATTTAAAGACAATAAATTGCTTTATATTATTATTCTTCAAAATATTATTTTTCAAAAATTTTCAATGGTAATTTAGCCAATGTTAAGTTTAAAAGTTACATAACAGTCATATTTATTCAATTGCAGGATACCTATTTGAAAAAATTAGCAATTACATTATTTTGTTAACATTATTTATATACCGTGGTATTGATTTTTTCCACAGCCAAATATATCGAAGGATAGATAACAAGAAGAAAAAAAAAAGAGAAAAAGAACCTCATTTCGAGCCTCGGAAAAAAATCGTTTAATCTTTTTCGTAGAAAAAGACAATCATGCCTCAAGCCTCGTTATCACATAAATGGAGATTAGATTTCTTTAGGCCGATAGTTCTTTCCGTCGGAAATTTCAAGACGATGCAATAATGTTTTAAGCGAAGTCGACTCTATATTACTCCTTTTTTCTGGCGTCCAACCTATATTAAGATGATTAAAATAAGTCAGAAGAAAATGACACAGAATATTTTAAAAAAGCTGTTTATTTTTTTTAGAAAAGTGTCTCATATATTCGGGTTATACGTAAATAATTCAGAATCAATATCACATGATACCTTCATCATTATAAAGTGATTTAGAGAATATTTCATTGCAAGGAGTTGTAACATAAAACATTTGAATTTAAATTATTTGTGTCTTTTCTCTTCTATACTTCTCCAGAATTTACTTTTAAAAATGACAAAAGATAAAATATTAACTTTAATCTTAATCGACATCAGAATATTGATATGGAAATTTGCTGTGGAATCTGGGTGATAATAGGAAGCACGTTCATTGTAAGAGATATGTTCGCATATGCACTTGCTAGGGGGTTTCTGTGTTTGCTGACTTGCTACAAAATGCATGCAGTTTTAAATGATATTATACTGTATAATTCGTTTTTAAATTAAACTATCCAAAAAGTTAATGATATTTAGGCTCTGGGCTTGTCGTTGGTTGTCGGTGTATAGTGCACCGAAAATAAGTAATTTACTTTTGTTGGATTGTTATGTCTATCAAATATTTAAAAGCAGCATTTATATATCGCATAAAATCAAAGGCATATCTATAATTTTCTATATACAAAATATGTAACAGAAAATATATTTAGAATAATTCACCTTTTCAGCGTTTGCGAACGAACACACACACACAGATATATATATATATATATATATATATATATATATATATATATATATATATATATATATATATATATATATATATATATATATATATATATATATATATATATTATAAGTCCAGTTGGAACATGGTAAAATAGAAATTAGTTTTGAAGCTGTCGTTAGAATTGACAGTTTAAGAAATTTTAAGATTTTCTTTTTATTTAGCACCTAATTAATAAATTAATTAACAAATTAAGGAATTAAAATCGTTGCCACTGAAATAGTTTTAAAAAGGAAAAAATGATTTGATATTGAGAATTAAAATTTTTAAGATACAGGTAGTGGCTTTTGCGCGGAGGATGCTTTTATATAAACGCCGTTTAAGCTCACGCTGTGGTCGGCAGAACATCTCAAATATATATATATATATATATATATATATATATATCGAATGAATATTGTTTTAACTCAATTGATTATGTCTAGCACATATCCGATTGATTCTGATGAAGTTTAAGAAACTGAAATTAATATGCAAAAACATGGGACCTTTTTACTTCTTAACAGCTACAACTACATAAAATATAAAATATATTAGAATCAATTATTATGTTTGTAAACTAAAGTGACTTCCAGACTCGAAAATCTGCCACGATTTAGAAAATAAAATCACGAATACTACTGATTTTTTCTGCATGCAAGATACAATAGGAAGCTAAAATAGAAACGAACACTATGTTTACGACTATTTGTTCAATTTGATGGCATTACCCACTAAGTCTGTATTCAGGATAATACATCTATACTTACTCTCTAAGTAATTATTGACATGCCGTAATCCGCCAGCCGCAAGAAGACTTATCTTTTCCGCCCATACAGTAGTCTCCCACTTAAGGAGAAACGAGTTTGCATATATTTGAGATTCAGAGAATAAGATCTTTAGAAAATAATCTACTAAACCCCCTGAGAGTTGTATAATACAGATAAATATGATACCACTACAATATCCAAGTGTCATTGTGTTTCTCTGTAAGTATTTCTTTCAGGTACCTCCCTACGTTTGGAGAAAGGTTTTGAAAAATATACACAATTTTGATTAAATACGTATATTTTTAGTCCAAATGTTATCAAAAATCGCGGAAACAAATATAATTCTAGTAAAACATTCATAATACTTTATATGATAGGGAATTTTTTATAAAACTTTAGCAAAACTTATAGCTAACGCCAGAGGCCCTACATTCAATTTAACGAAATATATTTTAGTTTCCTTTTTACCATATACTATTGCGACTTTTGCCTGTGTAATGAACTACAAATTTTACATTTCCGAAAATCACTGAAATTTATCAAAATGCGTAGAAATACACTGATTTTTTTTTAAATATTATCTTTTATTATGTAACCGTACCTGTAAATTCCTTTATATTAACACATAGAATTTAGCTTCTAGTTCAAAACAGATAAAGTAATGTGTATATCCCTGTTTCGAAATTTCAGTTAAAAAATTTATATATTTTTAAGCAAGTTCGGTTTCTCGTGTACAAAAATGACTGGAAAGTTAGTTTTCTAGAAAATGCATTTAAACATTTTACCTCTGGTCTTTTAAGAAACAACTCTGCTTTATTGAATTGGCCATATCTGCTATTCCAATAATCGTACGGATATTAGTAAAGCATTTTTAGAATTCTAAAAGCTTGAATTTTTAAATGTTTTTAAGTACAGGTAACCATCCTATAACACGGTAGATAGGTTCCTAGAAAATGCCGTGTTGTGTGGAACCATGTTATAGGAGACTCGGATACAGTTAAAAAAATGGGGGATTACGTTCTGAAAACGTATTAAAACCAAACTTTTTTTAAATTCCATATAAGCAACTTAATTTTTATTAAAAACATAAATGTATTTATAACAGAAAACGAAAAAAACAAAAAAATATTTTTATTTAATGAGACCTTAATGCAACAAATTTCTTCCTCATCACTGCTCAGAACAATCAAACGAGAACGTTTTTTCGACTAAAAGATATCATCTTCACTTTCAGAACCCTTTTCTTCATTTAGATTTTTTGCACCTACTATCCTCTTTAAAAAATATGTAATTTAGGTCTATGTACTAGTTCTTACAAAGTTATTGTATATTCACTGTATGGAGATAGACAATTTTGCAGCTCCCTTTTTAATTTTAGGCTTCTTTCAGTGGAAGGATCTGTATTCTAGAAAAATGATTCAAGATTTTCAGCTAAACTTAGTCCTTGTAATTTTATAGAGTTATAAAAGAATAAATTATAATTTGTTTATACATTTTCATGTAAAACCACTAATAGTTCATTATTCCTTCCCGTCATTATTTTAAGGTAATTTAGTTTTTAAATGTGTTAAACAAAAATATTGCTATCCATTGCTATAAAAGTACAGTGTTATACAAAAGTTTTCGAAATTTTTTATCGTATTAAAGCGAAACCGTGTTACAGGTTGCAGTGTTATACGAGGATTCCCAGAATTTATCTTATCATGTTAGAGCGGAACCGTGTTGTAAGATGCCGTGCTATAGGTGGGCTACCTGAAATTCAGTTTCTAGTATACAAAAATGACTGGAAAGTTAGTTTTCTAGAAAATGCATTTAAACATTTTACCTCTGGTCTTTTAAGCATCAATTATTGAATAAGCGATATCTGTTCTTCCAATAATCGTACGAATATTAGTAAAGCAGTTTTAGAATCCTAAAAGATTGAATTTTTAGATGAAACAATAAAAACATTTTCGAAATTTTTCACCAAAACAGTCATTTCATTGTGGGCAGACATCATAATTTTTTGTATTAAAATCCGACTAATATTGATTTTACTGAAATCGCTAATGGGGTAACTAAGGTTTGCAGAACCAGGTTTCGGTTCTCAAGATTTTCCAGAACCGTGTACCCGGGATATTACCCGTTTTTGAATAAGGCATGAACCATATTAATGAAAAAACTACATTTATTTATACACTGCTGGCCACCCTAATTGCAACACCAAGAAAGACAAGAGATATCACAACAAAATTAATTTTGTAGATAACATGTTGACCAAGTATCAAATGATTAAATTTATAGACTTCTGTGAAGTGTGGTTCCTGCCAAAATCAGTAGCCAGAGTAGCCGCCATTGTTGGAGATCACCGCTGCCACACGCCTCGGCATTGATTCAAAGAGACTTTGGATGAGTTCTTGGGGTACAGCAGACAAAGCAGCTTCCACACGTTGCCAAAGTTGATCTGCTGTGGCAGCTGGGGATGGAAACTTGGTCAAACGTAGAGCAACCATGGACCACATGTTTTCTATCGGTGAAAGATCCGGAGAGCGAGTCGGCCAGGGAAGCAATTCAATCTGGCGATTGACGAAGAACCGTTGGACAATGCGTGCCACGTGTGGTCGCGCATCATCCTGTTGAAATATGGCTGTGGGCAAGCCCTGAAGGTAAGGAAGGACAACTGGCTCCAACACCTCGGAGATGTAGCGCTGGCTGTTTAAAGTACCGGTAATGCGTACTAGAGGTGTGCGAGAGTGATATCCAATACCACCCCATACCATAATACCCGGTGCAGGACCAGTGTGGCGGTGCATAACGCAGCTGTTCAGCATCCTCTCTTCACGGTGTCTCGAGACTCGAATGCGACCATCGTGGTGTTGCAGACAGAAGCGTGACTCATCAGTAAAGACAATTTCATTCCATTCTGACGTCCACATCCTTCTGTCATCTCACCATTGGCGGCGGAGACATCTGTGGTTCTGCGTCAAGGGTAGACAAAGCAATGGACGTCTTACGGACAGACCACTCTGCTGTAAACGGCGTCGAATGGTACGCGCAGACACTGGATGATGCGTTACAGACTGCTTGTGCTGTGCTATGGTTCGTGATGTGACTGAGCAATCCGTCAAAGCCATGCGCACAATTTGCCTGTCATCACGTGAAGTGGTGCGCTGAGGTGGATGCGATCGAACACGCCGGTCCGTCGTACCCTCCTGCATCCAACGATCACATATCCGCATTACAGTTGTTTGGTTCGTCCAACACGACTACTGATTTTCCTGAAAGATAATCCACAATCTCGGTAGGCCACTATCCTTCCTCTGTCGAACTCGGATACTTGATCAAAAGATGATCGCTGTTTTCGACGAGGCATAATTGGTCGTTTTTTTGAAAAAAACACAAGAAAAACACAATTGGCGAACTTGAAATCATCGAAATCTCCAAGCGTTAAATAACGCTTTGAAGTGTCGCCACAGGCGCGCGTGATGTGCGTCTGCGCTGAAATTCTAATCATTTGCATATCTCACCTCCGCTAATGCATGTTGTAAATTTCATGTTATTTGCATGTTTCCTTCAGGGTGTTGCATTTACAGTGGCCAGCAGTGTATTATAAAGAATTTTAGTTCACTGTGTAAGTATTGAATGCATTTCTATTTAATATACTGTTATGAATTTTACGAGTCTATGGTAATCTAGCCAAATATGAGAGTTATCGCCAAATTGGTGATGAATTTGGTGACTTATTTGGATCGCCAAATTTGGCAATATTTCACCAAATTTGGTGATATTTAGCCACATTTGGCGATATGGCGTCAAATGGTCGCCAACTGGGCGTCTAGACCTTTCTGGAAGCTTCTATCTCTATCTACCTGACTGACTTATAGGGGTCGCTTTGGAAGTCTATAAATATACCTGCCATTGATATTGGAACTCAGTTCTTTTCTACTGAGAATTGAATGTGTTGAAAGTGCGTTAGACGTGTGTTGTATTGAAAACTCGTGTATCATAATTTGTGCTTTTGGAGTTTTCTGCTGTATAGAAGACAGTTGTTTCGTGTTTTCTGTTTGAATTTGCGTATGCGCCTGAATAATTTACAGAATAATACATTTTATTTTGTGTGCAGTTTCTGAAGAGATCTTATTCAATCCTAACGAACTCAGGAAAAACGGAACAATATTTTAATTGAAATTTTTTGGGGCAAAGAGAAGGAGCAAAAATTATACTGTGGCCATACTTTGGTCGTATAGGCGTAAACTTTCGTACAAATTTAGCCTGAAGCAAAAAAAGCTCTTTCTTGGTTTTTTTTTTTAAAACGTATATGTACTGTAACACGCATAGCTCTTCATTTTGCTGGTAAACGCCATTTCCTACTTCCATCAAAACTGTTATAACAACTACAAAAGCACCAGTGGAGATTAATCAAAGTGGATATTGCAAGTAAATCTTTCAACCACCTTTTAAAGAAAATTCACACGTAGGTTAAGTCAGGAAACCGAAAAATTTCTTCAACCCATTAAATGGATTTTCAACTCTACTCGATTAAGTCACCAAAGGAAATGGTGCCATTTTACTGAAGCAGTCCTCGATAGACCTGTGTTTAATCTTCAATATAAATAAAGCAAAGTGTCTCTATGTATGTATGTATGTATGCATATATCGTATACAAATCTATATTTCTTGATGAATCTGGTTGAAACTTCGTATACTTATGTTTAAGCTTTTAGATAATTCTAAGATAAGTTTAGAAGCTTTAAAATAAATAAAATAATTTTTAATTAATAAAACAAAACAATTTTAAGGGTGACAGCAGTAAATGGAAGTTGTTACACTTCTGGGAATCACCCCTATGAGTCTCGCTAACTTGCGATTGTTTACTTTCTGAAATTTGGTAATTTAGTATATTACATATTGTGTTTGCAATTCATAAAGCGTATTATACCGTAATTTATATTGTTCTTAATTTTATAATTCACGATGTACTTTTAAAAGCATAAAAATTAGTATATCTGAACTAAAAAGAATCAGTCTAAACTTTAAGCACAGTTTTGTGATTTGTGATTCATTCAAAACAAATTTGCCGTAAAAGAGCATAGAGAAAAAAAATTAAAATAAAGTAAAATAAAATTCAATATTTCTCTAACCAATTCTCAGGCGGTTACAAAAAATCTAAAATAATTAAAATCGCTAAATAATTAGTAAATTTATTACTCATACAAAACTGAAATTCACGATTGTACACATACGATCTTCGTTGCCATTTTCATTTTAGAAATTCATTTATTCAGTAAATGCTTTTTCAAAAGAGAAATGTATCTGCATCAAAATAAACACTTCATGCGTGACCGTTATTTTCATAATGAATTCTTGAATTTTTATTTTTTTTTTACTCTAAAGAGAAACAGAGTGTAGCAATAAGGTTTAAAAACTGATATAGTGTTTTTCTGTTCTTGAAAGTTACCTGACTACAAGAATGGTTTGAAATATATATTATATTTATAATACATATTTTTACATTATTTAATTAATTTATTTATTTATATGTTAGTAATTTACAAATAAATTTATATATTTTATTACTTATAGGTTGATGGTGCGAGAAAATGATTTCACCAATTTTTTATAGTGGTTTATTATAAATATATACATTCAATGTTCTACTTTTCAGCCTTTTTTGCGCCAGTGATGAAAGGCAAAATCTAGCTGAATTCTGAGAAGTTTATTATAAACTTATAAATTTTTATATTGGGTTTTCTTTTTATTCATGTGTATAACATTTCACATGCCTTTTTTACTATGTAATATAAACAGTGTTTAGTTTTTTCATTTATTTCGGTTAACATTCTTAAAATCCAGGGCAACGCCGGGGGGGGGGGGGAGAAAAATATTTTTTCTCTTCTGCTTGCTGTTTGCAGGATGTGGGTTGCGCATTCACAAAATTTAAATACATTTATTCGTTGTTTTTTTAGTATTTCCATTCTCTGACAATGATTGCTAATGGGAGCGTGTCCCTAAACCGACCAGCTAGACAGGCGAAGCCCGGCTAGTATATTTATAAATAAAGCTATTAAAGGATAAATATTAAAATACTAATGAGCACTAATTAAATTATACTGAAGTAGGAATTTAAGCACTAAAGTATTAGTATAAATCTGGAAAGCATTAATTAAAAAAAGTATTGTATTAAATGTTTTTACATCTATGGGGCCCTGTATAAAAGGTTTAAGTAGAAAAATATAGCCCAAAACAATAATACTCTAATATACTCTATTAACACCCCGGCAGTCCTCGATAGACCTGTGTTTAATTTTTAATACTTGAGTCTTATTGTTTTGGGCTATATTTTTCTACTTAAACACACATTTTATTCCCTGTAAATTAGTTGATTATTTAAGATTTATTTCAACTTTAAATTTTCAAAAAGTTAAAATCGGATTATGAAGAACATATTTTGATTATCGAATATTAATTTTCTATTTACTTCATAAAGTGTCACAGACTGTAAATTTCCTTCAAATCTCCAGGCCAAAAGAGCAGTAATTTGTTACTAATTTATTATTATTTATTTAATTTATCTCCCTAATTGCGGAATATTTCCATTATTTAAAAAAACTATTAGAGTTATTATTTTGTTAATTTTTTATACGTATAATATTAGTATTTCAAATCAAATAAAATTACAGTTATTAATATTTGTTGTTTTATTGGCGAAACGAAAAAAATTAATGATTGGAGTTTTCCGTTTCATGGATTTAGATATCCTGTTTAATATATCGGTGTACCCATGACCAAATATGATATTCCTTATTTCATTATTTTAAAATTATCTTTGTGTAACATTACGTCAAGCAAAACTCAATTTTCCGAAATTACGGTAATGCATGGGAAATATATTTTTTGCATATAACAATTCATTACTAGTGAGCATAAAAATGGCTTAAGAACACCGAATGGTATTATTTATTTTTTTAATCAAATAAAATCACTAAATTTTTTCCTACAATATTCATACTTTATTTACAAAATAAAATATGGAAATCTTACTGAACAATTAATTACATGCAAAATTATAATGCATATTCAAATATTCAGGTGCAAGAACATGTATTTTCCAGAACAAAATTCTATTATTTTTATTGTTTTCAAGAAATTGTGAGGAAAAACAAAGAAAATGCAATGAAATATTTTTTTTAATTTCATGACTAGGCAATTTGAACTTTTAGATTGCTGTCAAAATTAAATTAAATTTTGAAAATCTAAAGACTAACATACCCCAGAAATGCGTCATAAAGAGCAGTAAAATTTATTTAATTTACAGAAAAATATGTTTTAACCATAACTTAGATTTTAGAACTATATTCATAAATTTTCAATTTATTCGTAAAACATAGATAATGGTAACAGCAATAATATATAAAAAAAATTATTAAAGATCTTGATGTCAATATGCATTCAATTTATAACTCAAATGCATCATTTCATTCAAATATGTCAGGATTCTTAAGACCAAATATTTTTTATTTATAATAAAATTATTTTTGTTCATTATGTTAAATATATTTAATCTGAATTGAAATCCTTTGACATTTTGACATTAAAAATAATATGCAAAATAAATTGCATGCAATTCGATCATCTCGAAGGGATTTTTAAAGTGAGATCCTTTCCACTAAATTTGATTCTAATTTCCCTTGACACTGGAACGTGGTTCCTCGTAATATTTTTATTTAAATCAGAATAAAACGTACATTTCTTGAAATATAGGTGGGTTTGAAAATGTATTTACAATGCAAAAAATACTGCAATATTATATGATTAAAAACTCTCTCAATAAGACAATTTATTTTAAAAACATTATTTAATATTTCCTAGAAATCCCTAAATGCTGACTTATTGTAATTTGTTAATTACAGTACGGATACTTATGTTAAGCTAACATCTAAGATCTTCTACAAGACTAGTGACATAAATTAATCTTTTAAATGTTTTAAGCGAAAGAAACGCTGTTTTTTTATTTCGCTATATATGCATGTAAACACAGAAGATATTATTGTAAAGAGCTGTAAATATTTGTAAACATTTTGAATATTCTTTGTATCTACTAATTTACGTTTATTTTGCATTAAGAACCGTCTACTTACTGTTATTGAGCGTTACATGTTAAAATGTAAACCTTTGGCGATATTTTCGAGAACACTGGCGAAATTTGGCGAAATTTGGTGTATCCGAAGAACCAATCGGATTTCATTTAGATTTCCTACGTGGTTGTCGAGTTCTAGAAAAGTTAATTTCAATCGTGAGTGATGTCAAAGGTATATAGGACGGCAGAACTCGGCACTTATATTTTGCATGGCCATACTGTGTGGATAAGCCTATTGTAATAAAATTCTAGATTCAGATCAGTTCACTACTATTTGACAAATCGTTAATGCCCAATGGTACTTTATAAATGTTGAAATCTAAAGGGAAGTCTTCGAACTATTCGAAAATACCTTCAAAATTTAGCTATAAATTTTCAAAACACAATTTGCAATGATTTGCTTAAAGAACTCACAGACTATGATCATGCTAACCGGAAGAGATCTAGAGACTTTATCTGTAACAGTCATGCAAGATTAAGTGAATATGTGATTGGTTCTTCGGACACCTCCAAAATCGCCAAATTTCGACGTTATATATTGAAATGTGCTATTCAATAACAGTAGATAAACGGTATTTAACGCAAAATAAACATAAATTAATGAGAAACAAAAAAATATTCAGAATGTTTACAAATATTTACAGCTCTTTACAACAATATTTTCTTTGTTGAAATATATATATATATATATATATATGTACTGCTCAAAAAATTTAGGGGAGTAAGCAAAGAAGTTAAGAAACCGTTCAAAACAGCTACGTATTGGCATTAAATGGATAGTACAAGCCTATCAATGCGCAATACAGAAAAAAAACGTAAAAAAAATTGTAATTAAGCTTTAATTCTTTGAAAATATGGAAAAAACACGAAAAGATGATTTAGGGCAACAATTTGGTTACATGTAAACGATAAAAAAAAGTATTGTTTAGAAATGATGCAAGATTTTTAATATGGCGTGTGGTCTCCTCGAACAGCTAAGACTGCTGCACACCTGTTTTCCATGGATGCGATGATGTTGTCGATAAGACATTGGGGAATACTGTTCCTTTCCTCAAGAAGTGGAATCTCCAAGTCTCGGAGAGTAAAAGGAGGCCTTGGTAAGGCAGCAATGCGTCGTCCGAGCATGTCCCAAACATGCTCGATTGAGTTCAGGTCAGGAGAAAGCGCTGGCCATTCCATACGCTGTATTGTTTCAGCTTCAAGCATGTTCTCCACAAGACGAGCTGTATCCGGTCTGGCATTATCATGCTGGAAATCAAAGAAATCTCCAATTAATGCAGCGTAAGGTATGACATGAGGTCTCAGTATCTCGTCTGCATACCTTCGGGCCGTCAAAGTACCATTGCGAATGATATGCAGGTCCGTACATCCACCTATTCTGATTCCACCCTATACCATAAAACCAGATCGTCTGTATTGTGACCTTTCATAAACGAATGTGGGGTTATTTCGAGTTTCCCTCCATACCAAAACACGTCGGGTGTCACACTCTAGACTGAATCGGGACTCGTCTGTAAACAGCACTTGGCTCCAATCATGTTGTTCCCAATTTCGATGTTCAACAGCCCATCTTCTTCAGGCCGCATGGTGGCGTGAGGTCAACGGAATGCAGACCATTGGCCTACGTGCATAGATACCTCCCTGATGAAGCATATTACTTACTATTATTTGGCTGGACAGCCTTCGTCCTCTTGCGAAGAGGAACTGTCTTTGCAGCTGAGTAGCATTGTCTGCTCTGTTTCGACGAGCTGTTAACAGTATATACCGGACATCAGTTGCTGTAGTGGAGAGTTGCCGACCTTGCCCTGGTCGACGTCTAACATTCCATGTTTCTTGAAATCAAATCCACAGCCTTGCAACGACACTTCTGGCGACTCCAACAGCGTCAGCGACACTACGTTGTGTTTGCCCGGATTCAAGCCTGCCTATAATACGCTATGCCATGGATTCCGGTAAATCACGTTGTTGAGACATTTTCAAGTCACCTTTCCTCAAAAAGAATAACTGAGCAATCGAATTTCACAGTTAAGGCAGTGAAACAGACGTTTCTGCAACATCCCGATTTCCACCCTTATGTTCTTTTTCTGGTTTTGACGTCATGAACTTTGATTTGCATATGGAGCTTTCTTCTTCTGTTTCCTGCCAGGCTTTAAATTATGGATGGTTTTATTATGTTACTTGTCGGTGTAAGTATTTGCGTAATTTTGTTAAAACCGTGTTCTCCCCTAATTCTTAGAGCAGTATATATATATATATATATATATATATATATATATATATATATATATATATATATATATATATATATATATATATATATATATATATATATAATATGTACTCTAGGAAATGTTAAACATTTTAAAAAATCAATTGTCATTTTCAGAGAGTTTTCATCATAAAATATTGCAGTATTTTATATATTTTAAAGACTCTTTAATTTCTTAAGTGTTGTTCTTCCACTTACAATTACAATATTTTTAAGTGACACTTAGCTTGCCAATGCAAAATAAATAAATAAATAATTACATAAATATATAAAATATAGATAATTAAATAAATAAATAAAATATAAATAATTAAATAAATAAATAAAATATAAATAATTAAATAAATAAATAAAATATAAATATTTACATAAATAATAATTATAAATTTTTTTATTTGTATATTTACAAGGCATAATTAATCTGGGAGCTAGAGCTCCATATCCTCTATATTCAATGTGAAATGTATCATGATTACCGTTCTCTAAAATTGATTATAATCGTACTGAGTTTGTGTGTAGAGAAACAAAATGTGAATTAAATTAAATTACAAAAAGTTTCAAAAGGTTAGGTTGGTAGGTAATGACGGAATAACTGGAGGTTTAGAAAACATATTTATAAAAGAGAGAGAGGGATTTTGGAAAAAAAAATGACCTGAGATAATCGAGGAAGATTCAAAGCGTAAGGATGGCCAAACAGAGTTCCAATGAGAGAAAAGCAGCGAATTCTACGAAGAGAGCTAATGGGAAATGAGTCAGTGGGCGGAAGAACATGAATTCAGCTGTGGTTGATTCTTTGGAGTGACAGTTTGGAAACCAGAATTAGTAAAGCGAGTGGGGGTTTGAAGCAAGGAGAGGGAAAGGAAGTTTGCTGTTTTGAATGGGAACAAGCCAACGGTTTATTATCAGTGTCGTCTTAGGACACCTGGGAAATTCTCTGGGGTCATAATCTGGGAAGTTAATTAAGTTTTCATTTTTTACTGCATATAGATTATCATAAAAGTTTATTGTGAGTTCTTTGATATGGTGCCTAATGGGTTCTATTGTGAAATCTCTATGAATTAATATAAGTCATCTAAACATAGAAAAATAGTTTAAAACCAGATTTATTTAAAAAAAAGCTGTTTTTTAAAAATACTTATAATGAATATTTTTTTTTATTTGCAATAAAACTTTATACCATCACTAGCAAATATATTTCATTTATAACTACAATATAAAAGTTGATGCTGAGGAGGAAAATAAAGTGGATGACATATTCGGTAAGCAAAAGGAATTTCAATTTGCTGTTATGAAATATCTCAGATGTAGTTTCTAAAATAGGTTTAAAAAATAAACCAATTTCTGCTACTTGAATTTAAATACTGCTTCTCGAAATTATGTTCAGAGTCTTAATATTCTACCTTAAGCTATTCATACTATATGAATTTCTGAGTAAAATATTGAGTTTCTTCCCACTTATTGTTCATTTCCTGAAAATAATGGAATTTAAACACATAAAAATAGTGTTGCACATATTAGAATCGAAGGGAAAATAGGCTTAAAAATAAATAGACTATGATAGTTCAACCAGACAAGATATCAAAAATATATTATTAGGGTTTCCTTTTCTAACATTTATTATCATTATTTTTTGTTGATAATACACAAATATATATATATATATATATATATATATGTAATATATGTATATATATATATAATATATGTATATATATATATATAATATATAATATATATATATATATATATATATATATATATATATATATATATATATATATATATATATATATATATATATATATATAATACAGTATAAACAAATCATAAATTGCATATTACACGGATGGGTACCGAAATAGTTACAACCAGTCACTTTTGTATTTCTAATAAAAAAAACATATTTTAGGACATTATAAATAGTTGGATTATAATGCGTCATACAGAATTGCAAATTATAAAGTAAAGAAAGGAATTGTGAAATGAATAGCAAAACCTGTATGGACAAATTGAACTATTCGGCTCAAAAATTTAATTTTTTATTTCTTTGTTAACAACATTTGTTATTTATCAACCCCATAATGGGAACAGAAAAAATCATTCAATCAAAGGTGATGAAATAATTGTAATACTTTATCAATCAATTAAACCCGAAAGAAGAAATTCATAAAATATGTCTTCCTTCATTCCATTGCTCGGAAAACAACACTGTTCTCTAAGAGTTGAGATTGTAGTGCTAATAGTTTTCACTCTTTTATACAGACCCTAGCGATGTGATTTATTTGGATGTCTCAGACCTAAACAAATCACCGAGTTTAGTAGTGCATATGTCAGACACAAACGCTTAAAGCCTGCATTAATGAAGTTTCGATTCGGGTCTGATAAATGATCTTACCATGTTAACGTAATGAATAATTATCGTTTAGATAACGTATAAACGGAACTGAAAATAATTTTCGACATCTCTAGGCAGAGTAAAAAACTATTTTCATACATTATTAACCTATTGTAGTTTTACTTGTGGCATTCTTTAAAAAACATACAAAGTTTAATGTATGAAAACTTATTACTCAAGACTCTATGAGGTCATGCACCATGTTCTCTTTCTGGATGCCAAAACACAGAGGTCTTGCCTACATAAGGCTCTCTAAGTATCTACTAAAGTGCAACAATTTCCCCGTGGACATTCCAAAAGTGAATTCTTCCTACGGTCAGAATTGCCATTGGGTGAGCAAGAATTAGTCCCATACTTTCACCTTATTATATAATTGTACTTGCATTAAAATTACAAATTGTCAGTTCTCATATCCCTGAACAAACTCACATGTAAATTTCCCCAAAAGATCTTGCTTAACAAACATTTGAGAAAAAACGTAAGTTCATCAATAAAGATAATTTATAGATTGTATCAGGAAGATAAATAAGCTTCGGAATAACTTGTTAGGGCTAATATATTAATATATATATATATGTTTGCGTGTGTGTGTGTGTTTGTGTGTACGTCTGGCTTGGTACAAGAAGTGCCTGCCAGTTTTCTCCAAGATGATTTTGTTTGAATATGTCTCTTTAAAAAGATATTATTTTCAATGTAAGAAGATCCCAAGTCTGTCCAATTCTTTAAAAGTGTTTTCTAAACCATTGTACAGACTTGAGTACTTATTATATTGAAAATAATATTTTTTTAAAGAGACAGAAGCAAAGAAAGTCATGTTAAAAAAATTGACCTGGACACTTCTTATACCAAGCCATATATATATATATATATATATATATATATATATATATATATATATATATATATATATATATATATATATCGCTCAGTCCTTTCAAAAGCGTCATAGCTCAAAAATCGGCGATTTTTAGTTATTCTTGTTTTCAGAATGCCGTGAAAGAGTAGTTTATTCCTGGAAAATCGTCCTATCTCACAGCTCAATATTTTGCCGCTAGAAAGCTGAATTAAAATTTATTTCCAATACATTTCAATGTTCTTTTATACTATCAAATCACTCTCCTGAAAAATCATATTTTTGAGATGTGACGTTGTTGAAAGGAGTGAGCGATATATATATATATATATATATATATATATATATATATATATATATATATATATATATATATATATATATATATATACTCTGTCACAAATATATATATGCACCCAGAAGAAATTGAGCTACTATCCCGAAACTTGGCAGGAATGTAGACTGGTAAGAGATATGATTAAAATTTCGACGCCAAAGGGTAAGCGCGCTATGCGCATATGAGATGCGCAGCTGGGGTAGTTTAAAAGCATGATTGCTCGTGCTATGGGATTATACAAACAAATCTGTCGACTTGGATGGATGGTATTCTGACTAGAGATGCCTCTTAGACGTAACCGGCGACAGTACGAGCAATTGTCGGAATTTGACAGGGGTCGTATAGTAGGCATCAGAGAAGCAGGCTGGTCAAACAGGCGCATCGGCCGCCATCTCGGTTGGAGCGATATAGCAGTTGCTCGGTGTTGGCAGAAATGGATCACGGTAGGGATAGTTTACCGACGCGGCTGATCAGGGAGTCCCAGGAACACAAATGCGCGCTAGGATCGCGCAATCATAAGAGCGGCCACGTCCGCACCAACAACGGCACTAGAATCGGTTCGACACCATTTACCATCTTCCAGACATCCGGTGGTATGAACGAAAACCATTCGGAGACTACTGGCCGACGTGGTATAATGAGCCGACTTCCATTAAGACGCCAACCACTGACCAAACCTCATAGGCAGTATCGATTGGATTTTTGCGACCTCGGACAAGCTGGAGTGTGTCCAACTGCAGGCGTGTGATCTTCAGCAATGAATCCCGATGCAGTCTCAATACTGATGACCAGCGCTTACGCGTGTGGAGGCCTCAAGGCCACCAGTCCGATCCGGCATTTGTTGTCGAGAGGCATACGTTGATTACACAAGATGTGACAGTGTGGGGAACGATTTGTTGGAACACACGACCACCTCTTGTCGTCCTTCAACGCACTTTGACGGCACGCAGTTACGTGGACGAGATTTTAACGGCAGTTGTACTGCCTATGCTATCAAGTCGCCCAGGTGCTATTTATCAGCATGACCACGCTCGTCCATATACTTCTGGACTCTCCCAACAATGTCTTCAAGAATATGACGTACTCCCATGGCCTGCCAGGTCACCTGACCTCTAGCCAATAGAGCACGTCTGGGACGTGCTTGGAAGGCAACTGAAGACGTCCCGGAATACTGGTGAATTAACTGCCCATTTGTAAAGATTATGGCATGATCTTCCGCAGAAAGTCATAGGTGACCTCATTGATTCGATGTCACGCTGTGTTTCGGCTTGTATAGCTGCCAGATGTGGATTTACTACTTACTGATTTGTAACATTTTTCATGCTATATCTTCTTAATAAAACGATCTGTTCTTCTGAATTTGTAATCATTTGCTTATCTCCTTATACACTACATGCATGTATAGTTTCGTGATAGTAGCTCGTTTCCTTCTGTGTGCATATATTTTTTTGTGACAGAGTGTAAATATACACAATATTCATGTCTTGATATTGCTTTTTTTCATCGTGCATATACATTCTTTTTACCTTAGTAAATACACTCATGGACAAAAAAATTAGCGCACCAAGAAATAATTGCGGGATCGTAACGAAACTTGCAATGAAGGTACATGTCGGGGAGATATGCAAGTGATTAGAAATGCAGCGTGATTGCGCATTACGTATAGCCGGTAGAGGGCCTTGAACATCGTACTCTGTGGAGTATAAAACAGGTAACCAAAGCTTGTTGGAGTGTGCTGAATCATTTACAAAGGAAGACCTGAGATAGACATGCCATTACGCCGTGTTCGAAGAAAATATAAACAGTTGTCGCAGTTTGACAGGGGGAGAATCGTCGGGATGATGGAAGGTGTGTGGTCAGCTAGGCGAGTAGCTCGTCAATTAGGCCGCTCTGATTGTGTTGTGAGGAGGTGTTGGGACCAGTGGACCCGAGAGATGTCATGTACACGAAGACCAGGTTCAGGAAGCCCTCGACAGACCAGTCGTCGAGAAGACCGCCACATCGTAAGAAATGCACGCGTACAGCCAACTGCTTCATCGGCCGCCATCCAGGCACAGGTAGCACCTTCACTAGGGGCCTGTGTGTCTTCTAGAACCATACGAAGGCGCCTGGCTGAAGGACAGTTGGTATCGCGGCGCCCATTACGTGTGCTGCCGTTGACGCCCACCCATCGACGCTTCCGTTTGGAGTTTTGCCGCGCACGAGGAAACTGGACTGCAGCGGAATGGAACCAGGTCGTCTTTAGCGACGAATCCAGATTCAATCTCGGAAGTGATGACAATCGTGATCGTGTGTGGAGAGCCCGTGGTGAACGCTTCAATCCTGCCTTTGCTGTACGGAGACACATCGCTCCCACAGCTGGTGTGATGGTATGGGGTGCCATTGCCTACAATACACGGTCACTCCTAGTATTGTTCCGTGGCACCATGACAGCCCAGCGGTATGTTCATGAAATCCTGCAACCACATGTGTTTCCACTCATGCAACGGCTCCCGGGAGCCATTTTTCAACAAGACAATGCTCGGCCTCATACGGCAAGGGTGTCACAAGACTGTCTCCGCACTGTTACTACCCTTCCTTGGCCTGCCCGATCCCCAGATTTGTCTCCAATCGAGCATATCTGGGATCATTTGGGACGACGAGTTGGGCATCCCACGAGTTTGAACCAACTAGACGCAAGGTCACAACAAATATGGAACGAAATGTCTCAAGACATCATACAGAACTTGTATGACTCAATGCCCGATCGTATCGCATCGTGCATTCGCGCTAGAGGGGGTCCAACGGAGTATTAACTCCTCCGTTCTTTTGCCTTTTTCTCTGAAATAAATTATAATTTTTCTTTGATTTTCTTATCATTTACTTATATCAAAGTAGTCATTACGTATGTAAAATTTCGTTTCATTTTGACGACTCCTTCTTGGTGCGCTAATTTTTTTGTCCATGAGTGTATTTTATAATATTAGCACGTGTATGTTTAATCGAGGAATGAAGCAAACTTTTATATCGATTATCAGAATTAGATTAACAAAGGGACATGAAATAACATTTTCCTGTATTGTGAATGAAAGTAAAATAAAGAAGAAATAAATTGTATTTTTCCTCGGAGAAATAAAAATACAGGCCTAAAGCTCATGAGAAATAAGACTTTTCAAGACTTCCAGACCTTTCGAGAATATTTTTCCAAAAATAAGTTATCAGGCTGGCAAAATTGTCACCCATCGCGAATGCGAAGATTTCATTAAGTATCTATGTAGAAAAAACTAGTGTTTAGTTTCGTTAATTAAAAATAATAACATTAGATCTGTTTGATTTTATTGGAATAAAAGCTTAAAACCTATATTTACAAGATATTAGTACTTTTTTTCAAGTACATAATGATTTTAAAGGGGGCAATTTAAAAGTTAAAAAAATATTTTTTCTAGGAATTCATTAAGAAGGAAATTGAATTAAAATTTAATGTAAATCATAAGATGCATTAAAATATACCATTTATATTCTATTGAAATTTGTATTATGCCGTTTTCCATGTTATTTATATGATCCATCATAAAAATCGTATTGTCAAACTTTGCATCTAGTAATAACTGTTAACAGTTTTCATCTGGAATTTAACAAATTCATTATTATAATCATATATGGATTTTCTTTAGCAAATTAATGCAATCTTGTTTTGAATTCCCACATGTTTGAAGAATAGTAGTAAAATTTTTAGGCATCGTTGGATAGTTCAGTTGGTAAAACATCGTCTTAGAGGCTTGGATATTCAGATTCAAAGTTTGATTTTACAGAAGGCTGTTATAATATCCTTTAAGATTACAATGCTTTGAAAAAATACATATCTTTTTATGGGAGAAGTAAATTATGTCAGTAAATTAAAGTATTTGTAGAAAACTATTCCTACTTTATAATGCACCGTTAACACCTGAAAAGGAAGTTCTTAGTAAAAAGTATGATACATAGGTAGGTATCTTTGAATTTCAGACGAACATTACACACATACAGGAAACCCTAGCGTTATTTAGTAATTGAGATTTTATACGTAATATGCAAGGGAATATTTAGGAAAAGACGAAGGGACCGCTTCAAAATGGATTTTACTGAGTAGGGCACTTCACAAAGATTCTGCAAGTTGGGCTGCCTAGTGATGTTGATCTGATTTGAGTTTCAGAATACGTGGCTCAGGTTTTGTATTTTCATTCTCAAAATTCAATATATACTAGTTTAATCTTTGGTTGGTTCCTAGATAGTCATTGTAAAGATACACAAAATTTGTTTTCTTTCTTTTTTTTTCTCGTCTGACTTCGCAATTTCAAGCCAACATGTGTGCATCAGTGTTTTTCTTTAATTTCTCAGGATAAAAATTTCTCGGAATATTTCATATTTTCATTGTTGCCATTTTTACCTCTGTTGCTTTTAATGTCTGCTTGTTATTTTATTCACTGATTTTATCGCACTTTTATTATTCATCTATCATAATGGTTTTTGATTTTTTGTATTTATCACCTTTCCCATCGTTGTTCCTATCACCTTTTCTCTATCTCTATTTATATGATCTTTCTTTTACTTTTCTGAGCTTCACTGTTTTTTTTTTACATGCTGAATTGCGTAATGGTTTTTCGGGATTTACCATGTGTTTGGCGCAGCATGTCCTGTCTGGACCTTGCGCCATGAAACCCCAAACAACCAACCAACCAACCTTTTAATTTCTGAGCCTCTGGAGCATCCATTTTTCGGCCAATTATTCTGAATTTCCTGATTCCAAATTCTTACTTTTTGCTGTAACTACACACGACCCCCTTGTCCGCTGTTCTCTCTTCCCCTTTGGCTTTTCCTGTGGGCCTCGGAGGCATTTAGATGCTCGCTCGGGCTATTGAGTATGGGTTTGCTGTTTGCTGAGACCGACTGACACTTATTTGGTAACCCGGAACGTATATGTTGCTGTGTTAGAACCAACCACTTCTCAGTTGATAAAGATCTATATAACTTAGAGGTTTTATCGGAGGCGTCAAATGATAGACCACTGCTAATAAGTGGCGAATAAACAGGTCACCGATTAACACGAAACTCTCGTGCTGAAGGGAGATGAAGGAAGACCTGCAAGTTGGGTAATGCATGGCCAGAGCATTTCAATACACAGTAAAACTTCTTTTGCCGGCCAACCCTGTAAACGGCCACATTTTTTACAGAACCAATAAGACTTCAAACATAAAATATTATGGAAGAAATCCCTTTTCGAAGGCCACCCTCAAAACGGCCACTTTTTTTCTGATCCATAACTGGACGCCATAGAAAAGTTTCAATCTATTTGCTCTGTTGTGACTTTAAGGTAACACTCAAATATCAGTATGGGACTCAAGTACTTGAAAACAATTAACTTTATTTTGTATAAAAATCAAAAATGAACGACAACGACATGAAAAGAAAAGTTGGTAAATTATCCCCTAATCTAAAAGATGGAATTGAATCTATATATTAGGTCAAACCCACTTTATTTTGGTAGATATTTAAATAAAATCAGCTCCGCAACTTTTGTTAAAAATGAAAACAAGATTGATAATATTTATTGCGAAGATTTGCGAATCGTAGTCTTGATTCGATTGTATCTCCTATTTGTAGTCTTGACTTTCCATAGTCATATATATAACTACTGAAAAGAAATGTAAATTTTTCTAGACTGCGAAAAATGCAAATTCTTGCTGTGGGCACCTGAGGAAAGAAGAACCAATGCGTAAGTTGGAGGAAAAGGATTTCCAAATGCAGAATACATTCCCAAATTGGAATTCTAAATTGTTATGTGCAATTCCTTTCCCTCCACTGTAATCATCGGTTAAGCCTCGCTGAGGAACCCGTGAAATTGTTGATACCTAGTTAGAATAATACCCATAAACTTTAGATATACATAAGACTATTTTCTAAACTGTTCCGGTGCAGTTGACTGGTAGATGTGTTAACTTAGATCATATTCAACGTAGTTTGAAAAAGCAAACATCTCAAGATAATTTAAAAACCTTGGCCCTTGACACCATACATACAATACGGACTGGCTACGCATCCACACGGATGGATCATTTATTGTGGGTCCACCAAATGACGGTGCGAAAATTCCCCCCCCCCCCCAGTTTTCGTTCTACATACCTATCTGCGCGCAGAACACTGCCTTTGATGGTAGGATGCCAGATGGTTCTGTCAGGTGAGGGGTATTTCTGTGACCCTAAGACAGATTAACGTGTTTCTGCTTCGACAGAGTGGTTATTCTATTGGACTAATAGCCCAGTAGCTATGTACATCTTACCGCGCAAAAGATCGGGTATTAGATTTTTTTTTCCTACTTGTATATCTTTAGTCCAGTAGTGAAAAACGAAGTTTTTCAATTCGAAAGTCCTCGGCGGAATTTTCTGTGGCCTAAAAACAACGAAATTTTTTGACTTTATTGGAGTTTTTTCAAATATATCGGCAATGGTTGGTTCTAGAGCTTAGATTGCATTACAATTTTAAAGAAGACAAAATTTTGAACAAATCTTATATTTACTTCTTTTTTCTAAACCCAATAACAAGCGAGCTACAGCGTCAGGAAAATGGGATATTTTATTCAACTCGCCGAGAAATACTCAAAACTTACTTTTTTAAACACTCCTCACGTTTATTGTTCTTGTGTTTGACCTGTCCGAATCGGGTTGGGTCCGAAGCGTTGGGGGAGGATTCAATTTTTAGAATCCTCACCCAGCGTGGGGAATTTTTTATTTCCTTTGTTTTTTATTTCGTTTGTTTCTTACTTCTCTAACACACTAACTCGTACAATTGCTATATATATATCCATATTTGAGAAATGCACAATATGTGTCATACAACATATACTATATATATTTACTCCAACATACTTGAATAGTGTGCATATTCATATAATTATGTACACAAACTACACATTTGTCGATACATAGGAAATTAATTACAAAAATTGGAGTATTCAACATTAATAAAAACCGTTTATATACATTATTATAAATTAGAAAATCTAGCAGAAGTGAAATAATATATAAGAAATTACATAAAATTAATAATTATTATGCAATTATAAATGATGCAATAACTGTACTAAAACTGAAATATTTCAAATTAAATAACATTCTTCATGCCTATTGTTTTTAGCTATTTTGATGATCTGGGGTGGACATCATCTCTATGTTTGGTGATACGTCATCTTCATCCTCTAAATCATGAGGCAGTTCAATTACATTTGTATATGTGAGGCCACTGCAGTGCTTACACATATTTGAGCATTTTAATCCTGCTTTTCGACAACTACATGAACCAGTACAACCCTTTTTCAGGGTAAATTGTAGCAAAGAGATCATGCAAACCACTACCAGCCATTATTGCACCAATTGAGCCTATAAACGACATTAGAAGGTGAAAACCTCCAAGCCTAACAACAACATTGTTCAATTCAGGAAGACCATTTGCAATAATATCCCTAGCTTTGAGATATAGAGGTTGGTCAAAAGTAACAATACACGTCTTTTGATTGAATTTTCTACAATATTCTGATGCAGTTAGAAGAGAGGTGTAGACTGTGTCATAGTGTGATGGAGGTGAGTTTATAAATGGAAGGCATATAATCTTAGAACGGTCATATTCTCTGTTAGCTGTCACTTGTGCCATAAAATCATTCTATCCCGAGACACTTTGTGCGATTTTTTGACAATTTTCCATACTGCCAAATCAAGTCTGTAGTAGATCAACATCAATCGTATGAAGCTTCTGCAAATCCTCAATGATGATTGTTTTTAAACCTCCCTTTTTCCATTGGGAAAAATTTGGAGGTTTATGGTTCCTGCGTGTTTGACAACTTTAGCTGATGAGCACTTTTTTAAGCGCTGTAAATTTTTGTCGGGCAGCACTGAGGCAGAAGGCGTGATACACATTATACCTCCCACAGCGTGGAATGTTCCAGAACCATCCAGAGTGTCAACATTAAAATCAGCGTTGTCAAATACGTATTGACAGACAGCGTCATTTCGTAGTTTACTTTCTTTAGATCGCAGGGCAAGGGATAATTCTAGTAGAGAAACCTCAGAGTACGATGCTGCAAATCCAAGTGCAGACAGAACGTTAATAAGGAGCTTCGAACCAAACTTTCTGTACAGGTAAGCACCGACTCCCGTCAACACTGAAGACACGAATGAACGTGGTCTCACTGCATGTATGACTGCGTCCGATAGAGCAATACTTTTTTTTCTTCCAATTGTCAATTGATCCTCGTTTGTGTTTCAAAATTATAGAATCAAATAGCAACTTCAATGAATCAGGAATAACACTTACGGCATCGCAAAAAAAGTTATCTGACGGGGGATACTCAGTAGTGCAATATATTTGTGATCTTACGTATTCCACTATAATTTCAAATTAAATATAAAAAATTATCAATATAAAAAAATTTTGATGACTTGGATTTTTACGTTTAACCCATTAATGCCCAACATCGAATTTTTTATTTTCTTTACCTAATTATGTTCGTACAGGTGCAAAATGAACTGAAAAATAATAAAAAAATTCCTGCATTAAAATTTTAATTTTTATTCAAAATAATGTTACCGTCCTATAAAAAGGACGCTAGGCACGGGAGGGTACAGGTTTTACACAAACACTTCAACCCTTAGATTTTCTAAAACTATTCCTTTTAATGTCGTTTTTAGATAAATAAACGCATGAAACCAATGGAACTCTGCGAAAAAATGCATAATGAAATAAACACAAGGTTTTTAAATTATATTTTAATCATTTAAAAGAAATCAAAACAATTTAAAAAGTGGAAAATGTCAAAAATAATAGCTTAAAAGGCACAAATTTAATAAATTATGTCTTATGATAAATTTTACACACTTTTATATTTAAATTTACATATAAAAGGGGCTTATTAAAATACGAAATAATGAAAAAAGCTATTCGCAATTTTTTTTTTACACAATTTATATACAAGCTATTTTGTGCGAAAGATTTCAAAGCATTTATCATGCAATCCAACTAAACATTTATTGCATTTTCTTGTGGATTTTTTGCCACAGTAGGCGCATCTTATCAGTTTTGGATTCACAACGATTACATGATCTTTTCCGCCATACCGGACATCACCAGACACTCTTTTTGAAAGTTTTGTTTTGGTTTCCCTGCATCCAGACTGTTATTTGGTCTCTTACTGTACTTAGAAAAGTATGTCTGACAGATTTCTCTTCTAAAGTGGAGGAGATCCGTTCTGTTACTGTCATTAGAAGGGCATAATCTGTACAATAGCCACGCATTTTGGATTGATGCTTCTAAGCTAAACAAAAACAGAGGCCACCACCATTTTTTAGACCGTTTGGAACACTGGTATTGTGCCAGGTGAGTCAGTGATTCTTTTTAACAGATTTAACATCTCCAAGTGGACATTTTTTAGTTCTATTAACCCGTATAGTGCCAGTCATCGGTAACTTCATTAGATGGTGGGTCCAAATAAATATCCACTTCATGGAATGTATCATTATCAGATAACTCTGCCATTAAAGCTAATGGCTCTCCACAGTCAAACTTAAAATAAAATCAAAAATATAAATAAGAGCTTTAAAACTTATCGATTGCTCATTTCAGTATATTTAGACAAAATTCTTAAAATTTATTAAATTATAGACATTTAAAATACACATATTTTAAAAAATCCAGACAATTACTTATGTAGTTCGAAATTTTTCTTTATTTTTTAAAATCACTAAATACAGAACACATCCTTTGATTAAAATTTTTGTATTTAAGAGGCTAATTTGTTAATACGTTCATTTCATTATCAAGAGGCTAATATTTCTCTTAAATAAGAAATTTTTTTAATCATTCCTTAATCAACAGAACATTTATTTTTAAATTATTTTCATAAATAAGGAATACTCAATAATCTTTATTTATAAAAATAATTTATAACATCATTTTTCTGAAAATAAATAGCATTTCCTTTTCTCTATGGTAATAAAACATCATAAATTGAGAAAAGAAGACGCATTCGTATAGCGGAACAGGTCAGAAAAACATGTACCCATTCGTGCCTAGCGTCCTATATATAGAACGCTACGGAAAAGAAAATATAACAGTGTTAAAAAATAATTTTAACAATTTTGAAAGATACATATTTAAGAAAAGAGTATTGACTGTGATAACAGCATAAAATATTTTCGTAATATTGAAAAACAATAAAATAAACTTACTTTTTGTGTGACGTTCTTTTGAAAACCTAAAAAACGACTAATTCTGACTTTAGACCCTCAAAGCAGAAATAGAACATTAATGTAGTGCTACCAACTGATGGATAATAAGAAATACAACACTTTATCATGATATTCTGCTATTTGGATCGAAAAAAAATAAAAAATTCAGTGATTTAGAGCTTATTATGTAAGCGTCCTTTTAAAAGGACGCTAGGCACTAATGGGTTAAGGCTACATTTTTTAAGAGTCTCTACTCCTTTCTTTTTCACTACTATAGTATCACCCTCACTTAAGTTCAAATCACAAATAAAACAAACTTCAACTTTTGGATCGCTCATATTTCACGACGAACGAAAATGAAAAACTATGGAGTGACAAACTATTAAATTAAACTATAATAATTAACTACTAAAAATCACTTTTAACTATTATTAAAATAAAATAAACACTTTATAACACTGTACCGAGCAAAAGAACATGCAAGAATGACGCGATTAGTTTGATACAATCCAGAGAAAAACAGATCACGAGACAAGTAAAGACATGTAAAGACCAATACAAGCGAAATAAAAAAATTCCCCACGCTGGGGGAGGATTCTAAAAATAGAATCCTCCCCCCAACGCTTCGGACCCAACCCGATTCGGACAGGTCAAACACAAGAACAATTAACGTGAGGAGTGTTAAAAAAGTAAGTTTAGCGTCTTTCTCGACAAGTTGAATAAAATATGCCCTTTTCCTGACGCTGTAGCTCTCTTGTTATTGGGTTTAGAAAAAAGATGTAAAGTAAGATTTGTTCAAAATTTTGTCTTCTTTAAGATTGTAATTGCAGTCTAAGCTCTAGAACCAACCATTGCCGAGATTTTGAATAAAACCAAAAAAAGTAAAAAAATTTCGTTGTTTTTAGGCCGCAGAAAATTCCGCCGAGGTCTTTCGAATTGAAAAACTTGGTTTTTAACTACTGGACTAAAGATATACAAGTAGGGAAAAAAAATCTAATACCCGATCTTTTGTTCGGTAAGGCCATTTATTTGAACCCAGCTACTGGGCTATAAAGGGCAGCGCCACTGACTATTGCATTAAGGGCTTGTCCAATCTCCGGAGAATTCATGGAATGCAAAATTCTTTTATAAAAACTGAGACTGGGAGGGGGGGGGGGTAAAGAGATTGTCTTACGTGGATCCCCGGACATCGTGGCCTTTACAGAAACGATCAGACCGACAAACTTTCAAATAAAGGTACTGAAATATTCAAAAGTTATCTATAAAGTGTTCCCTCCATTGTGCAAAACTATATATACGTAAATTTTTTAAACAGAAATATAGAGAAATACTTATGACGCGTGTCTCAAATAAGAGCTGGAGAGAATAAGAGCTCAAATAAGTGGCCAATTTTAGGCTCGGAATTGGCCGCGATTTCTTGTCGAGCCATCTCTATCGTGTTGGTATTTGTACCAGCCCATATTGCCCACATTGCGGGTTAACGGAAGAAATGGACAGGACCCACATCGGAAGGTGAGCGGCGCTGCGTGGATCTTTCTGAGGTGGCTAGAGGAACGCTAGAGACCAAATGATGAGATATTGACTGTTCACGTTATACGTTCACAGAGTTTTGTTCACTTTGTAAAACGTATGTCTTATTCTTTGCCATTAGATATTTTAAAAAAATAAATAAAATTGTAAACTGTGATGCTTCGCAAAATATATACTTGGTCAGACTGTAGTATATTTTTGGGAAATCGAAAATGAAACTTAACACTACAATTGTCTTACATCTTTTGCCGCTTAAAAAATTTCTATCCGGAAGCAAAAGTAAAAAAGAGAAGTTAATTATAAACAATTTCTAAAAGTACTCTATTGACTTATATGTTCTGAAGAAACTAATTTTATGAAAAATAGGCTGTAGCTTTTAAATATTGAAATATAAATCCCCAAACACCCCAGTTTTGCATTTAAAGCATATGTCGTTTTCAAAATCTATATTCATGAGTAATTAGTCATATTTATAAATGCGTCCCTCAATAATAACATGTTATTATGCACCGAATTAATGCAATCACATGGTACATTAACGTTCTCAAACCGAATTTCAGCTAAACAACGAATATATAATGAGGTAGATACTTCATTAAAGGCCCCGGAAAGATAAATATCTATTTTGTCCAGATCTGCGAGAAATAGATTTGAAATCAGCTTTAACATAAATAAATGTCTAGTTTAATAAATGTTCATTATGACCACAAAGTAGTTAACTCTGGGAAATATTTTTTAACCCATTGAGAAAAACCAATTACAATACTTAACTCCCTGTGCAGATTCTATATGAAATCGAGCATAATGTAATAACGAAATATAGAATTATATTAAAATTAGTACAAATTATTTGAGTTAAACTGAAATATTAAAACTGTATTTCGCTTATTTGTGTTCTTGGATATTTATAACTTTGCACAACTTAATATTGCTTTGTTAAGGACTTTCAACCAGTGTTTACCGAGGGGTAGCTGAAATTATTTATAAGTTAACATGAATCACAAAATAACAGCATTTGCATGCAAAATATGTAACAAGTAAATTGGTTCTACTACGTATGTACGCTGAAGCAGATATTAATAACACTACTATCTTAATGAGAAATTTTATGTTATTTATATTTTAACCTAATGAGAAATTTTATGTTATTTATATTTTAACCTAATGAGAAATTTTATGTTATTTATATTTTAACCTAATGAGAAATTTTATGTTATTTATATTTAAACTTAATGAGAAATTTTATGTTATTTATATTTAATTGGAGCAACCTAGGTAAGTGTAATACCTGATATCAAGTATGTCCTCTCAATTTTTTATTGCGTCAGATACATGTTTTTTCATTTGATTTTATATTCTTCGGAAAATATATATTTTCTTTGGTCCAAGTTCAGAATGTCATGTATTCATTTTCGAAATCAGAAATAGGGTATAAATCCTTTAACACTGCAATTAATTTTTCATTTGGGAATGGTTGTAATACGTTTGGAGAATACCCTACCAAATTTCTAAAATTTAAGAGTAACAACGAGTTAGGTAACCAGCAGAAGATTTTTTTATGCTACCCATTCAGTCTATAGCACGGGATCTTTATTCACACTACGTTAAAAGCCTAGAAGAAATTACTCTCTCTAAAAGTTTATTTTTCCAATTTTAATTTCCATTTTAACTTCAAATGACTTGGCTTGGTTTAGCTGTTGACACTTGGCCCGCTAGAAACGGTTAGAAAACTTACTGTTTGGGCAATTTTTCTGATGATTCTTCGAGTCAGCTACTGTAATGTTGAGATATAAAATTTAATATCAACAATTTTTTTTTTATCATTTGAGCATTAAAACTTCCATATATCATTTTTAAAACCAATTTAGATTACAATTACAAATATGAGAGCAACACAATGTTTCACACGAATTACTGAATATGTTTCATTCATTTAAAACGCTCTTCTTTATTAATGGGCGATGTTTTCAAAAATACACATGGAAGATATTATTATCTTGTTTGCTTAGCTGCAAATTAAAATACACTTTCAGGCGAACATCACTTAGCAATGGTCCTAAAGCCTTTTAAAAGTATGTGATTAATACTGATTCTCCTAATGTTAAACATACCCAGACCGATTTTAATGCCCAGCCTGAAGTGGGAGAATTGTTGCAATTAAGGAATAGTCGCCAGATAAATATCAATTTCGCGCGTTTGTGGGAGCGACTGATTTTAAATCACTTGCTAGACAACTAACCGGAGTGTAATAATAAGTGGATAATTATCAGTGCCATACAGTTGATTATGGAATTGCTATTTTAACCCAGGGAAGAAAATGCCATTTAGATGTCTGGAGCTTAAGGGGATACTCACTGAACAACTAGAGTGTGTAATTATATTTTAATGAGGGCTATTTTTACAATTGTTTGACTCATTAATTTAATCATGTCGCTGGTTCAAGATGTTTGGAGTAGTATGGTTTTTTGGACAATTATTTCTTTTTACTATCTCTGTCATTGTTAATACATTTTATAAACATCCCAGTTTATAAAATCTTTATCCGAGGCAAAATCTTTTAATTTTTTAGAGTAGTTTAAAAATATTCTGTACTCTATAAAATATGAGCAAAGATTTTAAGTTTTATGGCTCCGGCGTGGGCAGAGTAGTTTTTCAGCAGTACGTGATATATATTTCTTGTTTACATGGACTACCTTCAGATTCAATCTTGGATATTTTCGGAACATAATGTTATATAAAGTTTAAGGATTAAATACCTCTAGAAATTGCGAGTAAACTAAATCAATGTAACAGTTACTAGAAACAGTAAATAGAATAATCTAATGTATTTTAAAAAGGGATATATTATATACATTATAAAAGCTACAGACTGGGTTAAAGCCCACTGTGGCATTAATGAAAATGAGATGGTAGACGCAGCAGCTAAACAAGCAACAACACTGAATGAAATCACAGGAAATTATAAATTAACTTAAGAACAGATTAAGAATAAAATTAAGAATTATTACATAAATATATGGCAAGAAAATTGGAAGAGAAGCAGTGTAGGAAGGAAAGTATTTGAGGTATTCCCTAGAGTTTCTACGAAAAGACTGTCGGCAGATTTCCTTGTTAATCAAGCAATAACTGAACATGGCTGTATAGGAGTCTATCAAAACAGATTTTTTGCTAAAACAGATCTTTGTGAGTGTGGCAATATACAAACTATAAAGCACTGTATATACAATTGTAGCAAATGGGCTGAAGCATGAAAAAACCTACCTTTGGGCTTTCAAGATTGGGCCCCTAGTAAATTATTTACGGATTATTATTGTAGAAGGTACATCAAGAATATTATGCAGGAACTTATGAATATATACTTCCCCCTACAAGGGGAAGGTGGATAGCCCCTCAGATTTTAAAAAAAAGACAGGTAAGCGAATTGCAAAAAGAAAAACTTCGGGACCCGGTTGGGTTGGATTGCCGTCGGCATGATTAGTTTTTATAAAAACTACAGAGTCCTTCAAGTGTGCTGTTTGGATCTCATTCAAACTAATCAGGTTTTGTTAAAAAAAAAATATGTTTCTTTGTCAGCAATTTCAGTCTGGCGTTGGATGAATTACTAAGGCACTAGCATTCGGTACCAGAGTCTGTGGGTTTGAGTTCCACTATTGCCATGTATGCTCTAGCCATTACAAATGGGCTTTAACACTAGAAAGACGGGAATTTTTTCTTACTAAAAATACTGAACGCCAACATTTTGACGGTTAAATATATAATCAAGAATTTAAAATATTTAATATTTTTTTAAATGTTAAATACTTGGCAAACAATTGAATTAGTTAAATTTTGAACTAATTCAAACCGATATACAATAAATTAGTATATATTTAGATATATTTTTATGCATATATGCCGAACTGACAACCTGGTACGGTTTATCCGAAAAATATATGCATGGTTTGTACAGTCCTTATTTTCAACACCAATATTTCCGAAGAACTAATATTTCGGTTATTTGTAAAAGGGTGAAGAGACGAAAAGTAACTATCATTTTTTCCGGTATTATATTAATGATTTCTGCCTGTTTCCTATATTGCCGACAAATCGACAGCTTTCAGTCTTAGTCGGTATACAACACATTTTCTCCCCCTCTTTACTGACGAATATAATTTTATGAATGTGTGTGCATACTTCGCGTACAATTAGAGAAAGTCATAAAATTTCAGAAGCTTGAAGTCAGAAATAGAGAGATAGCGCTCAATAGTATGTCCGAAACCGTCGAAATGACGGCAGCCGTCTTTCTAGTGTTAAGCTGTGGGTCCCGGTCAATTTAACCCTCTTGCAGCAAAAATAAATTATTTTGGCACTCTCAAACAATCAGCCAACAATTTAAAGTAGCTTTTGAGTAACCAACAACTTTTTATACAGTCTTATATAAGTGTTATATTTAGTTTGATATACATTTTCATATAGTCATATATTCAGTCTTTTATGAACATGGTTGTCGTTTGAATTCCCATAGATTTTCTCCAGTTGCATTGTAAGAATCTTGTCATAAAACGGTCGGGGAAATTAATTTAATGTAATGGTATTTAACTTTAAAATAAAAATGAATGAGAATATTTAAGAAATCAAATTATGGTAACCGTTACTGTTGATGATAATAGTTTTCCTAATCAAACATTATTTTCAAACTGATCTTTTTTTTCCCTTTTTTTATAATGATGTTTTCTAACCTCATTATTATTACATTAGTACACTGCTTTGCAAAACTTCGTATTTATACTTTTTCCTGAAATAATCCGAATTAGAAATAGATATTAACAATATCTCCTAGCGAGTAACAGTTATAATGAGTGTTCAGTATTATACCTTAATATAACCATACATGTTTTGCTTTCCGAACTTCAAATTTATTCTGGAATCAACGTTCACCCACAGCTTTTCAAACTAGCACAGTATTGAATATATGTAACTTTAGTTAAATTCTGCAAAATTGTATCCCTTTTTAGGAATTAGCTTAAAGAATTCAGGTTCTATTTCACTAAAATTAAATCCTTTCTTTTATAATTTACTAGCGCTTGAGTATTGCAGGATTCAACAAGCTCAAGAAGTTTCACATAAAAATAAACTGTAAAATGTACGAAAGCTCCCCAAAACATCATAAAACATGAAAAAATATTCGCCAAAGTGTGTGCGCAAAATACATTGTCAACTTAATATATATATTCGGCAAAATTGAAGATCTAGATACTCCCTCACCATTATTCGACTTACTGTCATACAAAATCTACTTAATTTTTCCGAACACAAATGCATGATAAATTAACCCGCTTACAGTCAAATCACGAACACCAGGGTGGATTTTTATCTTACGAAAATTTTTATTTAATGAAGAGCCATTAAGATAGGCAAAAACATCTTTTTGTTGCCTATCATCATTTTTTCACTGTCGTCCCTTAAGGAAATAAGTCATCTGTAACCCTAAAAATGTTTGGCCGTCCCCACTTTTGGACCTTTTGTCATTGTTATTTCCTTGAGACTGAGTCTTCTCTAGTTAGCTGGACTTTGTTGTTGCGTTCCTGTAACCTCTCTGCTTGAATTGAAACTTCATTGTCTCTGATGGTTTTTGCTTGGGTAATTACTTGTCGGATCGTTCGTTGCTGTCGTAATTGGAACATGCCCTTTACGTGTTCAGTGGGTACAACTTGAGACAAGAAGTAATTCACTTGAAATGTTCTAATAAACTTTAATAAACTTTATCAACATGCAAAACATAAAATTATCAGCATGCCGCAACTCTCTTCTAAATTTACTGTAAGCGGATCGGTGGACTGGAATGGTACAGAGAAGCATACTGTCAGGGAAGTTCTTTAAAAAACCTCCCGATGCTTATATCCGGTTAAAGCTTGGTCCATTTATGTTTCTTCTTCTCTCCGCTCACTGATGTTTCTTCTTCTCGGTCAGCCAGGTGATGGTTGAACGGCTATGGCGCTGGCATTCGGTTCAGATTCTGTGGGTTCGAGTCCCACTATTGGCATGGATGTTTGTAGTCCTTCGGAATCGGCTTTAAACTGTAGGTCCCGGTTTAATTCGCCCCCGTGTAGCAAAAATGTCACCGTAGCGCTCCAAACCAATCTGCCTCTCGCTGAGGTGCAGTTATGATGTTGGCTCCTGACCGCCACATACACATTATGCTTCCAGTGGTTCGTGTGTTCGGACATTTCTTCTGGTGACTCAGTTTACTCTCTGATATTTCCCAGATTTAAACACTAAAACCTCATGAGTCCATCATCTGTGTTCATTTTATCTGAGGATGAACTTTGTGAATCTATCTTATCTCCCATTTGACGAATTTGAAGTTTTAGCTGAGTTAATCTACCAATGGATGTATTGGTTCCCCGTTATATCAGTTATTTTACATTGGTTCTGACTGATTTTAAAGTTCTTTCATATTGTGTATTTTATTTTCCTGACATCACCAATTAATATTTACTCAAATTGTGTTTTGATAGGTTGTTTATCATGTATGCTTTTAACCTTCCAGAAAACATACTCGCTTCTATATAACCAGAGATTAAACATTCCATAAAGTTAAACAAAAATAATAACGAGCATTATTTGAATAAGAAATTATAATATTGATGCCAATTATAATTCTACGATGAAAAAAAATATATACATTCAACTCAGAATACAAATGCATCGCTTTTAGTTTTTAATTTTCAAGCAATACACGACTTTTTGCCCAAGTTTATTCCACACCTTAAATATATCCTTTGAAACACCCAAAAGGACATTAAATATCTAATTAGAACAATCATTCAGAATGAAATTAACAATTTCACGCCGAATTTCTCCCGAACAGTGCACGTTACGAAGGGAAAGAGTTACTTCATTAGGTACCACGCGAGATGAATATCAATTTTGGGCATTTCTGCCGGCAACTTATTCAAAATTACTACTAACGTGATAACTAGGGTGTGATAATAATTGGACAGTATGGGTATATTGTAAGGGGGGGTGCAGTTGATTATAGAAGCCTTATTATGACCTAGGGAGAGTAAGACAATTACAGATCAATTGATGGTATGGAGTGGGATACATAAATGAAAATGCTCCTACATTAATTTCGGGGCATAGATTGTGTATTCGGATTGTCCTGATTTAATAATGAAAATACAGAAAATTTAAAGCACATCATCCTTAATAAAAAAATTATTTGAACATAAACATGAGAAAATATTCTCATACGATAGTTCCTCATTGTTGTTTATAATTAAAATAATAGTAATTTATATGTTATCTAGCATGCTGTTAGAATCAAATGCAACTTGAATTCTCAGCAGTATATAGCAGGGGTCTCCAAACTACTGCGCGCGGGCCAACACCGCACCTTGAGCACCACCAATCTGGCCCGCCATACTTTATTTGATTACATTGTAAAATATACACTATAAGTAAATCATACAAAATTATAATCAGTTGTTTTTATTTAACGACAAATTAAGAAACACAATAGCTGACATGCGTAATGAAATTGAATAATTTAACTGTAATTAATGATAGATTTATCCAAAAAACTTACAAGTGACATACATAAGAAATTTACATAGTGAAATTAAATATTATAATTATCATTAATGAGATTTTTGTAGCTGTAACTTTCCACTGACAATTGTTCGCAGTTGGGGTTCAAGTTAACTAGTGGAAATTAACAGAAACGACATGAAATGCTCATCAGTTAATTGAGATCTGTAAATATTTTTTGTATATTTCATTTTGGAGAGTGTTTTTTTCATGCAGATAAGTAGTGCCGAAAGCGAAAAAAAAGTCTCGGGGAAATTTATGCAACGAAAATTTGCACGTAATTCAAAACTACGCTATGTTGGTATGATGAGCTATCTAGCTAGGTCTTGGCCCTTGGGATTTAATGGAGTAGTCAGTGAGGTCCTTTGGGTAAAACGTTTGGAGACCCCTGGTATATAGCAGGAAAAATGATAAGTTACCTCAGATTAGTAAACTATGAGTGAGAATACCTTTAATTCATTTAATTTGTACGAAAACAGCAGTTTGTCTCCAATTCTAATGTATTTCGTTACTGATATATATATATATATCATTCTTTCGTTGAATGATCAACACGTGCAGATAGTTATGAGCTATTGTTTACAAGTAGAAAAAAATACAAGTAGTCTCTTCTAATGAAACTACCACGGGTTATTAACGTAGGATTACTTATCGTTGCTTACCTCTTTTTATTTTATTTTTTTAAACAATAAAATTCCTACATAAGAAGAGAAGGAAGAGTGATAACCCAATAAGAAAAATAAGTTACATATGTCAGAAATTCGTGGGTAATGTGTCGTATAAATGCCAAGTCAATAAATGAGTTTCCAATTGTACTACGATAGATCTTAATCTTTCAAATGGGTCCTCATTTATCGATATTGGTTAAGTATGAAGGGAGAAAAAGGGATATAATAACACGTTTTAGAAAAAATATTCTGCAACTCGCGACGACGGTTTTAAATTCTGAAATTTTGCTTTACCGCGGACCGTTATGGAGGAACGCAATCCTACGTTAAAAAATATGTTGCCGTTATTTAATATGTATTATACGTTTTGTGATAGTCCAAACGTCAACAAACGTAATTTCTACTGTTTTTTTTTCCTAGATGTAGGAACTGTTTTTCGTACATGGTAAATTTCATTGAAAGTTTGGAAAATAACTGTTTTAATTGTGTGAAATGAAAACAGTAATCATATTACCGTCCTCCGCATCAGCATGTTTATAGACTTCAGGAAGTTTGTGAAATTTACAGTCCTACTGTCACAGTGTATATGAGAGCCTGTAGGTTTGACTCCCAATGTTTAAATGGATGTGGTAGCCTTTCGGAATAGACTTGAAACTACTTAAAGACTTGGTGTAATTAGCCCTTACGTAGCAAAAGTTGCCTATAGCATTCTAAACCAATTGATCAACAAAACCAAACCAAGCCAAACCAGAGTTCATATGAAAATCTTGTTTACTGTTTTACATGCTCTCCTCAAGTATTTAATTTTTCAAATAAATGCCGTTTACTCACTTTTAGAAAATAACCAACAATAAATGCATTATTTTTAAAGGAAAAATTCCATTTTATTATTTTACAGCTAGGGTCTACGAAATACTAGAAATACTGAATTTACTTATCTCTCAGTAATATTTTTAGTTACAATGGCCAAACACAATATTAGGAGCTTTTACGGCTATAAACTTATGAGTAATGACTATTATTAAATCTTATGTAGATAAAGAAAATTACCTGGCGTTCTTTAATTTCCAAAGTATGTTGATTTAAATGTAAAGATCGGTACAATTATGCTTAAAACCAATAACTACGGAAAGAAACACGGTGAGCATTCCCTGGGTAGTTACTGAATTCCTTTTCGATACAAATTCCTGTGAGTAATTCAGTTACATAAATTATCAAATTTCCTTCAATTTAGTTAAATGAAATTGTTTTTAATTCCAACATCCACTTAGAATTTTATTAATCCATGTAATATTTAGAGAATATGTCATATCCAAAAATCAATTTATGGAGCTTATTTCTTAAACCACGCCAAGGAGAATTGTGTAAAAGTTGTTATTTTTTATTAAAATGACTGAGTGACTATATTCAAATTATAAGAGATATTTTACCACTCCACACAAATTAATAAATTCCCATTCCTCTTAGAAATTTTTACGATTATAGATTTTTTTTGTCTTTTCATAGACACCTCATACCGCATCACAGTTTGAGAAGAAAAACATGTATGGATACAAAAAAGATATGATTATTTGTTTTAGTTTTTTATTGTTTTCAAATCGACATATATTTAACACTACTAAAATTTACTGATATTGAACCTACCAAGCATAAATTATTAAATTCCATATATATGAACTTGATACGAAATATAAATGACTTTCAAAATACTTTACTTTTAAAAGTACGTTTATTTTACATAAATATTAGTGGAAAATTCCCATATATAAATAAGATGAACGTTTTCTTAGAAACTCCATCAACATATGTATCCCTCTTCTGTCATTTAATCTTCCAGTTGATTCATTGGTTAGATGCATAAAATTCCGTAAATGTTTTTTTTTCAAATACAATATTTTGTTATTTAGAAATCCAAATACAATTTCATGCCAGCGAAATATTATACTTCTTTTCAGCTGCTACTATCCATTTTCTATTCTTATTAAATTACAGGTGTTTGAGCCATGAATAGCCACAAAATAACGGTAATAAAATGCTCTTTGATTCAAAAAATGATTTATGTTGTGTCCTCAAGAAACAAAGCAAGGAAAACATTTGTATCTATAAAAGAAAAACGTTAAATGTTCCAATAATCTTTTACAAGTAAGTAAATTTGAAAATATAAGAGATGAAATATATTCTTTCTCATTAATTTAAAATTATAAATCATTTCTAATAATTATTTATTAGAATATTTCTATGGTGCCCGGTATAAAGGACATATGTCAAAAACAGTGATTTAAATATACCAAGTTATTGGCTTTTTTACCAATCGCAGAAATATAATTTCAACTTGAGTCTCTTGTACAAAGAAGTGTACTACTTTGTATACAAAATTGATACACTTAAACATTTTTACAAGTCAAAAGATTTTTTTTAAATCAATACTAACAAATATCTAAAAATCCATTTTTTTACTTAAGCCAACTATAACGGACACCGTAGATATCAAATCAATCTGAAACAATTAATTTCCTTACATATCATAAATTAACATAAAATTCGAAATTAGATGAATATAAATTACCTGAAATTTTAGATTTATGCAGTTTTATATTTTGTAATTATATATTTATTTAGAATTATAAAACTTTATATTTTGTTCGATCATAAAAATTAAAGCATTTGTATAAGCTACTGAACTAGTAAAACGTTCAATAAATTATTAACTGAGTTACTTAGCAACAAACATGCATCATACGGAGGGAAAATTAATTAGAAAAATTATTTTTAATTATATTTTAGGAAAATGTCTGTGTAATTCTCTGATAACCTCTTTATTTTATGTAATATTTTCTTTACAGCTAAAAATACACTATTTAAAAAAATTTTACATGTATTGTACAAACGCTTATCAAAATAAGAGTATTCAAGATCGAATATTACGCGAAATGCCCTTAAAAATCATTTATGTTGCATATGAATGCTGTTCATCAGTTAAAACACCTTATTCGAGAAGCGTCTATAGCCTAATAACTATATGTAGAACAGTGAGTGGATATCCGGGGTTGAGTAGAGAGGTGGGTTAACGTTTCCGTTGATCATTGAATCATAATGATGCAGGCAGATGATGTGAAATTGCTGATGTATATTATACGTGCTGAGAGTGCCGAATAACCCAAGCTGTTTAACTTACAATCATACAGAAATGCCATCCTGAATAATATATATATATATATATATATATATATATATATATATATATATATATATATATACATAAAAGATGCTATAAAATTATCAAAAATTAACATATTAAAATTCAAATATGCCTTCAACAACGAGAAATATAGTTACTGAAGTCTTGGATAATTGTATTTTATTTTTTAATTAATAATGCATAAACGTATTATTTTGAAAGTGCGAGGATTTGATCTTTTATTTATAGCATATATATTTTTTTTCTAAAGCGGATGAACTTGTCGGGAGACATTAGCCCTCTGTTATTCATCACAAAGTCTTGCTAGGTATTTTATCATGGGATCATCATTTAGGTGAGTCAGCATTCCTCCCCATGACGGGACAGCACGGTAGAAACCAAGCCTTATTCGGGATTTGAACGCAAGCCTACTGCGTGGCTGCTCACGTGCAATATACCACGTGGGCGGCTAGCTTACTTCTATAATAACACTTCCATTTCAAAAATAATTCTTTTTCCATAGAAGTAACACGTTCACTGGCCCCACAGGAAGTCAAAATGATCGACGGTATGCCAAACTTAAAAACGCTAGTTTAACTGATTGTAAAGGGTTCAAAATATGCCAGCACTATCACTTTAAAATAACAGATATCAAGAAAAATCCAAATAATTTTGGGGAAGAAATCAAAACTTACATTTTTCCCAATAAAAACAACAATTTTGAGATACACCTTTTCCTTATCTGGTGGGATAGCATGTATCCCAAGAATATGTGTCCAAAAATGAATATATGAATATATATATATATATATATATATATATATATATATATATATATATATATATATATATATATATATATATATATATATATATATATATATATATATATATATATATATATCTTACAAAGGTAAAAAGTGAATTTTAATAATTCAGGTAAAAAGCTAACTATGAATGAGTAAATAAAATTTAGGTACCAAGCTGTTTACAATTTTTTTACATAATATTAGATGGTTGAAAATTAGCAAACAATGGGGACTGATGCGACCATATAATACTATAAACACAGATATCAATAAGGTAAACAGAATAGTACTAAAACAGAATGGAAATGGAGCGGTATAATTGATGACTGGGGGGGGGGGGGGTTGACCGCCCCCCCAATCCCGGTTAAACATGTTTTACGTCCGGATAACATTCCCGGAGGTCCGCTACAGCACCAAAACCTTATAGATGAATTAAAGTGAAAAAATGATTTAAGTGAAACAGACATATTAAGCCAGAGATTATCATTAAATCTAAAACTAAATATAGCGCTATAAAACTAAATAAATACTATAAACGTAAATTATATGACTACATCTAAATACATACCACCTCACCAAGCTAGTGTCACGACACACTAACACACACACTTTTATAGTCAAAATAGGAAATTAATGTTGCCAACTATAAAATGAAACGTTGTTTGCATAGAGTATTATTTAAATTGAAAAATTGGGTTAAGATTGACGTAAGGAATTGAAAAGGAGAATCCTCTTCAGAAGCTATTTTTATGAATTTTTTTAATTCTAATATCCATGTTTATTAAATTTGAATGTAAACTGCGGCAATACATTAGCTGGTTTATTACAACATTACGTTTGATATTTTTGGGAAGATCGTTATTCCATGACATAATCATTACAGTATTAAAATTATAATGATCTCGTTTATCATAAAGACGAAACGAGACGTTATTTTGTTTATTTACTTTAAAAAATAAGTCTAAATATACTAAATTGCCTTCGTTGCCTTTTTTAGTTTCTACCAATTTAAGATTATCCGGATAAAAATTAATTTCTAATGAAGTTAAATTTTCATTGAAACAAACCAGTATATTATCTACATATCTAAAATACCAAAGTTCATTTAATATCATGACACCTCGTTCATAGAAATGAAGGTAGATGTCTGCTAATGCAGATGAACATCCACCTCCCATAGGTATACCATTAATTTGTTTATAAAAACTATTACCGTTATATAGTATACACTGCTGGTCACTGTAAATGCAACACCCTGAAGGAAACATGCAAATAACATGAAATTTACAACATGCAAATAACATGAAATTTACAACATGCCTTAGCGGAGGTGAGATATGCAAATGATTAGAATTTCAGCGCAAACGCACATCACGCGCGCCAGTGGCGCCACTTCAAAGCGCTATTTAAGGCTTGGAGATTTCGATGATTTCAAGTTCGGCAATTGTGTTTTTCTTGTGGTTTTTTCAAAAAAAATGATCAATTATGCCTCATCGAAAACAGCGATCATCTTTTGATCAAGTATCTGAGTTCAACAGAGGAAGGATAGTGGCCTACCGAGATTGTGGATTATCTTTCAGGGAAATCGGTAGTCGTGTTGTACGAAACCAAACAACTGTAATGCGGATATGTGATCGTTGGATGCAGGAGGGTACGACGGACCGGTGTGTTCGATCGCATCCACCTCAGCGCACCACTTCACGTGATGACAAGCAAATTGTGCGCATGGCAGTGACGGATCGCTCAGTCACATCACGAACCATAGCACAGCACATGCAGTCTGCAACGCATCATCCAGTGTCTGAGCGTACCATTCGACGCCGTTTACAGCAGAGTGGTCTGTCCGCAAGACGTCCATTGCTTTGTCTACCCTTGACGCAGAATCACAGACGTCTCCGCCGCCAATGGTCCGATGACAGAAGAATGTTGACGGCAGAATGGAATGAAATTGTCTTTACTGACGAGTCACGCTTCTGTCTGCAACACCACGATGGTCGCATTCGAGTTTGGAGACACCGTGAAGAGAGGATGCTGAACAGCTGCGTTATGCACCGCAACACTGGTCCTGCACCGGGTATTATGGTATGGGGCGGTATTGAATATCCCTCTCGCACACCTCTAGTACGCATTGCCGGTAATTTATACCGCCAGCGCTACATCTCCGAGGTGTTGGAGGCAGTTGTCCTTCCTTACCTTCAGGGCTTGCCCACAGCCATATTTCAACAGGATAATGCGTGACCACACGTGGCACGCATTGTCCAACGGTTCTTCGTCAATTGCCAGATTGAATTGCTTCCCTGGCCGACTCGCTCTCCGGATCTTTCACCGATAGAAAACATGTGGTATATGGTTGCTCTACGATTGACCCAGATTCCATCCCCAGCTGCCACAGCAGATCAACTTTGGCAACGTGTGGAAGCTGCTTGGTCTGCTGTACCCCAAGAACTCATCCAAAGTCTCTTTGAATCAATGCCGAGGCGTGTGGCAGCGGTGATCTCCAACAATGGCGGCTACTCTGGCTACTGATTTTGGCAGGAACCACACTTCACAGAAGTCTATAAATTTAATCATTTGATACTTGGTCAACATGTTATCTACAAAATAAATTTTGTTGTGATATCTCTTGTCTTTCTTGGTGTTGCAATTTGGGTGGCCAGCAGTGTAGTTTTATACAGGACTAGGTCCAGAAGTGCACGGTAATTATTAACGGTAATATAAGATTGCAAATCATACTGTTTGTATAAACTAAGTATAATATTGTAGAGGTCCTTCAAGTCTATAGAATTAAAAAGGTCTTTAAAGTCGCAACTTTTCAAACCAGTGATACCACCTTTACCATTTAGCTATTTTACTACTTCATAGCTATTATTTATGAAATATCCTCTCGAAATTAATTTTTTATAGACTATTTTTAGAAAACTCAAAAGTTTATAATTAGCTAGAGTTAAATAAGTATTGCAACCTACAGTGACAGTTCTGAACTTAACAGGAAACTTATGAAATTTAGGAATCAAGACTAAATAAGGGAATTTTAAGTTTTTAATTTCATACCCTGAGCGGTGATATAATGTCTTTATACGATTTTGTATAGTACACTGTTCGGAATCCAGTTTTTTATACATCTTATTATCATTATAGCACTGGATTAAGTTTTCACAATATAGTTTTTTTACATATAAATGCATAATTATATGAAACTTTATCTACATATGTTATGGCAAATTGATCCCGTAAAGCTTTAATAGACGGTTTCACAATTTGTAAATTTATTTGTTTATCTTTGTACCTGAAACCTAGATAAGCTGTTTTAAAAGCATTTATATACTATATGTAGGCATACTATGAGTCATAGCTGTTTTATTTATAAATTGTTCAAGATTTTGCTTGAAAATTTGGATTACGTTATGTTTGTAACCAAGACGAAAGCCTGTACCATTATTCATTAAATTTGACAGTGCAGTATTATCAGTTATTTTAGTTTCACCAGTAATAATGTGACTATAGTGTCCATTATATATATATATATATATATATATATATATGAATTCGTAATAAAAGAAATAATGCTCGGAAAAAATTTCTGTTTGCGCGAATAGGATAAGAGGGACACTGGATTTTTTTTCCATGTAAAAAAATAGTTTCCAAAAGTAACCGATTGAGGGGGCTTTTGCGTGACCATGTTAAGTCTGCATTGCAGGAAAAACATGCGTTACCTTTTGTTACATTCATGCAGGATGGTGTCCCGCCCCACATTTCACGTGATATTAAGACGTTCCTCTTGGAATCATTCACTGAAGACCAAGTTCTTAAGTCGCGTTTGTAAGGTTCAGTGGCCCTCACGATCACAAGATTTGACCCCGGTAATTTTTTTAGTTTGGGGGATACTTAAATTCTCATGTGTACCGGGCTTCCCAACCACATTGGTGGAACTGTAAAATGTCATTCGACAGACAGCCGCTGCCATCGATACTACAATCCGCTGAAATGCGCTTAATGACGGGCATAACTTGCATAATATCAAGTGCTGGTAGTAATGTTGAACATCTGTTACTTTAAAATAAATGCACAGTCTCATGTTATTGTGATCTGCTTGATTTTCTGTTTGAGTTTGCCTGATTTGCATAAAAAGTCTCAGTATGACGTGCGAGCTCCCTCTTTCGGTTACTTCTGAAAACTTTTTTTTTTTTTTTTTTTTTTTTACACGGAAAAAAATCCAGTGTCCCTCTGATCCTATTCGCGCAAACAGGAAAATTTTCCGAGCATAGCTTCTTTTATTATGAATTTTTGAACTTTGCACGAATTTATGACGCTCCCGGTATATATATATATATATATATATATATATATATATATATATATATATATATATATATATATATATATATATATATATATATATATATATATATATATATAAATAAATATATATATATATATATATATATATAAATATATATATATATATATATATATATATATATATATATATATATATATATATATATATATATATATTTATATATATATATATATAAATCCCCTTAATGCCCGTTCTTACAAAGGGGTATGAAATTTACCATTCTAAAGAGGGAATCGGAAAAAATGGGCCCCGTAAAATAAAGGTTAAAGACGTAAAATTCTAACCTACTGCACACGTGGCTGCAACAGTAAGAAAATAACAAAATTTTAAATAAAAACATTTCCGAGCCTATAATAGATGGCACAGGATGTCCAAGTTTGATTTTTTTAAAAAGAACTGTTATCGTAGAGTGCCACCTATAAACATAGTCATTGCTGAACTTCCCAGGAATTTTTTTAAGCATAATACGCAATGATACCGGGCACAGAATGCAATGATGCTCATGGCACAGAATGAAAATTTTTTGAGACCCACCGGTGATGCTCATAGTAGTGAACGTGTTAATATATCTGCACAAAATAAATATTTATTTTACACATTTTAACTTGTTATTATTCATTTGACGTATTTGAAACCAGATGAGGTTTCATTGATATTTCCTTTTTTGTAAAAATTTGCTGCTGCATTTTTTAAGCCCTGATGTTTAGACCTGACGAACGAGGAATATAAAATCAAAGTGAATTTTAAAAGCACTAGAACACATTACCTCCTTCTCTTTAATTTTAATATATTCATATAATCTTAAAATGTATTAACCGAAAACGGCCTCTCATTATGTGTCCGTCAGAAATCTGCCTCCAGCGCTATTGGTGATTATGCTGCTAATTTTAGATATCTATCATATAAATAACATTTTGATCACCCGACTGCTATGAATAATCAATAAAGGATTATTATTATGACATTTACTTTAAAATTAAAAATAAATCTGTACTTGAAGCCTCAAACATTTTCTCAGTAGAATGTTCAAATTAGAGACCACTTCCAGTTGTACCGAAATATGTACATGTTCCAATTAATGCTACAAGCAACACGACAAACACGTAAATTCTTGCTTTTCTTTTAGAAATTTCCTTTAGAAACTTCCTTTTGTTCATGTTCCTTGCAGAAGATAGACATTTATGATGAATTAATATAGTCGAACCCCGTTACAACGAACTTCAAGGGACCAAAGGTTTTGTTCGCTTTATCCGGTCGTTCGCTATATCCAAACCATTAAGAAAAATGTGAGAGTTTACAAAATGTGTTAACTCATTAGCTGCAATGTGTATTCAATAATGATGCATTAAAAATGATAAAATCTATTAAAAATGATCATTAGTGAATTAAATCGGCTAAAATCGATTACATTAAACTGTACAATTAAACTGTACATTAAACGTACAATAGGAAAACGGCGTGACCAAAATTTTCGTTCGTTATATCCTAGAGTTCGTTATATACCGGGTTCGCTGCAACGCGGTCCGACTGTACCAGGAATCAAATGCGTATTTTCCCTGATAATTACGTAATTAGAAAATTAATATGTTGTGTTTTAAATATATATCGATACAGGGATTACATACTTCTCCCTTGGTAGATCTTGATATGCTAGAAAGTAAAAAAAGTACCTTATGTTTTTTATACTCTACAAGCCATTGTAATAGAAATTAGATAATCATTTTTTACATTTTCTGTATAGCCGACTTAGCTGTAATTTTTAACATTTAATATGAAAATATGTAAGTTGTGTATTTTTTGTTGACAGGAATTCTTATTATAGTAAATATTTTTAGTTTCTAGGTAACGTACTGCAATTAGTTTCGTATTTATGTAATGATATTGAATCACAATCTAAAGTTTTACTGCTTCATAAATTTTTTAGGAAAAAAAATCCATAGATCAACAATTTGACTTACAAGCTTGCAGACATAATTATAGGTAATCAATTTATTCAAATGCATTTCAGTTTAAGGATTTTAATTTTCATTGTTTGGTTAATTTTTACTGCATTCTAGAATGCAATAAGTATTTTTAAAAATTGCTAAATTGAAAGTAGGAATTTTAGTATGGTTATGTTACACTCATAGTAGCCAAATTTTTCTTCATTTCAAATTTGCTTTGCTTGAATGAAGTAAAAAGAAATTTAAACATAATAAGTAACAACTGAATCAAAGCTAAAATTTTTAAAGAATACTGTTTTAGATTAAAATGCTTAGAGTTCTTCATTTTAATAAAAAAATATATATTTCGAGGCTATTGACCTATTGGTAATTTCTCGTCTATTATATTCGATTTAGTATGAAATAGATAACGAAAAGATATACTAAAACGCCGCTTTCAATTTATCCCTTAACATACGAGTATTAAATGACTCATAATATCTTAATATTATTCCAAAACTGGGAAAATTTAGAAACATACTTGTAATACAATTACAATCAATGGGATAAAATGTTCGGACATCTCTTGTAGATATACATTTGATATCTGCATTTTTGAAAAGCAAGTAAAAAAAAATTTAATAAAAACTCAATATTCAAGTTTTTACCAGCATTTTGTTAAAATGCATATAACGCGAACATGTTCTCCCGTAAAATTTTACCTCTCGCTAAAATAAGGAAAGTAAAATTTTTAAACATATGATTTAAACAATCTCTCTGAAATGAACTAGAAACGCCACGCTCAAACATTAGCCGAGCAGTAAACCTTCAAGTGGTATAGTACATAATGGCGTACGGAAGATAAATATCAATTTTGTGCCACTGCGTGAGCAAACGCGTTCGGCGTTTATTTCTAAACAAACCACCGGAGTGTAACAGAGTAGACATAATGATTCTGTACCATTTCATAACGAGGGCATTGTTTTACCTACAATGGAATTATTACTGCCTTTGAATATTTGGTATGTAGTGAGCCAAATACCAAACAAGAAGTGGCCAAACCAAAACTGCCAGTAGGTCAGAAATTAATTTCGAAACAAAAAGAATAAATATATCATACTAGCTGAAAACCCGCACTTCGCTACGGAGTACATTAAAATTAAGTACAACTGTCAATGTATGCAATTAATGATAAAAAATATAAATGCATAAATAAATAACAATAATAATAATGATAATATATATATATATATATATATATATATATATATATATATATATATATATATATATATATATATATATATATATATATATATATATATTATCGTAAGGGATATTTTTATAGACAAAATAATGTAGAAAAAAATATTCAAATTAAATCTAATAGAATTTACGAAAGAATATAATACAGTTATATAGTACAGTTTCAGGAACATGTCTTTTAATGCATTTTAATATTTTTTGGATAATGTCCAATCGTCTGCCGCATTAGCAAGAATTTATTTGTCTATTTCTTTGTTATACACGGGACGATAAATTAATTTAAAGTACCAGAAAAAGAAATCACGTGATCAGAGTTTAATAAATTAAATTTTAAAAATTAGTACTTAAACATTCACCAAAAATCATAAAATGGAAGTAAAGATTCGAAAAAGACTTCATTTTAAAGGAATTTTTATGATATTTCTCGTGACAAAAATTTTATAACCCTCAAATTATTATTTTAAATGCAAACTTACTAAAACATCTTAAAAATTTTATTTTAAAAAATCTTACTTATTGTACCCCTACACTATGAGAAGAATCGCCATGCAAAATTTCAGCCCTTTAGGTCCAGCGGTTTGGTCTGTGCGTTGTCTGTCAGTCAGTCAGTCAGTTACGGAACTGTTTTATATGTATAGATAAATAGTAATTTGAATAACATTATTTGTGGAAGAAAATGCATTGTAATGTATTACAATTCTTTTAAGAAGACCCAAGATTAAGAGCATTTGGTTTTCTTCTTGAATGGGATAAATTATGGTAAAATTTTAAAAATACAAGCCTTTTATCATGTTAAAATGGTAACAAAATTTCCCTAATATACTATCTTACTACTTCAAATTCCTTATCTTCCAAACTATAATTCTTAATGAAATTTGCTTTTCAATAAATAACACTTTATTTCTATCAAAATCAAGTAATAACAGTAAATTTAGAATCCATTAGTGATAATGTACGCCTTTCCCGCATTAACAGGTATTCAGTGTTTTAAACTCTTTATTTCTTCGAGTTACCACAAAGAGTAAAATGACATCCGGACCAGAATACATATAAAAGAAAATTATAAAAAACAAAAGAAAATGCATTAACGCAAACAAATCTTCTAATGTATAGCAGAAAACGAAATAAAGACAGAATTAAATAATTATTTTACTTGAAAAACTTCCATTTAAATGAAAACAACTCTCTTAACGTAATTACTTAAACGCAATTAGCAAATTCCGTTATTGTATAATTAATAACATTTATGTACTGTTGTTTTCTCAAAGGGGAAAAAATACTATACTTTCCTCTCATGAAAATTATGTTCTTCTAATGTATTATTTGAATAGTAAGACATTATTAACTATAACTTTTGTCATACAAAGTATAAAAATATGCTTATCCAAATATCCATAAGTAGAAACACATAAGATAATAAAGGAAAGCTGTAATAGATTTCTAGAAAGATATTAATAACATAAAAAAGCAACTTAAAGGAATATTTTATATGATATCATAAAAAATACCTAGAATGATACCGCAAGCATATCTAGATATTCATAACAGTGAAATTATAATAACGTCTTTCAAATAAATAATATAATACACTAGAAAATAAAGCAGATTTCCCGTTATATTGAATATTATTTTAGTTTATATATATATATATATATATATATATAAACTAACACAGGTCATTCCTTTGGACTCACATAGCGTGTTGAACCTGGGACGGAGGGTGATCAGTCCGAAGCAGCGACATTTATTACCTTTATGTCTCGGCCGGATATAGGCACGTTAAATCTGTGCACCAGAAAGTCCTTTTATGAGGTCAGCGGGCGGGAGAATGTATGGACCCTCCAAATGTTGCCATTGAAAGTACTCGGTCAAAATTGGGGTGTATCCCGAAGATGGAGTTTGTTCACCAATGTGGTGCCACCATTGTATGCAACCGGTCTTCATCTCGGGCGAATGATGAAATCCATTATGTCTGCTACGCTAGTAAAAAAATAAAATTTAAATGAATACATTCATGGTAGTATCCTTTTCTGAAGAACATTCTTTGAAAAATTCTTTAAAAAATATTATAGATTTTTTTTAATTATAAGATTTTAGATTTATCTTACAAAATAATTACGATAAATTTGAAAACTTTAATTGGTTAATACATTTTATGTCATAAAAATTGAAGTTTGGTAGGGAATTTATTCACCTGTTAAACATACATGACATAAACGGAAATGAAAATTATAGCTAACTCTATTTCTGCAGTTCTGTTAAGCATTGTCTTTCAGTTATAAAATTTCCTACATTAAATCTGTATTTTCAAATATTCCGGAAACAAATTTTAAATGAAACATGAATGAATGTATCAAAATATATTTCATTAACTATTAAACTTAAAAGGGGACTCGGTACATCTCATTTTGTCGAAAAATGACCAAATTGACGAATTTCATATTTTTATTCTAAATTATTCTTTCACATGTCTAGAAGATTCCACCCAAATTTCGTGTCATTCTGATAAGTATTTAAGGAGTTATGGTTAATTTTCGTAACCCATATCTTTCATTTTCCCTTTAAATGTCCCTTTAAATCCCAGCTGCTTCAATGTTTACAGCTGAGATCTGATCGTCTCCCTGGTTTATTGTAAAAATACTTATTTTTATATCGATGCTGCTTTCAAAGTTAGATTAACCGAAACCGTAGCGCCAACTTTTTTACATTTTACGAGTGCTGAACACTGTTTTTTTTTCGTGGATTGCGTTTTATAATTCGAGTTCGTTTAGAGAAGTGAAAGCTTCTTTCATTTTTATTTATTTTGTGTGTTCATCTGAAATCATGCCTAGAAGGAAAAGAAAATCTGTTCTTGCAACAGAAAATAATAATAAAAGATATAAAAAAACCAAAGGTAACGTAATAAGCAGTGCAGAATCACGTTGCATGAATACAAGCATGTCATCAAACAGTTGTGCTCGATTACAGAATTTTCAATCTTGTAATCAAACAGAATCAGAAAATATTAATGGTGAATATATTTTTGTAAATACTGTTGAACTGTGCAATTTGTTTTCGAATGTGAAATGTGTAGATTGTGGAAACATATCTCTCAAATTAGACTGTAGCAGTGCAGTTGGTTTTTACAGAAATTTAAAACTTGTTTGTTTAGAGTGCACCAATGTATTATCAGACACTAAAAGGAAACAAGAATGTTCTAATTTAAATATTCAAGTTGCCAGTGCCTTTTCTAATATTGGGAAAGGATATACTGCTATTGAAAAATTTTGTATGTCAATGAATATGGCCCCATTTTCTTCACGAACTTATATGAGGTGTGTTGAAAAGCTTAACTCTGCAACTTGTACTTTATCAAAAAATATGTTCGAACAAGTTCATAAGGAAGTGAAAGAAGCTTATAGATCGGGTTCAAAAACTTCACCTAGTTGTGACATTTCTGTTTCCTTTGACGGAACATGGCTAACTCGAGGCCATTCATCTTTAATAGGGGTGAGCTGTATCATAGACATTTTAACTGGATATGTTATAGACTTTGAAGTAATGAGCAAAATATGTTCTTCATGCAAAAGAACTCAAAATGAACTAGGGAAAGATTCAGTTGAATTCCATATCTGGTATGAAGGCCATAAACAATTTTGTGAGATGAATCATTTTGGGTCTTCCTCATCGATGGAAATGGAAGCTGCAGCTATAATATGGAAAAGATCATTAAATTATGGTTTACGCTACACTACCATTTTATCAGATGGAGATGCTAAAACGTTTAATCACCTATGTGAAAATAAAATTTATGGCCCTTCTGTAGAAATTAAAAAGGAAGAATGTGTAAATCACGTAAGTAAGAGATTAGGGACAGCTTTGCGAAATGCTGTTAAAGATTGACGTGTTCGTGGTGTCAATTTAGGAGGCAAAGGGCATGGTAGTCTTAAGGAAACGACAATAAAAAAGCTCACAAAATACTATCAAAGAGCAATTTTACAGAACAAAGGTGATGTAAATAATATGAAAACAGCAATATATGCTACATTGTTCCACAGTATTTCTACTGACCAAAAACCACAGCACCACAAATGTCCAAGTGGGGCTGATTCATGGTGTTTCTATAAGTGTGCAGTTTCGAAAGGTATAAAACCAGGAAATCATAAGTTAAATGTTGGAACATCGATTAAAGAAGAATTTTTACCAAAGATACTTCCTATTTACCAACGACTAGCATCAAATGAACTTTTAGAAAAGTGCATTAGTTGCAAAACGCAAATTGCAAATGAAAGTTTGCATAATATGATTTGGTCTAGGTGTACCAAAGACATATTTGTGTATAAAAAACGTGTAGATCGTTCTGTCAGAGAAGCAATTTGCGAATATAACAAAGGTGTGTGGTTTACATTAAAAGGAGTTCATAAAATACTAGGAATAAAGTCAGGGTGCCATACAGAAAGACTTGCAAAAATGTTAGACATGCGAAAACAATCTTTTCGAAAAAGACGAGCTACATCAAAATATCAATATGTAAGAAAAATTGTAAAAAATGCAAAAGCTAAAAGAGAAATTGTAGAAAAGAAGAGAGAAGGAATTACTTATAGTGCTTGCTACTTTTAAATCTATTGGAAAGTAATTGACCCTTGTTCATTAAATTTAGAAATTGAAATATTAAAATTTGGTGGTTTCAAAATTCATATCTTAAGCTATTAATAGTTTATGTTTATTATTATTTAGGATTTATGACAGTAGTGCATCTTATTATAAATATATAACAAGTAAGTAGTATGTATTATGCCTTAATTTTTGTACATTTACAGCATTTGTCTATTTCAAGATAATTTTACCGCAGTAAACGAGTGGATAACAGCTTATATATGCATTTCAATTTTTTAAATTAAGGTTTCTAGCTTTAATTTTTTGTTGTGAAAACAAATAATATAACCTATTATTGTTGGCAAAAAAGTTTTCATGAAGTAAGATTATATTTAATATGGGTTTTCTATAAATGAAATCTTTAAACTCATTTTTCTCAGTTTGTGATTTTTCAAATTCTCCCCATCTTCGAAATGCTAAGGCTTCTACAATTCTAATGCAAATGGTCTAAATTTTTTTTGATTAATCTTGATACTTACTGTATCAAAACTTCTGAGTGGTTTTTTGATATCTATGAAAAAACTTTTTAAAAAAATTTATGAATCTAAAAAAGTACTATTTTCTATCGTTTTTTCCATATGCATCCACATTTTATTTTTTTTACCCTGATCTACTTATTTTATTTAAAATCAGCTCAGAAGTTTTATGTAGTTAGGTATGATGAACAAGTGGTAAAAAAATCTAGTTCCAAATATAAAAATTAAAAAAGAAGTAGGAATTTGAAATTTATTGAATTTTTTTAAAAAAATTTAAATTTTTATAAAAAATTATAAAAATGTTAACAATTTGAAATGTTTTATTATTTTGTATCATTCAGACTTACTTAAATATGATTTCAGAATTTTAATATAGGCTTTATTTAAGAAAAAAAAATTTTTGGTACCGAGTCCCCTTAATTAAAATTAAACTTCGGAATTTCATAGCTTACAAAACTTGTCTGTAAAATTGTATTAAAGTATTAAAAATTCGTATGTCTAATATTAAGACATTAATAACAGATTTGGAGAGAGAAAAAATATTCAAATTTGAGGACTCAAAGTTGAAACCAAAAGATATATTCCGTAATGTTATACATTTAAAAGCTTAACGTGTCTGGTCTCTGTAGCATTAAATTCTCACACGTGCCACAAGCTTCAGCAATATTTATGGTCTCAGAGATTGTAACTGGGTGAAGGTTTAAGCTTGTAAACTGTTATCCTTTTAAGTGTCACTCAAGTTGATTGTTCAGCTTAGTGCGAAGGAGTCATCTGAATCACATAAGTCGAGATTTAATCTTGACAGCTTAATGTGGACGAGGCTACGAGTCGGATTTCAGCTCTCACTAACTTAACAAGTGCGCATTAGACTCAGACTTAAATGAAATCTCCTATATTTGAAACATAATTGGAACAGCTAATGCTATGCGTTAAGCGAAGTTTAAATTCTAAATGGTGTAGAGTAGTGCGAAATGTACTAAGATAATTTTTTGTACCTAAACGTTGCAAAACATTTGGTATCGTGAGAACATGTGACTGTTTTTCATTATACTTTATAAATAATGGGACTTGGTTACTTACTTACTTACTCTCTCTCTCTCTCTCTCACACACACACACACACACACATATACACACACACACACATATATATATATATATATATATATATATATATATATATATATATATATATATATATGTGTGTGTGTGTGTGTGTGTGTGTGTGTAAGAATAAGGACGGTGAAAGGCAAAGTGGTGTAAGTCCCACTTTAAACTTTTTTTAGCTGTGTGTAAAAATTTAATCTCCAATTTATAGTGGAAATGCAAATAATTATTTTTTGCAATATTATAATAATTATTATTAATTATAATTTGTTACCGTGAAAGACCGAAATTGGATAATGTCGACACTCTCCGGTGAATGTCAACACATACAAAATACATCGGTGAAAGACCGTATATTTGGTTATATTCTTATACATTCTGACTATTACCGATGTATTTCGACAAGCACAGATATGCTCTGGTGGAGATCGAGACGAGAAGCAAAGAGACAGACAGGGAGGCTACAACAATGCCAAATACTTTGTTCTGCGGCGATTGAGTCACGTGGCAGATAGTTCATAGAAAAACTCGTCATAGTCAAACACAAGGCTTAGTTGAAAGGACCAGTCAGTAAATACAGAATATGTTGAATGCATGGATGAACGATAACGATACAAATAAATGGTCCGATGGTTTGCCCTTTCGTTAAATTAGCCAAGAACACTACATACCACGAAGGAATAGGCCTAAGTCCTTATGAAGCCCAGTTTGGAGTTAAACCAAAAAGAGGCGTAGCATCGTTATCTTTGCCTAGCTAACAAATTGAGAACATGTGCTGTTATTTAAGTATTCTCCTACTTTGACATATATAATAATATATTTTAATAACAAAGTATGATTTAAAAACGCAACAAAGATATTTTTTTTCAACATTCATCATCAGTGCATGGAGAATGGAGACATTTGCCGGTGTAAGTGAGAAATAAGGACATTTAGCAAATATTTCGGATATACATCAAGCGACTACGTGAATCACACACACACACACACGCTCTCTCTCTCTCTCTCTCTCACACTCTCTCTCTCTCCTCTCCCTCCCTCTCTCCCTCCCCCCTCTATCTCTCTCCCTCTCTCTCTCTCTCTCACGTCTATAGGTAGATAGGTAGGCAGGCATATTTTGCTCCCTGTATAAAAAAATAAATCTACTGATAAAATTTAAAAAAGTGCTCTTAAAGAATACATTTCTGGCTGAAAGAGTAACACATTCCACACAAATTTATTTGTAGCATTAAAGTGTATGATATTAATTGAACTCTATCCGGATTTTCTTTATTAACACACCTTTACAACGATCGTGCATTAAAATTTTACTTTTTTTTCTGTCCCACTAGAATAATTTAATGATAACAAATTTAGGAGCGAGAGCTGGTCGAAATTAAGTTAGAGTGAATTAACAAAATATATTTACTGTTATCCTTCAGTCAATACCGTTTGTGCTAAGAAAACAATTAAAATACCTAATTTCGTAAGTAAACAGCTTTTATAGAGAAGGAAACCCCTTAAGAATAAGAAATAAGTTGATCTTTGTTATGAGATTAAAGTATAATATGAGAAGCTAAATTGGAATTAGCGTAGTTTAATTTATCTTAAAGCTAAAACTAGCATATATTTTTAAAGTTAGATTTTGAAATTAAAATAATAAAAAATGATAGTATTGTAAATACATATTTTCATTAAGTAATAAAGAAAAATTTAATGAATGAAATCATCAATAAATGTTTATTCCTAAATAATGTGCATATTATGAACAGAATCATTTTGCCTTACATAAATGAAATTTATGTAAGATTTTCTGGTGTAAGTAATCAATAAACTAAAACCCTTAACTTATTATTTTAACTGAATTCATTCAAATTTATTTTTCAATATGTCTATCTTAATTATAGTATCATTAGAATCTCCCTATAATTCGAAATTTAAAATGCCTCAGACACCTATGGGATCTTTTGAATATACAAAGAAAAAAAACTTTACCCTCATAAACCTTTTTTGTAACGATATTATATAAGTTTCATAAAAGCCACATCACACTTTGAAATTAGCTTGTTTCTGTTTAGTTGATGGTAAATCTTTAACGATATTTACCTGCTATACATTAAAATGAATTAAATTTCATGCAATAATAAATAATAGTTCAGTTAGTTGCTAACTTTTTTAATAGCTGGTGGAAGTGGTTTTTTATACTATTGGTGGCCGATACGATATGTAGAAGGATTTAATTCCCTAAATATCAGTATTATTTTATAGATACTATTATGCTAACTATTATTGTCTTTAATAGGGCGAAATTGTGGTTACTTACGTGACTGCTTCACAAACACAATTTTAATATTTCTATTAAAAGTTATTTTGTTTACAAGAAAATGCATTCGTAAATAGTTATTAAGTCGTAAATTATATAGTCGTAATTAGATTTTTTAAAATAAAAAATTTGGTTAGGTGTACATGTATCTCTATGAAAAACCAATATATATATATATATATATATATATATATATATATATATATAGTATATATATATAAAATATAAAAAAAAAAATCTTTGGGATTACATTTGTTACCAAAACTAACATATCTTGCTTTAAGACATGATCTCTCTCAAGCATTACGTGAATATCTCACAATTTGTTTTTAAAGAATATTATAAGTTAATAGATTCTTATACGCGCAATGAAAAATTAAATCTGCTTTAATCAGTACCCCCTTAATGTACATTATTTTTACTTATATTCTATATTCTCTATTATATATTCTTATACTTATATTCTTTATAATTAATGCTCTCTTTCAGAAAATTTCCACTTGCAAAATATCAAGAATATTTCTTAAATTTTTTAAAAAATTATATTGTAATATCTAACTCAATTTGTGGCAAGTTTTTCTCCCCATCCTGCATTAAATCTATATTTCAACCCAACTTAACGTGTATATTTTAGGAGTGAAAGTTTTCGAGTACACTAAATGTTTATTTAGATTAACTGTTCTAATTTGCAGCTAACGTGACATAAATCTGACGCTAATGTTGAGTGAGTCATGGGAAGATTAGCAAACCGAAATAGAGAGGCAATTTTTCATGTAAATGCGAGTTTAACTACAGAAGTTTTTATTGAAGTAATTATGACATTATAATGAGGTAAGATTTTTTAAAGTAAATAAGATTGCTGCAGCTGAAATTATTTCGACCGTAAATTTTAACCTAATATGGATGTATGTTCTTGACTTTAAATTATAATATTTTAAGAGAAAAGGATCCCTTATATACTTCCTTTTATGAATCTGAACATTCTTAACGATGTTCAAATAAGCTCTGGCTACATATCAGCAGTAAAATATATTTTAAACAAATATGAACCTTCTCGTTAGAAAATAATTATTTCTAAAATAATGTATTACCTTATTCTTTTATTTTAAATATAAGATTAATAATATTAAATTTTATCATGTTCGATCATAAAACAAAATCTCGTTTACCATTTTTTCATAATTAAAATTAAATAAAAAATAATTATTCATATATTCTTAAAGATAATATATGAATAGTTATTTTTAATTATTTTTTACTTTTCTTTGAAAATAAAAATTATTTTCTGGATAGTTTCCTTGAAGATGTTGATATATTTTGTGATTTGTACCACATTGATTATAAACCTTTAGATTTTTGTGAAGTCTATCATACACATTTGTCTAAAGTTTATTTACGCCTATCCTTAAAATAAATCTATTTATTTTATAACGTGAATAAGTTTTTTGAAAGTTTTATATTAATTCTGATCTTTTTAAAGTAATATTTGTTTAAAAAACTAATAAAAGTATAATAATAAAACTGAAATAATATATTATATTACTAAAATTTCATTAAAAAATTAATATTAATAGCTCCTTAATATTAAAACTACAAAACTGTTAATAACAACTACGAAAATGTTCAGAAGAGAACAGCGTCTGGAGCGTATATGAGAGTAAAAGTCACTGAGACAGGGACATTTGTAGAGTTCAAGCAAGCTCTAAATTATGACATCAAAAAGACAAATGTCATATTACATTTGTTATAAATATAACATTACATGTTACTTTAAGAAATTTACTGCCAAGATTAATCTGAGTAGCTCCAATTTGTTTTCAAGGAATATGTTATCACAACATTATATAGGAAATAAAAAAATTAAATCTGCTTAATCTAGCGCTTATCAATCAGCATTTTGACCCAACTGGTCATTACTCTTATTTCTCTGTACAATTTACGATTATTTGAATAAGAAAAAGAAATGCGTTTGGATAAATTGCACGGATCTCGCAGAAAAAATCCGCACTCCGCATGCTTAGGCTGTTTATGTGGATTCAAAACGCGTTCCACGAAGTAAGTGACAACAAGACAATTTCAAGCTCTTCCGAAAGTGCAATTAAAAAAAATATTCTCTGAAAACATATATGTAGTATTTTAGAGAAATAGCACGATATATGTTAGAACAATGAACAGTTAAGTCAAAATGTATATTAAGAAGCACTTCATTATGCAGATTTCATTTTTTTTATTTCTGAAATTAGAATCTGTTAACATATTCTTTGAAAACCAATGGTGATGTATTAAAATAAATCTTGAGAGAGATGATTTTAAGCAACATATGTTATTTTCCATAACAAATGTGATAGAAAATATTTTTTATATCATAATTTAGAGCATCCTTTTATGTTATCCCTATAAATGCCTCTGTTACAATGTCTTTCACTCTCATACGCGCTCCAGCCACTGTGCACTTCTGAACATTATCATAGTTATTATTGATTGATTGTTTCTTAAAAAAGTATCAAGATTCCAGACTGAAGAAAAAAAATCTCATAGCTGTTACTGAATTTACGTTGGTCATAGTGTTAGGATGCTGATTAACCGTAAAAAGTCCTGTCTTGATTTCTATGTTTGGCACTGTCGTTTGTCACGATCATCGGAATCGACTCATCGAATCAAGTCGTAATCTTGATTCAAGACGATAAGCATCTTTTCGACTTCCAACAAGAGTATTAACCTTCTTTTTGGAAAAGATAACAGAAAAACTTCAAAAGTCAACAAATTAACCGTAGCTATGAGGAACAAAAAATTTGCATTAACGTGTTGAGTTACAAATTTTTCCTTGAAATACTTAAATGCTTATTTTTTTTTAAATTTCTATTCAGGAGAGTTATTTCAGAAGAAGTTAAAAAGCGTTTCAAATCGTATACATTTAAATTTACATATAATTATACAATACATTTAAATATACATTAAATACATAGAAATTTACATTTAAATATACATTAAGTACATATTAATTTTTTATTTCATTACGTCTAGTAGTACTTATAAATTATAATGTACCATAAAACCATACCTCATGCGTAACGAGTTTCCTAGTTATTAAAATAAAGTTGAACAAGAGAGTTCCAATAAAGGCCACTGAATTGAGGAGTGACTACCTTTGATGTTTCAAATTATCTTAAAACAAAAACTTTATGAGTTAAGTATAAAATATTGATTCTGCACGCATATCGATTTACCGTAATTTCAACTTCAGAGATCAAATTATCTAAATTGCTCTATCATTCATTGTTTTGAATATTTTAAGACGCTCCAGGTAACATAATAATCAAGGAACTCTATTATGCCTCATTAATTACTAATAAAATACTTCAAGTTTTATTCGGTTATGCGGTAAATTTAAAACCACACTTAAACGTGATTAGTGCAGCAGAGGCAGTTTTACATTTTCGAATGTATTGTAATAAAACTTTATTCCACAAAATATTGTGAGAGAAGAGGGAGAGAGTAGTATTTTGCATTAAGGCTTATTAACTATGCTGTGTACTCTCGCATTTCAATTTTGAAGAGTTGCGCTTTAGCTAAATTTCTCTCTTGCTTTATAAATAACATATAATATAAGTATTAAATGATCTCTCGCTCTATAGGACAGCAATGTCTGACAGGTAACAGAAGTGGAACACATGTACACAACAAATGCACACAATAAATGACATGCTTATACACAATAAATGACTTAATCCATAAGATTTAGATAGATTACTCTCTCGTTTTATAAATAAGGTTACCAGAATACTTTATTAAGGTTACCAGAATAAGTCCCAAATGTCTTTTAATGTTGCACACGGTTATCTTACTGTTTTTTGTTTAATCTTCTGCCACCGTAACATTATTATTATTATTATTATTATTTTTATTATTTTATTTTTTTAAATCTGTGGCATTAAATAGTTGTCAATTTATACATATTTACTTATTTATTTATTGCTACTATTTGTATTATTTATATTTATTTATTTATTTATTATTATTTTTATTATTATTTTAATTCTTCTTCTTATTATTATTTTATTAATTTATTTATTTATTATTTTTCTTTTGAACTTTCAAGCCAACACTTTTCTTTTAATCCTGAGAACGGAAATATAGCCACAAAAAATTATCCATACCGAGGATATGGAGATCTGCTCTCTGGTGTCTCGTTAATGTACCATGCCTATGTCCTATTATCCACAGTAAAAAATAAGCTTGATATCTACTTTTGAAATAATTCATATCGTTATTGGTCAGACTAGAGGGCATTTGGTGTGATTGTCCTATGAACAAGACCCACACGGCAGCAGTGAGTTGGCCATAGAGACAACTTAACAGCTAGAAAATAAACTTAATTAATGTTGCCATTCAAAAACGCAAAATTAGTTTCCTGGTTCTTGAAAGGAGAGAAAATATAAAACGATTGATGGCATTTGAGGTAATCAAAAAAAAGAAATAAATTATAATAAATGTTGAGAAATATATCATTATATTTATAATATTATAATAATAAAAGCGGTATAAAAGTGGCATACTTGCATTTAAAATTAAAAATTTTATATGAAGCATAACTTTTAAATTTCCTTTTAAATTTAATTTATATATTTTTTAACTCTGTGTAGCATACTTTGTTTTGAATCCTTTAATTTGCGTTAATGCTAATTGCTGCATAATGTTCCATCCACCTTTTAGTTTCCAATAAAAATATCCCCGCGTGTTATATCTATATATATAAAACTCGCAGGTATGCGGCACAAAAATCGACGATATTTCTACACTCGGAATGGCAACGGCTGCAACTACCAGATTTAATCATCAGCGGCCGTCCGCCATTTACAGCCACGTGTCAACATGGATTTATGCACTGAAATCAGGAATGCTGGAAAGCGATCTGCACGATCAAGTGAAAATTGGGAACAGTGTCAAGAAAGAAAGCGAAGAAGAAATAATTCATTAAGAGAGAGCATAAATGATCGCGAGGTTAGACTTAACTGTCGCTAGCACAGCAACCGGTAATAGTTAATTTTGTAAACTTTTTTCAGTACTTTATGAATGCGTACTCCATTTTATAAGTGAAGAAATTTTCCCAACAATTTATTATTTGATATGATTAAGTGTAGATTTATCGAAATTGTTTATCGAAATATTTGTTTATCGAAATTTTAATATTCGTTCGATTCAGCTGCTTTGAATTTCTTTCTTTCGTATAAATGTCCGTATTTCTCGTGTCTGTATTTTTAATTTACAAGAAAGGGACATAAATATATTTTTAACAAAAACCATCGGAGAATCAAAATATTTTTGGGGAATATTATCCTTTGTGTATTATCTCTACGAAAATTGGCATTAGTAAATTATTTTGTGTTCTAATTTTTAGAAAATAGGGAATCTAGAGGGTTTACAACTCGTCCCTCATGCTAAGCTCCGAATTCTATAGTCTCTACAGTTGTGGGCTAAAACAAAGTAATATGATATCACTTTATATCAGTTTCTTTATATCGGTGTTTCAGAAACTGTAGAAATGAATACGTTATGCACCCTCGGGACTTCGCCATTAGTTATCGAGAGGAAGAAAACTAATCCTAACGAGAAGTTAACTCCTCTGAGCACATCGAAAAACATTCTCAAATATCATTTTCATTTCAATGTAAACTCAGTTATAAATTATACAACTATTGTATTCTAAAAATGCTTTTCTTTAACACTAGAAACACGGCTGTCGTCATTTTGACTGTTTCGAACACACTATTGAGTGCTATGTCTGTATTTATGTCCTCAGGCTTCTGAAATTTTATGACATTTTCTAATTTTTCGCGAAATATGCACACACATTTACAAAATTATATTCGATAGTAAAAAGGGGGAGAAAATGTGTTGTATTTATACTAAGACTGAAAGCCTTCAATTTGACGGCAATATAGGAAACATAAAGAAATCTTTAAAATAATACAGGAAAAATGTTAGTTACTTTTCGTCTTTCTCCCCTTTTGCAAATAACAGAAATATTGGATCTTCGAAAATATTGGTGTAGAAAAATAAGGACTGCACAAACCATACATATATTTTTTACGTATAAACCATATCAGGTTGTCAGCTTGACACACATACATAAGTATATATCTAAAAGTATACTAATTTATCATATATTGGTATGAAATAGTTCAAAATTTAAAGTATGTACCTATTTAGAAAAAAAATAAACATTTTAAATTATTAATTTTATTTTTAACCGTCAAAATGACGGCGTTCAGTCTTTTTAGTGAGAAAAATATTCCCGTCTTTCTAGTGTTAATAATCGCTGAAAAAGGTGAATACTGTTTTACAAAGAAAATTCACAGCGCAGTAATTGTTGAAAATAATGTGTAAGCTTCAATTAAAAAAATTGCAAACTGCAACAAATATATTCCAATGAACTATTCTCATCCCTTCCAGTTCCATAGAATTTGGTGTAAAAAATGGGACTTCACCTTTTTCAATCTGTAGTCAAAGACACTATTTTGTTTCTTCTTTTACTTTAACTTTTAATATTTTTAAGAACAGAATAATAGAGCCCTTGATGGCAAGTAACTTTCTTTTTTAGATATTTTTAAAAAGATATCCTTTCTGAATAAAAAACGATTTAATTGACTAAATAAAAAATACATTATATTCACTTTAGTTTCTCTTTTGGAAAAAGATATCTATTATTATTTTGCTTCCAGTGATGATTTTTTTTTATTTCTGAAGATTGAATTTTACTTTTTATCCTAAATTTCTTTTCTTTGTAAGGGTGACATTCAGGAAATCGACAATTTGCCATGGAATATACATGTACATAGACCATATATATATATATATATATATAAATATACATATTGAAAATTCCCTAAGAGGACATGTAATGGTTAAAAAAAAGTTCCATTATAAGGGGTAGCTGTCGAAATGAGGTTTCCTCCATAACACTAGCTCTATGAAGCTATTGTTTGGTTCTGAACAAACTATGGCTATTTAGAAATGTGGTCGTTGAATACTGCTACCGGCTAGAGAAGTATCTTGCAGACACACACATACACACATATGCCTATATGTGTATATATGTGTATATATATATATATATATATATATATATATATATATATATATATATATATATATATATATATATATATATATATATATATATATAGATATATATATATATATATATATATATATGTATATATATATATATGTATATATATATACATATATATATATATATATATATATATATATATATATATATATATATATATATATATATATATATATATGTGTGTGTGTGTGTGTGTGTGTGTGTGTGTGTGTGTGTGTGTGTGTGTATGTGTGTAAACTATAAAATCTAATGAAATTTTAAAGAATCTTTATAACAGTTAAACATTAAACATAATTAATTGAACTAAAACTAAGCTCATTTTGTTGCATGGAAAATCTAAATTTAAAGCAGTAAGATTTCAACAGCTACTTCCAAGAACTTCCAAAATGTAACAAAGTAACATAGACGATGCAAGAATGAACTGAGGAGCATAAGACGTACAGAATTATTTATTTTTAATCCATCTATAAAATATCTTCATTCCGAGAAAATGAGAGTAATTAAAACTAATCAAAATGTCGCTATTTATCTTCTATTATTTTACGCCAAAATATAACTAGTGTTATAATTTTAATTTTTTTCTTTATAGAAACATTTATTAAATGAAACGTGTAGAACTTTGTCTCTGTATTATTATGCCGTTCCAACAATCTGTCTAGAATCACCGATGGATTAAAAAAAAGTGTTTGAAATTTTCTGATCTAGCAAAATTCAGTTAAATAAAAGAAAAGTAACTAGAGATAAAAATTGAAATTTTATTTCAGTATAAAAAACCTCAGTTGTTCATCTGGATTTATTTTGTTAGACTAAAAGTGATAAAAAAATATAAAATTTGCACTGAAAACGTAATCGAATAAAATTGCCTTTGAACAAATCCTAAAATAGGCTTCAAAAATGAGAAGTCAAAATTCAAAGTAAAACGCCGTAACTTGCATCATTGAATACAGCTTTCTAACTTCGGTATGTAATAAACTGCAACGATTTAAAATTTTTCATATTAAATTCATTTTAGAAGTAAAAGAAACATAAGAAAGAAGTAAAAGAAACGTTCTTGGGCAAGTTTAATATAAAATGTGCAGATAAAATTTTCCCTTATTTGCAAAGATTTAACATTTAAAAAGCAATTCATTTTATAAACTGTAATCCCCGAGGATTTTTTGAATGCTTCATAGAGAATAATCAAAAAGTTCCTCGCATCAAATTTTAAACCCTTACTTCAAATAATTGATATTGTTGAAGATTTTTTAATCATCACCATTTTAATATACCTTTGTAAATATATCAAACATATTTTCTCTTTCTTTTCAGTCGTCAGATATTAAGTGCAGGCCAGAACTGTTGACCAGAAATAACATGGCGATGCCCCAGACAGAAAAAAAAAAAATTGCAGCAATTATTCCCAAGGCAGTAATTTAACAGTTCCATTGAAGAACTTTAGAAGATAAATTCATTCTCTAAAACTTTTAACATTTCAATTTCGAGGTCTTTAAATCTTTTCCAAAACTTCATCAGTTCCAGTCAGAGCGAGAACAATCACTATTTTCTTTTTACTGGAGACAAACAGAGTTTGAGACAGTTTGTAACCGTTCTCCAAAAAACAGACTGAGATATATAGCAGACCGGGAGAAAATATATTGTTCGGAATATTTCTAAAACGTGCAAAACTTTTGCAATTTCATTATACACAGAGTACGGTATATCCAAGAAGTGAAAACGCTTTATGTGCAGTTGTAAACTATGACTTTAGTTGTATAGCAATGTTGTGTACAACTCGATATTGATCTTTTTTCAATAAATCAATTTTTATATTATTACTTTTACTGATAAATCAAGTCAAAAACAATTACCAGTGGATGAATAATCTTTCAGAACTATTCTGGAAGAATTTTTATCACTGGATCCCTTGTAATGAGTGTTTTTATCAATTAGTGAAATAGGGAAGTAGTTGAAAATAAAACTGTCGGAAAGTCTTAAAGAAAAAACATGTATGTTTTTAAAAATTTTATAAGTCTCATTCCAGCAGTATTGTGACATGCAGGATATCATTATCTATAAACAGCCAAATTTTACTCCTGAGGTTGGTTGAGGTAAGTGTATAGAAAAAAGTATTTATAAAGTAGGATGTTCAAGTTTAAGTTTAGAAACAATCGCTTAGATATCTGCTTCTGTGTTTCACATGTAGGCATCGTATCTGTTATTTAAAGAAGTTCGCATTTCCACACATGATAAAAGCTGATATAGAGAAGATTTATTATAACTATGAGACATTATAATTAAACCAGCAGTTTGAAGAAGCAAACGAATCCAAGAACAGCTTTTCTGGGAAATAAAAAAAAACTTCATATTTTCTTCTTAATTATTTTTCTTCACTAAAGTTTTATATAAGTATCTTTACATACTCCCACTTTTCCAGTACCTTTGACAGGTCAGTTGGACTGTCCTTAAATAAACTATACGGTAAAAAAACCATGAACTTGTTCCCTTCTTCAATTTGATTATAAAATACGCATAAAAATCAATAATTAAAAAATGAGAAATATTTTTATTTATAAAAATTATGTAAACATTTGTAAAAGTTTGTAAAAAAATTATTACTAATCATCACTTTTATCGTCACAATATGCAGTGGTTGCAGTAGTCGGTCTCATGGAAACTTCTCCATAAAATGGTTTGTACTCATGTGGAATGTGAGTAACTATCATGCCAACATCCTAGATCTTCTCTTCTTGTATTGGAATTTTTTCATTGTAAGATTTTCTTTTAGAATTTCGGGTATTCCTCTGTTTGACTTTTTGAGCAAAAATTTGTGTTTCACCAAACCAACAATGAACTCAGATATTCTTAAATAACCTTTTGGAATAGGAGTATTCTAACTGTCTGTATTTGGAAATAGAAAATTTCGACTTTTCCAGGGACTTATCGTTCTTTTATAGAGTTTAGGCCACTAATTCTTGAAGTCTAGGATACTTTTTGTTTCGATTTTAGTAACATTGAATCTTTTCTTCATAGGAGATTACATCAAATAAGTATATTATTGCGATGTGTAAATTCTATCCATTTGTCTAATTTTCTTTTTAGCAGTCCCAAAATTGCGATCACTTTTCAGGTAGGAAGCCCTAGTACAGGGAAGTACTGATATATTTTTTCTTAATAGCCCGGTATTAACCAGTGCAAGAAAACATCGCACAAGAGTTTGTTTCGGTTTTGACAACCTCAGGCGTCTATAAAAACGTGAAGATCTTTAACCTCGGGGTCTATATATTTAATTTTCACCACAGCCTGCTACAAACCATGTTTAGCTTCAATCACTAGATAAACGTATAAATCGGTAGAATCTGTCTTCATATCGTGTATGCAGAACACATATAGCCATTTTGCTCAGGTGTAAACGAACGCGACAACAGCGACAGTCTGGCCAAGCACGATACCAATAGTTTGAAGAAGGAAACGAAACCTGGATATGTTCCATTCTTTATACTGACAAATATTATAAGGCCCTATTACACCAGTGAGTGATTTCGTTCCTTTTTTACAGTTCAGAAGGAGCGTCTATATATAAATGACAGTTTGGAGGAAAGAAAAGAAGTAAATACATTTTTTTGGCGCCTGTTCCCTTCTTCAAATTGCAGGTTCAATTATTTTTAGACAAACGATATTCCATATGACACCTGCATCTTTTAAAATCAAGGATTCAAATTTATTTTCCTTCTTTAATAAGCTTAAATTATTTTACGTGGTCGTCTTTTCATTTACCACATATACGAAAAGAAAATCGAATTGGCGCAGATTTGGAGACAGGACTTCCATAGCGATTATTTACAAACTCAAGCATATGTCTTCATTCTGTGAGATGCATTTTCTGTGGATTCTTTCACATGTGGACCTCAGAAGAAACGACGTCGCAGATAAATTAGTTAAGGAGGGTGTCATGTGGTCCATTGTTCTTTTCTAACACATTGACGTTTTTTGAGCTTTACTGTAATACAAAAATCTCTTCAGGCAGGTATGGAACGTTCCTCTAGTACACTGTTGGTATCGTGGATTATCTCAGGAGTCATCACTTTTAACTGTAGTCTCAAAATTCAACCTATCTGCCTTGAAAGCCCGTCTGCCCAGGCATTCCCACTGCACATTCTCGAGTGTCCGGGTTCGTCCCGTGACTACCTGATTTCTGATTCTCAATCAGTGTATGATTCCGTGGGGGTGAACTGACCCGTAGATTTGGTCTAGCTGCAGATAGACATGGAGATTAACAATAACAATAAAAATGAAATAAAGAACTCGTTATGACGAATTACCTTCTTCAAAAACACATGGTTTGTATAGAACTATTACTGATTTGGAGAAGATCTGGCACAGATTTAGAGACAGGACTGGCATAGCGGTTATTTACAAACTCAAGCATATGTCTTCATTCTCTGAGATGCATTTTCTGTGGATTCTTTCACATGTGGACCTCAGAAGAAATGACGTCGCAGATAAATTAGCGAAGGAGGGTGTCATTCGAGCCATTGTCCTTTTCTCACACATTGACGTTTTTTGAGCTTTACTGTAATAGAAAAATCTCTTCAGGCAGGTATGGAACGTTCCTCTAGTACACTGTTGGTATCGTGGATTACCTCAGGAGTCATCACTTTTAGCTGTAGTCTCAAAATTCAACCTATCTGTCTTGAAAGCCCGTCTGCCCAGGCATTCCCACTGCACATTCTCGAGTGTCCGGGTTTGTCCCGTGACTACCTGATTTCTGATTCTCAATCAGTGTATGATTCCGTGGGGGTGAACTGACTCGTAGATTTGGTCTAGCTGCAGATAGACATGGAGATTAACAATAACAATAAAAATGAAATAAAGAACTCGTTATGACGAATTACCTTCTTCAAAAACACATGGTTTGTATAGAACTATTACTGATTTGGAGAAGATCTGGCACAGATTTGGAGACAGGACTGGCATAGCGATTATTTACAAACTCAAGCATATGTCTTCATTCTCTGAGATGCATTTTCTGTGGATTCTTTCACATGTGGACCTCAGAAGAAATGACGTCGCAGATAAATTAGCGAAGGAGGGTGTCATTCGAGCCATTGTCCTTTTCTCACACATTGACGTTTTTTGAGCTTTACTGTAATAGAAAAATCTCTTCAGGCAGGTATGGAACGTTCCTCTAGTACACTGTTGGTATCGTGGATTATCTCAGGAGTCATCACTTTTAGCTGTAGTCTCAAAATTCAACCTATCTGCCTTGAAAGCCCGTCTGCCCAGGCATTCCCACTGCACATTCTCGAGTGTTCGGGTTTGTCCTGTGACTACCTGATTTCTGAATCTCAATCAGTGTATGATTTCGTGCGGGTGAACTGACCCGTAGATTTGGTCTAGCTGCAGACAGACATAGAGATTAACAATAACAATAAAAACGAAATAAAGAACTCGTTATAAAGAATTACCTTCTTCAAAAACACGTGGTTTGTATAGAACTATTACTGTTGTTTTAAGTCCAAGCTCTACATGAGTTCGGTAAACGCAAATTTGTAATTTCGACTCTCTGCTGCCTTAAAACATGAAAATGAGGTATTTTTATTGTAAAATTTATGAAAATGTGTTCTTTGTAATAGCAGTTATATATCGATAGCATAATTTGAGCTATAAAACAGAAATATAAGACCCTACAAAGGATCGATTCACCACAAAAGCTAATATACGCTATTCGTTCCGCAAGAGCTGTTCAGATAACTAATTTTGAAAATTGAAACTATCCATTACGTAAAAATATACTCTATTTTTATTTGTTACCAGACTAATTGTAACCCATTGGGCGCCTCACTACTCATAAATTATAAAGTATTCATGTTGATTACGATATCGAAGGAAAAAGAAGGTTTATTTTGTCATCAATTAATGACATAGTTTGATCTATGGTTTTTACTGATAAATCAAGAATAGAAAATATTTAGTACTCGTTACTTTGAGAATTGAGTTCCCTAAGCTGACCAAAGATGGTTTTGATGACATATTTTGGTTCTTTTGAAATCTTTTAAAAATCTTTAAACTATTTTAATATTTTAAGAGATGACACGGTCAACGCCTTTGTCATTATTTTATTTATTTATTTATTTTTCTATGAAATGAAGATTCTCCAGTCACCTGAGATATTGTAATAGTACAGTTGCAATATGAGTCTCATGTTTAGATGTAGTATTGAAAATGGTTTAAAATATCATGCAGAGCTTGGCCTTATTTATATAAAATAAAACTGTGATTTTTTAAGTGGAAACGTTTTCCAAAGGAAATTTAAATGAATTATAATCGCATTTAAATTACATACATTCTACCGGTATGTCACATGATATAGTAATCACATACATCATATGTTTGTTTGGTTTTAGTAATATTTGTACGGAAAATGAAGGAAAAATTAACTCTTCGTGGCAGCTACAAGAAATGAGGATCAAAATGACTTCAGTTTTAATAAGTTACCTTATTTGAAATCCTCTGTCTCCAAATCTACCAATTTTATAAACTGTACTTTTCTTCCAAGGATTTTCAATTGATGGAACCTTTTGATCGACTAGTTCCTTACTCGAAACTCAAGAAATCTTTAAAATTTGGCAAATATTGCGGAATGGGAACAAAGGAATTAAAATACTTATTACATAACACTGGAATCTATTATAAAGGATTTTATTATAAAAATAATCCTTTATCTGGAATCTATTTTAAAAATTTTTTTCCACTTTTACCCATTTCTCATATTCTGTCAAAATTCTGTCAAATTCTGTCAAAATTCATATTCTGTCATATTCTGTCAAATTCTGTCATATATTCTGTCTATTATGTCATATTCTGTCAAAAGCAAGACCTTTTTTTGAACTTTTCAAATTAAAGTGATTTACTGAGAGACTCGGCAGATTATCAATACAAAGTTAAAATATGTTTTACAGCCCTAAAACAACAGTTTTGATAACGTTCCTAAATCTAGCAACATAGTATTAACGAGAGAGAAAACTTGTTTTTCCTTACTGTGAGATATGTGTGATATTAGTCTAGATATTTTCCATGGGACATGGCACATAATGTTGTTGACACACAAGAGAGAAAAAGGAGAATTTACTAGCATTTCACAATGCATGTAAGAATTTTTTTAAACTTTTTAATTTTTTTTATGTACGGAATAACTTGTCGTCAAACATTCGCCTATACTACGCCACAGTTTAATGCCCATTTTTTTATGGGGGCACCATATAGGGGGACAGCATTATCCCCTGGGAAGGGATGACACAAACGAAGGCATTTTTCGTGGCGCAACGCTGGGATTCGATCTGAGCACCCCTCAGAAAACCAGCGCGCTGTACCACAGGGCCATCACAAGCCTGCATTTAAGAATATAATTACTAGGCACACAGGTTATGAAGTAATGCCCCTGCACTGTCATTACATCATAAATTTGTCATTAACTGATGCCATTAACTGATGTCCATTTGCATAAAGTACGTGCTGTTGTTGTTGCTGCTGCTAATGTCTACTTCTATCTCCAGCTGGACTAAATCTACGAATCCGATCACCCACAACAAATAATATACCAAAAATAAGTTCAGAAAACAGGTTATCACGTCGTAACTCCAGGCACTTTATTACGTGCGGTGGAGAGGCCTGGTTAGACTGAAATTTAGTGAAATATGATGAATCTTCCTCCAAGTCAAGGATTTGACCAAATTTAACTTTCATAGCACTGGTTGCAATTCAGTTAATGTCGCAATGTATTAACCTTAGAGGTCGTAAATTAGGGAGACTGTTATTATATCCTAATTTTTCTAACTAGGTCCTTTGCCTAAGCGCCGAACGCGTCCATTTTGGACCTAAGTGACGGACGTTGCAGTATCAACAACAGTAGGACACATATCTCATAGATGGAGTAAAATGCCTCTGTGAGTCACAAGGTGGGGAGCACCTAGGGGTAGAGGTTGACTTTGGGTATCCGGCTATCTTTAAGACATCGAATTTGGAGAAAATTCCGAGATTGTTTTTATTCCTTTTTTAGGATTGTAAATTTATATTTCTAAATCTTTTTTTTTTCAGTACGATCATTAGAAATTAAATGAGAGAGATTTAAAAATCAGCAGCAGCTATGAAATTCAATACAAGTTGAAAACTTTAATCGTGTTTTCCGAAGAACTTATTTTTCATTAAAAATGTAAAAGACTCTTGTGGTAACTAACAATCTAATCATAATATGTCTATGAAATTTTTCATGTATGTTTTTCGTAATAGTAAGAATGTAATGTACTGCAGATTTTGTTCTAGGTAAATTATTTGGTGATTTATAGCTGCATTTATAAAAAATCTCATGAAAAATGACTAAAACTTTACGTGCAATTGCATATAATGACCTGTAGATTAGCTTTTAGCTCATTAGCTTTTAGCTCATTACAATTAGAAGGTACATCTGGCAGAACAATTTTAATGTTATATGCATATTTATTTTTTAGAGGTAGAGCCGTTTTTGTAAAAAAATGCTCAATTTCAACCCAATTTCCTCAATTTTGTGAAAAACTGCAATATCTATTTTTTCCTCATTTTCGAGTTTTGGTGTTATATTCCTTCGAAAAATAAGTCAGAAATTTTCGCAAGTACAGTCTTTCAAAGAAATGTCTCTGATCGTTGTCGGATAACTTAGATAATGTGCATGCATGCTTTATCTGACTACAGGGAATAGACTTGACGCTTTGGATGACCCAGGAGCATTCACTCCCAACGTGTTCTTCCTAGTACCACCCTCTCGACACGGTGAGGCAACAAGAACTTACCGGGGTGTGTGCTCTAGTTTAGACAAAAAATGAGAAATTTTTCTCGCAATAAAATCTTATTTAACAGTTTATTTAATCTTATTCGAATAAAAATTTAATCCGAATAATAATAAGTTTCAAATCAATTTTTATATAATGTATGAAATTTTTGTACAATTTTTCGGAAAGCAGGTATTTCTAACAAATTTTTAGAAAATATACATATACATTTTATTTTTATTTTTAGCAATATTTTGGCAAATACGGATTTTCCTAAAACAAAAGAAGCAAGACCGTACCGATACAGTATACCTCAGGAACAACGGTAAAATCTGTACAACACATTGGGACTATACAATTAACGCAAGGAACAACGGTTAGATCTGCATAAAACGATAAAAAAATTAATTACCTAGAATGAAAAAAAAATCTTTGCGTTTAAGAATTATTTAAATTTTTTTTAATCATGCATTAAATATTTCAAACTTTTTCCTAAAATTTCTAATTGTAAACCTTTTTGGAAATGTACTTTTTGTGTTTGTACAATAGTAAAGTCTATCTCCTGTTGCATTTTTTTAAATTAGTTTTTTTCGCAAGATTAAAAAAAAATAGAATCTATAATTCCATATCAAAGAGATTCCTTGTCAAAGGAAAAAAAAACAATTCTTCAAAATTTAAAATAGATTTTAAAAAATGTATTACATTTTATCTCTGCATAAAAAAGAAAGTATTTAAAATATATATATATATATATTCCCAAAAGTTTCAAACATTTAACGTTTGTGTCTAATGGTAAAATATGCAATTTTTAAAACTCTGTTGAATCCTTCTTTTCTTCAAATAAATATTTTTTTTCTGTTTGCGCACAAATTTGACGTTTTTGAAATTTAAAAAAATATATTCTCCTAAGCCCTATTTAAAAAAAAATTATATAAATCTAATGTTATGATAAGAAGACTGAGCAGAACATTTATTCTCTTATAAATTTATAGCATGCAAGAAATTTATATTTTTCAGTTGTAAGTGAAAGTAGGAGATGAAACATTTCACATTTATTTTACATTTTCAAACAATGTTTCACTTTTCTTAAGCGTGTCTTGAGACAAACTAACGTAAATGCCTAGGGAGGCTTAGGGAAGGCATATTCATTTTATTCCCTATTTAGATTCGTACTCTCTTGACATTTGAAGCCGTCAGGGATACAACATAAAGTGTTAACATTTACGTCCCTTAGAAACATGCAGTTTCAGCTTACATAAATGTTAAATTGAAAAATAAATAGTATTTTGTGATCACATTTCAAATTTCATTTTATTCGTATGTCAAGGGGTTAAAAGTAAGAGACCTATGCGGAGAATACTAGTTGAGTATTTTGATTCATTTTTCTCTCATTTCACTATTCATTTAAGTTCATTCTCTTTAAATTTAAGTAATTTATAAGTTAGAAACAAACGGTTATCGCCAAGAAAAGTTTTTGCTAAGAAAAGTACAATAAATCAGGGATATTCATAAACCAATAGAAAGGGGAAAATTACACAGTTAAAAAAAAACAACTTTATTATACATCCACAAATGTTTCTTAAGACGACAATGGAGCTTCAGCGTTTTGGGGACAAAAATATGTCCCCAAAACGATTTTTTTTCTTCTTTCAGCAAATGATTCTGCAACTCATCAGCTTTAAATTTAAAAAAAAGTATGTTGATCCGATCATTATGAACCGAGTTATAAGAATTTTTTTCAAACGTACACAATGGAAATGTTAGTCAAATTAAAACTTTAAATACTCTTTTCTCAAAACAACTTTTCATGTCGTTTCGGTAAGTTCAAAATGATCCATGCGTCATAACTTTTCTTAAATTTTCAGAAAATTTCATAAAATGATTATTTATATATGTTAGAATAAAACTTAGTAATCAATTCATTATATTATTTTAAAGCAACTTAAATTTTTTACAATAAAAAAAATTGAAAAAACTTTGCATAAAATGATCTATTTTTATCGATTTCTTTTCTAGTTTTTATAAATATGACTGTAGATCATATATTGTTACTAACTTTTATTATAACTATATAAAGCTAGCTTAAGAGAGAAAATTAGATATCTGAGACAAAAATGAATGCGCATGGAACATTTTAAAATATAGTAATTAACAATCTGATTTAAATTAATATCTTAATTACATTCTGATTTTTTTTTAAATTTAGAATTTCCATCTCTAAACAACACTGTATAAGTATTAGTGATGCGACATCGATAACAAAACATCGATGTTTTGAAACATCGATATTCAAAATTAAAACATCGATGCAAATAAAACATCACCCAAAAACCATCGATGTTTTTAAACATCGATGTTTTAGAACATCCATTTTTTAAAACTGGTTTAGTAACCTCTAACATTAATGTTACTTCCGTTAGTCTTGGGGGAGGGGGTGATTTAATTTTACTCTTTGATTGGACAGACACAAATGACAAAAACTTGGTTGCTTTCGGCTACTTTGATGACTCAAAATTCTCGTCGTAAATACCGCCATGTTTTTCCTTCAAATGTCCAGATAAATTTGTGGTATTGCCAGAAGTTTTGAGGGACTTAAGGCAAATATTGCATTTCGCCAATTTGTCAGAGGTTTTGTAAAATTATTTCCAAACGGTACTTTTGGGAGGCATCTTACTAATAATATTAAAGTCAACTTATATAAAACCAGAACAAAACAAAAACTTAAATGGATGCACTCGTGTATATACTATTTGTAAAATAAAACCCCATGGAAGGTTCTGGAGTGTCAGGAACATTCCAAGCTCTCTGATTGGTTCATTGGTTGTTAATTGCCATTTGTCTGTTTGCTAAGGAATCATTCCCCCTTTTGTATTCGTTTTTTTCAGAATTCAGACTTGCATTTACTGAGTGTGAAAATTATGCTACGTGGTAATTTTTTTTAAATTACGGTACTTTTTCATTAAAAAAAAAACATCCAGACAACGTAAAACATCGAGCACAAAACATCGATGTTAAAAAAACATCGGCTTCAATAAATCGATGTTTAAAACATCGACATCGATGTCGCATCCCTAATAAGTACACAAAATTTCATAGAAATTCGTCGATAAATTTAAAAAAAGTTTTTCATGGTCCATTTTCACCTTAAGTAGTTAAACTATTCATTAGAGGTGACTAATCTTACTTGACTAATAGACTTATAATGATTAATCTTACAGTTTTTTCTCTTCACAAGTTACTTTTCTACTACAATGGCAGGTTAACAGAAATTATTTCTCTTTTAATGTAAATGCGGTCAGTTCTATTAAATTTTATAATGGAGAAAGGATGGGATAGAAAATAGTTTGATTATAATTAAAACATCCACCTACTTTTGATACAGTGATAAAATGTCACACCAGGACAGAACCATTTACGTTCTTGACAGCTGGGAAAGTGCTTGATAAGTCATTCTGTAAGGTGCCTCCACACTATTCACAGCCATTCGAATGAAAAGTACGGCTGTGGAAATTGTTACTGAAGACTACTTATTTAGAATCGTCTCATACTTTATACCAATGTGCAAACTTTCGTTCGCAGTTCCACGAAGTATGTTAAAAACGTTTATGTCCGGAAAATGCTTTAAACACTTTTAAAAAATTTTATCATTATTTTGCAACTGTCATTAGAAATATTATTGTTATTGAGGACAAAATAAAAGTATTTCCTGTCTCAATAGTGGTTGTTTTAACAATTTCGGACCGCTCCATGCTTCCTTTGTCGGAAATGCACCACACAGTTTTTTAACGCTTCTTAGAACATTAATTACACAAATAAGTTGTTTCCATAAAATTAAATTTATTTTTACGAGAGTTACAAAATGTTGCGTTTTCGCAACATCAGTCCAAAGCGGTATAAAAATTTAAAATTATAATTTTTTAAATTTTTTTCTTTAAATCTTTGGAACATTTCGCATGAAGAGGTACATTACACTTATTACATACAATAATTGTTTGATTTTTGCAGTGTTTACATATTTTTTTGTTTATTTTCACTATTTTTAGTAATAATATGGCCCATACGGTCTTTCCGAATTTCGTTGAGAATTAGATTTTGAATTGAATATGGTCTTCCAATATGTGAAGTTTCAGGTAAAACAGAATTCATCTCCATTTCTTCAAACCATTTTATCAAAGATATGGCTCTCTCAAAGATATAGATCTTTGAAACTCTAATAAACTTATTTTAGAATTCATTACATCCATGTAGAGTCTCCATTTTTCCCATACAATATGCTCCTTTTTCTTACTATATTGCTTACTTTTACATTTATTAGAAAAAAATGTCGATTTCACCTGCAATGTCTTTAGGTGATTCGACATTTTCACATAAAATATTATTATCAATAGCTTCTTCATCCGTCAAATCATCCGGATCTGGAGGGATAATGACGAATTATGGTTCATAATTTGTTGAGGACGATTCTGAAATATCATCATCATCTAGCCCATGAAAATAATCCAATGTCTTTTCTAGTGTCAAAAATCACTTTTTTCTAGAGAAAAACTTATCTGAAATGAAAAAAAAAATGTCAATCTACTGCATAAGAAAAAGGCCGCATATCAAAATCTTAAATAATACACATTGGACTGATGTTGCGTTTCGAAACATTTTTAAAAATATGAATTGAGAAACATAAAAACAAAAATTATGCCTTACCTGTTGAAGCCATTTTGTTCTTTAAACTCTCAAGTAAACTCGGAACAAGCATCAAATCGGAAATTTAACATGTGCTGATATCTAAGGTTATTATTTGAAATTAGTCATTTTTTTCCCTTTCAAAACACCAGAAAAAAAAATTTTTTGCAAGTGCTAAAAGCGGGAAAATGTGGAAACAAAAAAATTATTATGATCAATTAAAGTATAGAGAATAAAATTAAAATGTTACTTCAGACGTACAAAACTTAGAACATGCCTTTAAAAAATACAGAAATTAATGTTGCGTTTTCACAACGCCAGTCTTAAATGGGTTAAAGGAAGCTAATTCCGATTTTGTCATATACTTAATAAACAAATTTGCTACATATACGAAATCTGCATGGGTCCATTCGGGATAGAATCTCAATTTTAAAGGCATCCAATTTCAGATTTTGAAATAATATCACGTTCCGAAAAGTTTGATGAATTCTTCATTGATTCAGAAGGCAAATGCATAGTTAATTTAAAAAAAAATCAAAGCCATGTATGTTACGTTTAAAAATGTCAGTCGTAAATTCAAAAATTAAACTTCAACGATCTTTCATTATCATAAAAGGCTCTGTTACAGTTGAACCAATTTTATCATAAAGTAAAAAGGTTAGTTCGTAATTTAACCCAAAAGAGTAAATTGGAGTTTTATTTTATCTTAGGATTTTTTTTCCAGCATGATTTCACTGATAACCCGATAACAAAATACATAAAACTGCTTCAAAATGTATGTAAATAATTGAATGAAGGTAGTATACCCCATGAATAAAAAAAATACACAAGCTTAAAAATTTAAAGAGTTACATTTTTCGGTCTCTTTAGTCGTATGAATCGTAAGAATTTTGATTCGAACATAATTAAGGACATATAATTTGATGTTCAGTCTTTATCGATTAAGGTGACTGCCTACGTTCAGAGGCAATATTTTTTAAATCATTTTTTTAAAGGATTTTTTTGTCTTTTATGGTAAAATAGCATTTATAAATTAAAAAAGGGACAAAAACTTGTAATACCATACTTTTTTATAAACTGCTCAATTTGAAGTAATTTTTAATGAAATTTAGCTAAAACACCTATCACTCTGCATAAAATTATAATGCTACTATTTTAATTTACTTCTCCCACATGATACATATGACAGTTTTCTTCAAAACGACCCACAATCTAAGAGAAATTTTAAAATGCAAAAATAACACACACAATTTTATGTTCCAATATGAAAATTATTCCCGGTTCGCCATTCATTTCCTTAAAAAAAACAACCCCAATAAAAAAAATATTTATTATACATCAATTCATTAACATTATATTATCATTAACATTCATAATTGTGCATCATTTCATTAACAATGGCATCTAAAATATTTCCTGAAAATTTTACCAAATTATATACATTATCATATGAGATATCATGACAACGGTAGAGATTTGTGCAAAAATACATAATTCTGAGAAAAACGCATTTAAAGTTGTTTGTGACTTCAATTTTGTAGTAGAATATGTTTTTTAAATAGCTATAACTCTGGTTCTAATTGATGTAGAATGAAAATCAAAACGGTTTTGAAAAGAGAAAAGATTGAATCACACGATTCTTGCAAAAAATGAAATTGACCAAAATAGTAAAAAATGACATTTTCACCTTTATTAGTTCTGGATTATATAAAGAAGTAGACTCGGTGTTGCGCATTTATTTTTGTTATATTAGTGAGGAGAGGCATGTATAGGCATTTTTATAAAGATATGACTTATTGTTTGAGTTTTCAAATGTACTGTTTAATTTATGTTTAAATCTTCTTATGTTTCATACCAAAACATTTACCCTGAGAGCATTTGCCCATAGAGCATTTTCCCAAGATATATGGGCCAGATTATTTTTTGTTTGCTATTTCAATCAGGGAGTGTCCCGTAGGTGTAAACGCGGATACCTATACCGCATGAGGTGTGACCTTTACTGTGCTGAGAGAGAGTGAAAATTTGTGTAAAGATTTGACTTGTGTTTCTCCCGAAGACAAAATACAGCAAATTTAAAAAATACACCATCCAGTGACCATAGAATATAGAGAGACTGATGTTGTATGAAAATATAATTTTGAATTATACATACATATATTTCCCCCTGTGTGAAATATTTATTCTGTGTAAGACATGAAGATATCGGTTTAAAACGTTTTTAATCGTTTCTAAAACGAAACTGTTTGTGGGGTTATGCAAAACCGTAACACACCTCCATGTCCGTAACATTCCTCCTGATATGCTAAGAGCTAATGTCTATAATGCAGTAATGCGATTTAACTTCCTTACGGAAAATGGTGGACGCCACATTGATCATGCTTTGTAACACGTTTCAGAAACGATTAAACAGATTTTAAACCGATGTCTTCATGTCTTATCAATATTCGTTTATCAATATTGCATACAACGCTATTTTCCCACTGGTGGTGAGTTTTGAACTATTTTTTGGCGGAAAAGGAACTCCCATGACCTCCTTTAAACTCTTACGAATTTTGGTAGCATTTGGTCCAGTCGTTTTGCTTTTATGAAAATTTCAAAGTGGAACTTTAATTATAACCACCCTGTGTATGTATATATATATATATATATATATATATATATATATATATATATATATATATATATATATATATATATATATATATATATATATATATATATATATGTATACATATATATATATATATATATATATATATATATATGTATACATATATATATATATATATATATATATATATATATGTATACATATATATATATGTATATATATATATATATATATATATATATATATATATATGTATATATATATATATACATATATATATATATATATATATATATATATATATATATATATATATATATATATATATATATATATATATATATATATATATATCTTACTTGCACTTTTCAGGTGTTTACACAAATTATTGGTATTTAGAATATAATGCCCTGGTGTTATTAATATCTTCGAGTATTTTCTCCATTGACTTGACTATATTTTAAATGGTTTGATTATCAATTTTATCTCATTCGATTGAGCTTATTGATTCTGGCTTAACTCTTCCGAACCTTTAAGTCCATAATTATCATATATTTATACTAACTTCTTTTTACAATATACAATAGACATTCTCAAATAATATTAGCGTATGTTTAAGATCATCATCCTGCAGCAAATAATAATTTTCCTCTTCCTAGCTTCAGGTCACTAGGCTGTACATTATGCCGCAAAATGTTAATATACTGCCTTGCATTCATAATCCATTTAATAAAGTGTTCAAAATACAAATTCCAGAACATAACATGGACACAAACAGCACAACACAACCTTCCCCCATATTTAACTGCCATGAAATCTTCTTTGGATTCAACACTGAATTACGATGATGATTGTTTTCCGATAATCTGAGCCAATAAGAGTGAAATTGCTCTCATCGGTAAATAATATATTTTTCTAAAAATCAATAGATTATTTTATGTACGTATTAACAAACTGCAAGCTTTCTTCATGCTATTTTCAATAACATGTATGTTTTTCATCGGCACTCTACAGGGTTAATTAACACCTTCTAAAACTTTTTGAGCACAGACATGTTCAAAAGCGGAATCAGCAATTATTTCTGAACACGTTTGGGCAGTTACTTCTACATGTTTTTTTTCGTACTTCTGGAACAATGTATCAAGGATCTCTGTTGGGTATCTCACTGCGGACACCTGAACGGGCTCTTTTAAGGCTCTGTTAATTGCAGTTTTATTGGCTTCATGCTTATTACAAAGTTAACAATTAAAAAGCATTTTTCTGCTATTGTCTCACGATAACTTTTCTCTTCAATATGAAGTGAAATAATACACACGCGACGAATATCCGATAGTTTTCTTACTTTTGGAGATTTTTATTTAAATATCGAGACTATTTTATAAACCATACAATATTGTTATTACTTAAATAACATAATATGGGAGAGTATTTGACAAAAATGTATAGATTCCATATCTGTCTGTTAATAATTATTGTTATCGCCGTGATTCTAGAAGATTAGTACATTGCGTTAAAAATAAAAGAATAAAACAAGAACTCACTAACCACACTTTCAGAATAAATGACACTTTATTTAATACATGAACTAAGAGAGCCCATAATGATTTAAACGTGGGCATCACATCTTTCCCCAAAGGGCCGGTGTTGCGTGCTCACGCCTTAAATTTTACCTTGCAATAGAAAACTCAATTCGACAACAATATTCACCACAAGATACCTGAAGCAGTGTCTACTATTTCTCATTTATTACATCTAATTCCAAAAAAACCTGAAAACGAATACATAATGTTGCCATACATAAATATATTACGCTAAAAGAAAGATCATACATCAAATAGAGAGTCGAGAATGTAAAGTTGCTGGCTTGTAGAATATGACGTAAAATAAAACTTGTGAAGTTATATCAGAATGGAACATCCTACCACCTTGGGATGTCAGAGGACATCTCAAAAAAAATCTTCATAAAATCTAATATTTCACATATCACAAGTCCAGTTTTTTAGGTAGTTTAATAGTCCGACCACTTCTAGTCACACGAGAAGAGGTTTTATCAGTATCCTCTTCGTCTCTTTATCCTTGTGGTTCTGTGATGTTTTATTACCGGTCTGTGCGGGAGATAATGTACTGTTGATTCTTTATCTGCAGGTGGTACTTCTTCGATAAAGCCTAATTTTGGCCATTCCGTCAACGCATTGCCATATGCATCGTAAAGGTTTTCGGGATGAAGCCTTTTTGTTATCTTTTCTAATCTTTTCAGAGCTAATTCTTTATAAGAGGGTAAATGCATATATTCTTCTTAACATGGAAGCGTAACTTCATAACGACCCTCTTCGGTTACAGATATTGAATCAAAAAATTCATTTTCGTTTGAAAATCTTCTTCTTTTTTAGATTTTACCTTAGCGGAATCTGTAATTCCGATAACATCAAGGTTACATAGATCCGTGATAGAAGCTTCTTGGATAAATAATGAAGTCACAGTCATTGCAAAGTTCTCAGCTTCACCGTTAAAAGGAAACTGACCCATTAATGTCCAACCTAATCGAGTTTCCATCGCAAGAAGTCAGTAAGATAAATTTATTTGTCTTCCTTTGAAAAATTTGGCTGCGAGATCAACTCCGATCAAGATCTCAATAGGTCCTGGTGGATCATCAGTATTGGTGATATGAACATTAAGACATCTAGTTTCTTCCATCCAGGGATCTCTTTTTACGGAACTGACATTTCCGCAAATTATGGGCTGGTCCAAAATTTCAAAATTTTCAATATAATTGCTATCAATATTTCCCAATTCAACATTATAACTGGAATGGTTTCTCTGTGAAATCTTAAGTCCACCGAAAAGGGAATGAATTATAACTTCTTGTCTTAATGATGTACAACCCAATTTCGTGGTCGTTTCTCTAAGAATATATGAACTTTGGGCTCCTGTATCAACGAAAGCTCGAACAGGTCTCCTCTGGAATGGTCCCCGAGCAATGATCTTCAAAGTTTGTAAAAACACAACGGGACCCTTGGCAAAACTAGCCAATGAGGAAAGATTTTGCTCCGGTTTTATCTCATTAAAACTACTTTCTCTAGTTTCTCCTTTCTTTTCAGATAGTACCGGACACATAAGTGGGACATGATGCTTACAACATATTATACATTTGAGCCTAGTTCGGCACCGTTTTGCATTATAACCGACATTTAAACAGGATAAACATGCCCGTTTAGCTCTCAATGTCTGTTGTTTATCATCAAAAGACTTTTTTGAGCAATGAAACAGTCAGATGGGCTTTTGAACAAATTATGCAGACTAACCTTGTTTCATTGTGAACCAAGAGCGCCGAAGTAGTCGCCATCTCTTCATTTTTTGATAATCTATTGGTTCGAGTCCTGAAGTCCTTTTTGGCAAGCCCGAAGCCATCCATTGCCATGGAAATCCTATGCTCGGCGTCGACTTCAGGTATGATGAATTTCATAAGTTATTCTGAGCGACAAGTAGGAGTAGGATCTGCATTCACATTTCTTCTGTAAGTTCGCAAAATATCTTCAGATAAACTACTTTCCACCAGGGGATACAATAATGGAGCACATTTTTCCGCTGTTATACCTAGTGATTCAAGCGCTCGCATAGCAGATTCTAATTTGTCATATACCTCATGAATTGGTAAAGGCTTCGCTACATTTTTGATAACTAATTCTCAGTTCTCTTATATACACCTCGACCAACATATCCTCCTTACTGTAACGTTATTTCATACTCTCGATCACTTTTGGATAATTTTGAGCTGTCGGTGGGAAACTTTGTACAACTTTCCTTGCCTTCAAACCTTCTTGAGTCGATTGTATCAAATATTGAAATTTGGCCTCTGGAGCCAAGCTTGTATTTTCATGTATTTTTAAAAATTGGCTCCAGAACCCAAGCCATTCCATTAATTCCCCGTTATACTTCGTCTGTTAAATTTTAGGTAGTTTGTATCTTGGGGTTTCGTTAACAACATTCAACAATTTATCAGCTTTATAGCGATTATTCTTTTCAATAGACAATTTTAATTTTAAAAATCTCTCTTCATTTACATCGCGTACTGAAATTTCTTTTTCTAAATCTCCTTCACTTATATCTTTCAACATTATATAGAAAATACTTTTATCTAATTCTCTTAACTTCTCAATTTTAGACTGAATAATTAGAAAATTAGCATTCTTCTAACAGATTATACTGTTTAGTAAATGCAGATCTAAGAACAGTTCGTTCAGCTCTTTCAGCTTTAGATTCATCCATATTTAAATGTCCAAGTAGTTCATTCGTATTTAAATGTCCTGTTCGTGAACGCCAGATGTTGAGTGCTCACGCCTTAAATTTTATCTTGTAATAGAAAACCCAATTCGACAACAATATCCACCACAAGATACGTGAAGCAGTGTCTACCATTTCTCATTTATTACATCTAATTCGAAAAAAATGTGAAAACGACTATATAATGTTGCCATACATAAATAAAGATAATATGCTAAAAGAAAGATATACTACATCAAATAGAGAGTCAATAATGTAAAGTCGCTGGCTTGTAGAATATGACGTAAAATAAAACTTGGGAAGTTATATCAGAAAGGAACATTCGTGAAACATTAGGATTATTTGAATCCACTAACATATGCATTAATTCTGTACTATATGCGTACTTGTAGAAACCTATCTAAGACGTGGGAAAGAAATTCGCTCACAGAAGATCGATTTATTTTTTATCAGTGTTTTGAAATCTGATTATTCTTTTTATGCAACCACGTGGTCCAGAACCATTTTTCTACAAGCAAATGGATGAGTTCTTTCGCCGAAAAATTCACGAGAGCTGACTCCACATACAGTTCATGAACCGGAAATTCAAAGGTCGCCGCTCTTTGTCTGTTGCCATCGTTTTTATCAAAATTTTGTAGTCGAAGAATGTCAGTGCGCGTGCATTCATTGAAGCGCCGCCGGTTTGAATTGTACGAGCAGGAGAAAAGTTGGGTGCAAACCAGTTCCGTCTACTTTTAAGTCGATGTTCCGGAACTAGTTTTAAGTAGATGTTTTCATAACACTGTCAGAATCTATAAATTATATTTTTTACAGCCAATTTTAAGGGTGCAAATAATTTTTATGGCCTAAAGCTTAGGTTTTCACCTGGTAGTTCTACTAATATTTAAATGTTTAAAATTTTCCCTGCTTAGCTTACTTAATGTGTGTAATAGAACAGTTTTAACAGAATATGATTTTAAATATTGACTCACTTCCAATATTTAGGAATAAAAAACTTTATAAGTAAATACTTTTTGTAACCCACTTTATCTCTAATAACTCCAGGAAAAATGTTTTTCAAAATTAAGAAGATTCAAATTTCTTATCCATTCTACCAAAAATTTCGGAAAAACACTGTAGTAAATATTTCATGCTACACCACTTCACTTTCCTATAATTAGAATCCCTTGACACGTTTTTTCTGGAAATTTAAACTCTTTGAAGAATTTTTTTTTTCGGTAAAGACGAGGAAATGAAGAAAACCCAAACTACCACTCAGAAGAAATATCCTAAAAGAATTTCAATATTTGAAATGCATGATTAATGATAATATAATTAGATACGGTTGTGTTATAAATCACAATCAAGGAAATTAGCATCTTAATTCATGCGAATAAGTAAAAAATAGAATTTGTTAAGCATTAACAAGACATTTTGATGAATGATCTTTCATTAATATTTACTCTAAAAGAAATGTCGAAATAAAGTCTTATAAATATGCATGGTGATATTAACAATGGGTATTTTGCTTGTTTTTTCAGGAAAATAATGTTACAGCTCAATCATTCACATATATATATATATATATATATATATATATATATATATATATATATATATATATATATATATATACATATATTCTAAAAAAATTAAACATTAAACATTTTACCTTTTGATCAATGCATGAAACAAGGTTTTTTTTCAGTTTTTCCCCAAAAAAATTATTTTGCTTAGGTACATTTTTTAAAATTTCTACTTGATCTACGAGTTTGAAATTTGATACAAACATAAATGTTGCACAAATATTTTTAGTGAACCTAAAGTTTTTAAACACAATTCTAGATATTCTTGTGTTAGCCAAGGATTACTGGAAAATATTTGCTTTTTTGATTTGTAAAGTTTATATTTTGTTTAAAATAATTAAGTGCCAGTCATGAAATAAAAACAAGTTGACAGTGTCAGACCAAGTTTTTTCAATAACCAAGAAAAATTTCAATGTGATATTTTACATAGTGTTACATAATTGTTCACTAGTAAATGTTTCCGAGAAAAAAATTGTATTTTATTTAAGATACATTTAAAAAAAATTAAAAACTATACAACTTTTAATTAGCATAAAACAATGCTCAAATGTTTATTTATTGTATGAAAAAAATAATTTTCTAAAGTAAATAGTGGAAATATATATAAGATTTTAAATAACAGTACAATTTTCCTCATTTTCGACCATCACAAATGACTTGGTCCCCTTGAAGATTTTTTTTTGTATAAAATAATGCAGTTAATTAAAGAATAGTTTTAGTTGAGTTCATTTTAATTTTCTTGGTTGACAAACAGCAAGTCTTGAAATTTTTAATAACAACATTTTTGCCTAAAAGCATTGAAATTTCCTTTATTGGTTTTTTTTTTTTGCGTAAGCATCGAAAGAGATTTTATGATGCAAAATAAGATAATAGGGTTTCCACTTTCTTTTTAATAATATCATAAATTGTTTTTTCCTCAAAAGTGGTAACAGGTTACTTGTTTACAAAGCAAAGTTCACGAAAACTTAAATATCTGAATTTTGCTCGAATGAGGTAGACTTAAATATTATTCTCGAAAAATCGTCTTCAGAGAGTACGTTCGCATTAAAAATCATGGACAGTTACCTAATTTTGGCAGTTTAGAAATAATTGTTGATGGGTAACGGTTATTCCGCTGTGATAAGATTTTCTTTATGAAGAGTGCACATTTTGATTACGTAAAATTATATTCACAAATTCATCACTTATACACATTCAAATTAATATGTGTTCACTTTCTATGTAATTTGTAGCAATAAAAATCGTTGCAAATAAGGATATTTAAAAGGAAAAAAATGCATAGCTATTGGGGAAAAAAATTAAAAACTATTTTTTCCTCACTATCAAGCTATACTTTTACATTGTTTTTATCAGAAAACATTCAGTACTCTTATCTATTTCTATAAATAATAGTTTAAATAATAGTTATAATTTGAATCTTAAGGGATTCCAGATAGTTATCGTTGACAGCACAGTAAAAAAGAGTAGTTAACTTTGATTTCGTTCTCTTGTCTGATATTTTCAGCATGATAAACAATATAAAACACTTTTCCGATGAGAATCTTAGCGTCACATTTCACCTGCACATAAATAAACACTAAAATCCGCTTCAAGTGCGACAGTCTAATGGAGTGCTTTAAAAGCTAAAGAGTAAACATTCTATTTTGAACAATAAACAATTCTATCGGAGAGCTTTATTTACACACAATTGCAGACTGTGTGGAAAATGTTTTCTCTTACAGCAATACACTTTCTTGCTAGTAGACCATAGCTTCAAAACATGTTTTTCAGGTGATCTTTTTTTAATTTTATGAATTCTATTGATATATTTTTCTTTAAGACCTGTAATTTGATTATCCCACTGAAAAAAAATAATATATATATATATATATATATATATATATATATACACTCAAGAGCCAAAAAATTATGACCACCCCTACATTTTGCAATGAATTCGCCTGGATGACGTGGAAGGCACGTGATCAGGTGGAAGTGGTATTTAACTGCTGCTGGAGAGTCTGAAGAATCATTCTTTCACTTACTTCTGTGTGTGCTGGGAAAGGCTGCGAATCTAAGCGACTTGGATAGAGGGCAGATTGTAATGGCTCGAAGGATCGGAACAAGTATTTCCGAAACTGCACGACTCGTGGGTTGTTCTGGACCTACAGTTGTTAGTACTTATGCAAAGTGGATGAATGACGGTGAAACCAGCAGTAGACGACATGGTGTTGGACGTCCACACGCTATCAAAGAAAAAGGTCGTCGGAGACTGTCTCGCATGGTGAAGCAAAACCGGAGCCAGACAGTGGCTCAACTGACAGCCCAATACAATGTAGGGCCAAGTAGAATAGTATCGCAGCACACTGTTCATCGGAAACTGTTGGATATGGAGCTACGCAGCAAACGTCCCACTTGTGTGCCTTTGCTGACCAAGCGTTATCGCCAACTGCGCCTGCGCTGGGCCCGGGAACATCGCGACTGGTCCATGGATATATATGTAGGAAGGAGTTAGTACTCCTTCCTTTAGAAGTGAATCATTAGACTTAATTATTTTGAACATTTAATTAAACTAGACGATGTTTACAAGACAAGACTAACACTTAGTATGAAATTAAAAAAATAAACACAGAAGCATCAAAAGAGCTAAACATCGGGAGCTTGCAGAACAACACATCCGCTTAAAGTCCTTCGTGCCGCAGTAGTGAGGAGTGGAAGTTGTAGTAATAGTTCAGTTGTGTTGCCAAACTCATTCTCACACGGCCGTTCTGACTTTCCAGACGTCCGCGGCTGGGTTGTAAACAATAATTCTGAAAAGATAAAAAAAAAAGAGCAGAAAAAGGAAAAATATTTCAAAAAATCAAGCAGTGTTCAACACAGTGGTATTGGTGTTCAGTTTCTGCACCACTGTTTCATTTTGTCCGCTGCAGTTGATGTTATGGTTGGACCATCGTGATGTCCTAACTTTCGAACTTCGTAACGATCGTTGGGGTTGATGTTCGTGATCTCATATGGTCCGAAGAACTTTGGTCGGAGCTTTAATCCGGTTCCAAATTGAGTTCGTTGTATTGCCACTTTGTCACCGATCTTGTATTTACAAGCCGGTTTACGCCGTTTGTTATATTGTCGTATGTTTTCTTCCTGTAAACGGAGGATATTTCGTTTAGCTTCGATACGTAACGCTTCTTTGTCATCAAGAATTCTTTGGTGGTGTTCCTCGTCAAGAAGATTTTTAATCTGTAGATCCTCTTGTTGTTTCATTTTAACACCAATTAAAAGTTGAAAGGGTGTGAATTTTGTACTGCGTGTGGTGGTACTATTTAAGATACGTTGCAATCTTGGGACATATTTAAACCATTTGTCAGGTTCATCTAGAGCTAACTTAGTTAAAACGGGAATAATTGTGCCATGAACACGCTCAACCTGACCGTTGCCACGTGGCACACCTGTTGCTATTGAAATGTGTTCAATTGACTGTTCCTGGCAGTAACTTTGAAATTCTGAAGATGTGAATGCGCCTTTGTCAGTAATGATTTTTGAAGTGTTGCCAAATGTAGTTTGTTGCAAGGATAATTTGTCTAAGGCATCTTTCGTAGAGGTGGACTTCACGGGATAGATCCATACAAATTTGGAAAAGGCATCAACTACTGTAAAAAGATACTGATAACATTTTTTTGTCGATGGTAAAGGTCCTAAAAAGTCGCAATGGTAACATTCAAGGGGTGCATCACCTTTTGGAATGGGGTGAAGGTATCCTTCTTGTTTTCCAGATTTTCGCGAGGACAAAATGCAAGGAATACAGTTCGAAATAATTTCTTGAACTAATTTCTTAAGTTGAGGAATGAAAAATTCACGAGAAACAATTAATTCGGTTTTTTGTGAAGCAAAATGACCTTGTGAATGGGCGTTTAGCACTATTTCTTTCTGCATCATTTGTGGTACTACTAAAAGTTCGGCATCCTGATGAAGTTTATAAAGAATTCCGTTTTTAACAAAAAATTCATCAGAAGGTGTAGATTCAAGCATAGATTTAATTTGAGATATAAATTCATCCTGGTCTTGGGCATTTTTCACCTTTTGAGTGATATCATTTGAGGTAATTACAAGAATGGGGTTACGACTTAAAGCATCAACATGTTTCATCTGTCTACCGGGTCGATGACAAACTTCATAATCAAAGTCTTCTAACATCAATGCCCGTCGAGCAATTTTAGCTGGTAGGTCTTTTTTGTGCATCGTTTTTTGGAAAGCATCACAATCGGTGATAATTTTAAATTTTGCTCCCAACAAGTAGTTTCGAAATTTTTTTAGCGCTTCAATAACGGCAAGAACTTCCAGTTCATAACTATGATATTTTTCTTGTTGAACTGTAGTTTTACGGCTAAAATAATGAATAGGATGAAACTGTCCATCATCGGATTGTTGCAAGAGCACAGCGCCAAAACCTAAGGAGCTGGCATCAGTGTGGAGTTCTAATGGGTATCCCTGTTGAAAAACACGAAGAACTGGATTTTGTGAAAGAATGTTTTTCTGTTGTTGAAAAGCTGCTATTTGTTCAGGGTGTTTGGGAGCTTCAATAACTTGAAATTTTGGTTCAACCTTTTCACTTTTGACGGATTCATTCTCAAGGGCATCATCATCGGCATCAAATATTTTTGGTTCAAGAGATGCTTTGATAGTTCCAATATCAAAAGCATTATCATCATCGTTATCATGAAGCAAATCTAAATCACTGGCATCAGCATCATCTAAATATTTTCCATCATCATTATCATGAAACAAATCTAAATCATTGGCATCATCATCATCATCATCACGTTCAAAATCAATTGGATTATCCATTTTCTCTACCCTAGAAATCTTATCTTGAGTAGATGTTAGAGGTTTTTCAGACATGCATATTTGGCCCTGATCTTGAATTTGTTTTTCTACAATTTTCTGTTCCGCAAAAGGGAGTCGTCGAGAACGTTGATTTACGGGGATTTCATCTTGTAATAAAATAGTCCTTTTAATTTCAGTGTCTTGAACTTTATGGGGTTTGTAGGAAGTAACGATATTTTGAACTTCCTCACGAATTTCAGAATTCAAAATGTGTGAAAGATCAAATGGGAAAGCTTCGTCATCAGGAATATTAGCAATATTAACGAAGATGTTATTATCAAGAGTAAAACGAATACCGTCTTCATCAAATGTAAATTGGGTTTGCTGCAAAAAGTCGATTCCGATAATCACATCAAAAACAATCAAGTCATCCTCTAGAACTTGTATTTTATCAGGTAAAGTAATGGTTTGAATTTCGATGGAATCCTGAAAGAATCCGATGCTGTGAACTTGGTTTTTGCCAATTCCTGAAAAGGGAATGTTGGTGGGCTGCAATGGTGGCGAACCAATTCTTCGATAGGTTTTCTCATTGATGAGGGTTGCCTGTGACCCAGTGTCACAGAGTGCTGTCAATTGAATTCCTGCAAGTTGAATGTCAACATGCATGGGATTTTTCGATGAAGTTTCAGGAGAAAGTGCATTTACAGTTTTATCAGAAATAGGTTTTTGAGAATCAGGTTTTGGTTTAGAATTTCGATAACTTTTAGGGCAATTAGCATGAACATGACCAAAACTTTTACATCCGTAGCATTGTTTACCATGTGACTTATTCAAACATTGGTTGCTTTTGTGACCTCTCAAGCCACAGGAAAAACATACTGGCTGTGTATTTTGGCTACGTGTATTATCGACTTTCACATTGAGGTAGGAAGCATCAATTTTTTTCTGATTATTTTGTCTGAAATTTTGTGATCTGTTAAAGATTTGTTCATAAATTTTCAACTTTTCCTTAAATTCAGGGACGGATTTACAACCGTAAAGAATAACTTTATTGTTTGTTGAATCAGGAATTCCGTTTATGACATACTCAAACAGAGAGGAGTCATCGAGAGAACCTTTGTGTGCCAAATCTCTCATAGCTAAGAAATATTCTTGTAGGGTTTCAAACGGTTTCATACGTCGAGATTCCATTAATTTATGTAACTGAATACCGTTAATTTTGTCCGAAAATTCGTCTAATAAATGGTGCTTCAATTGTTCCCAATTTGTAATTCCACGAATAGACCTAATTAAAGTTTGAGCGGGACCAGTTAAACATTTTCTAACAAAAGTAATTTGGTGAATTGGATTGTTTATCTGATATAAACAAAAAAGTTCTTCAACGTCAGATATAAAATTCTCAACACTGTAATTATCACGAGACGAGAAAGGTTTTATTAAATCAACAACGTCTTTCAGACTAAACAACTGGAAAGAGAGATTCGCAGTTTCAACTGAAGGCAATGAATTTTGATCTGATTCACCAACGGAAATGTGTGTATTTTGCTTATTCGAAGATTCTTTTGCGTCAATGGTGGGGGAAAAGGGAGATCTATTTTCCTCTATAACGCTGTTAGTTTGGGATGAACGTGCACCCGGAAGTGAGTCATCATTCACTTCGCATTCCGAAAGATCAGAAAATTCTGCTTTTAATAACGATAAATCACTAAGACTCATAAGAATGGTATTGGCACATTTGTCTGGGTCAGTTGAAAATTCTAAATGAAGTAGATTACAAATAGAAATCAAGTCTTTAAGTGAAAACTCTTTAAGTACTTTCTGTTTCGTTGCTTCCAACACGAATGGCTGTTTAAAACCTGTAAATTTACGTAATCTGGTACGATTTTGTCTGTCGCCGTCTGTACCAAAAATTAAACGATGTAGAACCTTTATTTGATTCGTGCTACCAATTTTTAATGATTTTGCAATATTGGGGTAATCGTTGAGAGTAGCCATAACTATATACTAGGTTCAAACAATTATAGTACACAAATATACAAATATTCAAAACCAAAATCAATACTTATAATACGTAGTTACTCAAATTCAAAAGTAGAAAATAATATTTCAAATCGAAATTTTTTCAAATACCAATTCAATAATAAAATATTGATTCTCAAAATATGCATCAAAATAAGTAATCTTTAAAACAGGTTTTGTTCAAGAAAACAAAATTATGAACTAAAATAAGCATCAAATATCAAATAATAAGTTCTTCAAAATAATTTCTCTGGTTGAAGAAAACAGATGACGTAAATTTAGATATGTATCAAGTTAGATATTACTTCAGCAAAATATTCATCAAATTAATCTTCAAAATAAATCACTGTTGAAGAAAATAGAGGATGTAAATGCAGCATCAAAATAATAGTTAAAGTTCTAATGTTAAAAGCATCAAAATTGGGAAATCGAAAGTATCAAAATTGTGAAATCGAAAGCATCAAAACATTCTGCAAAATAAAAAATATTCTCGCAAGAAAACAGCAGAATTAAGTTCAACATCAAAGCGCATCAAATAAGCAAAGTTGTCATCAAATAAACATTCGCTTCGTCAAAATTATGCATCAAAATAATAATATAATAATCTTCAAAAGTATTCAATTCGCGATCTTTCAAAATATATATTATGTTGTGGTTTGTTCAAGGAAACAAGATTCTTCAAGTTAAATGTCGAAATTTTCATCAAATCATCAAATAATTTCATCGAAATAGAATTCTCTTCAAGAAAACAGAAGTGATAAATTCAACGTCAAAGACCATCAAAAGTGAATTTAGCATCAATTAAATTCCTGCATCAAAAGAACGTTGAAATATCTTTCAGTTTTCTTAAATCATCAATAAGTTGAGAATTCCCTTAATCATCAAAGTTTTCTTGAACAAGCGTCAACGTATGCATCAAATAATTTTAATATGATCCAAGTTACTTACAATTCTGGTTTTGGTTCTCATCATCCCATCAGAGTATCATCAGAGTCCGTGGCACATCACTTTGGCTTTCGCTTTCGATATCCAAATCCAAAATGACAGACAACAGTAATCCAGTCGAAATCAAGTCGAAATCAAGTCGAAATCAAGTCGTATCATCGAAAGAAAATAAAGTTTTTTTTTTTTTAAGTTCAGCATGCTAGGGGTATTTTTCGAGTCCGAGGGCCGAGCACCCATGTAGGAATGAGTTAGTACTCCTTCCTTTAGAAGTGAATCATTAGACTTAATTATTTTGAACATTTAATTAAACTAGACGATGTTTACAAGACAAGACTAACACTTAGTATGAAATTAAAAAAATAAACACAGAAGCATCAAAAGAGCTAAACATCGGGAGCTTGCAGAACAACACATCCGCTTAAAGTCCTTCGTGCCGCAGTAGTGAGGAGTGGAAGTTGTAGTAATAGTTCAGTTACTACAACTGCCAAACTCATTCTCACATATATATATATATATATATATATATATATATATATATATATATATATATATATATATATATATATATATATATTATTTTTTTTTGAGGGGGGGGATCCATATGTGTTCTTTTAATCAAATTCAAGTTTATTCTCTGCATGTAGCCGTTGCCCTTGCATTTGGAATTTACCCTGTTAGAACCTGACATCTCCCTTGCGATTATATAAATTCCGTTATGTAAACTTCAAAGACCATTTCCAGTTTATTGAGCATTTCAGTGACCATTTGAACCAGAGTCGAAGATACGATACTTACTGTTGGCATGGTAGCTGTATCCGTTTCCTAACATTTACTAACATCTATGCCAATAGCGCAAATTATTCTTTCGGTTTATAATCTGCAGGTCTCATTTCATTTTCTCTCCTGTTGGAATCGGTAACTGTAGTGCTGTTAATCAACCTGGTCAACAGCTGAATTAAGCTCTGTTGCTGTAGTCACACCGATTAATATAAATGAAGTAATCGGTTATTTTTACTCTTCACCCCTAGGCTACCGTGTAACCACTATGGGATAGATTCTATGTATGTAGCATGGTGTGTATAGCAAAACACTATGTATCCTCTAGAGCAGGTATCATCAACCTTTTAATACCTACCTCCCACTTTTGTATCTTTGTTGATGACAAAGTTTATTTACCGCTCACCGGCGCATATCGGCAGAGACTCAATTTACCGCAGGTGCGAAGTCAATTTCAGAGGGGAGGGTTTACAAAAAATATGTACTTAAATTTATGTTTTTATTTATACTTTATATATATATATATATATATATATATATATATATATTTATAAATAGCTGCAGATGGCTACGGAGCTCATTCGTTGTTCCGTCGTCCGTGAATATACTTCGAGAAGTGTCCGATGAATTATTACCTGTAATCCAAGTTTAGAGAAGGAATTCAGTATTAAATTGCAAAAGCATGTTTTAAACAATCAAAATTGCGAATGTGTTAGTATTTTGTTCGATATATGGAAGAACAAAATTTCTAATATCGGACAAAAATTTCCACCGCCCACCTTGAATGCTTGAATCATCCACTATGGACGGTGGGGACCAGGTTGACTAGCACTGTTCTAGAGGATAAATGGCATATTTTATTATAAAACCAGTGTAACCACTTTAAGAAACATCATATGGAAAAAATTAATTCATTGGGATTACAATCAAAACATTTTAAAGTTTTTGAGTTTTGAGTTTTGAGGGGTCATTGACACAAATGTAAAACAAGAGGACACTGATAAATTAAAAATTACCTTGGAAATTACAAATGTTTTTGATATTGAGCGAAATGTTCCTTGGTACAAAAAACTTTTTCACATGCATTACATGATTGAATAGTCATTTTAGTTTTTTTCCTCTATTGTAGCACACCCAACACCTGTTCCGCTTTCTTCTAAAACCTTCTAAAATATTGTCAAAAAGCTTGAGAAATGTTTCTGATTTTTTTTTCTTCTTTGAATATAGTCATTTTCACATTTCGCATAGTATTTTTATAGGTAGTATATGTTGCCATTAATTAAGGTAACATAGGCATATTTTTAGCTAAGAAAAGTGAACCTTTAGGGAACATTTTAGTAAAACATTAAGTAATTCACTAACAGGTTTTACTATATTATCATTTGCTATACGTATTCATTAGAGTTCATTGTTACTTTCATGAAATGCAGTAGCTAATTATCGTACTTTGTATTTGAAATGGAAAAAAAAAGAATCCTCAATCTATATCTATATATATATATATATATATATAACAGTTCCGTAACTGACTCAGTGACTGACATACAACGCACAGACCAAACCGCTTTACCTAAAGGGCTAAAATTTTGCATGGCGATTCTTCTTATGGTGTAGGGGTGCACTAAGAAAGTTTTTTGAAAAATTCTTCTTAGATTTTTTTGAATTAAATGTTTAAGCTGTTTTAGTGACTTTTTTTTAAGTTTGCATTTAAAATAATAATTTGAGGATTATAAAATTTATATCACGAGAAAGATCATAAAAATTCCTTTAAAATGAAATCTTTTTCGAATCTTTACCTTAATTTTCTGATTTTTGGTGAATTTTTAAAGATTTATTTTTAGAATTTAATTTATTAAATGCTGATTACGTGATTTCTTTTTCTGGTACTATAAATTTATCGTCACGTGATAACATAGAAATAGACGAAAAATATTTTTTTCTTTCTAATGCGGCAGACGATTGGACATTATCCAAAAAATTATTAAAATACAGTAAAAGAAGATATGTTCGTCAAACTGTACTATATTAACTGTGCTATAGTCTTTAGTATTCCTATTAGATTTAATTTAAATATTTTCATCTACATTATTTTGTCTTTAAAAATATCCCTTACGATTTTTTTATAAATAAATATATATATATATAACTGACAGGCGTTGGCTTTTGCCTGCTAATGTGTCGTTTGCAGTCTTCTTGTTTTATAGTCCATGGCATCGAGGGAAGGCATACACTCAAAAAGTACTCAGCATCGTCTAAATTAAGTAGAGTTTATTCAGTTCAATGTCATAATACCACCTCTCCAGATCTACGCATTTCATTATTCGCCATTTCTTTTTTAGAGCCGTGGCGAAACACATCTGATAGCATCGACTTCTATTCCCGCTCTCCCCAAATTCGCGGGAATCTCAGCGCGCCAACTCTCCTTGGACATGCGCAGAGCCCTAAACAGACATCTTTCAAGGCTAAATAAAATGTAAACGTTTCTCCTCGACCGCAGAACTCAGAGGCGCACGAAGATTATATAATAAAAGGGAAATTCCCTTTCCCAATTCGCGTCTTTGAATACGAACAATTAGAGGCGAATTACGCCACGAATATAATTTAATTCCCAAGCCCCCTTTAAATTTAGAATAATCATTCTTTTCCCACTAAATCCTTTACAACTTTCCCCCCCCCCGTCCCCCTGAAGGCGCGCACACAAGGAGTAGCTAATTCCATGTGGCAACGCCTCAGAAGAGCAAAATCATCAAATCCGCCAACTGGAAAACATGCTGAGTAGGGACGTCTCCCCACACAACAAGGATCCCAATGAACCCCATTATTAAAACCAAATGCCCCTCGTTATAACACCTGGATAATCTCTTTCTGAGCTGTGAGACCTGGAGCAGTGGTTTTTTAAAAAATACACAGTTTACAATACTTTACAAGTTACATTAAAAGATTCTTGAGTTGTACAGTATATTATTATATCACTGATGACTTGAAACAAAATAGGAAGATATTACAACATTATATCAAAATATATCACCATAAATATTCAAAATATCACCTTAATTTTACCAAAATATCATCTCAATAAGACATCACTTGAAAATAATGTAACTTCAAATCTCATTTAGGGGCCTTTTATTATTATTATTATTATTATTATTGTTATTAAATTAAATTAATAGAATAAAAATGTTGACAATTAACGTGGACTGTCAGTAGTATTTTACAATTTAAAGTCCATGCTTTAAGATTTTCATCAAATTCTTTGAGTGGTAATGTAATTGACAGTCTTGTAAGCTGTCCACTCGCCCTCTATTTTACAACAGTTCCAGTTTACATTGCTACAAATATTGAATTTATTTACACAGATTATGGTAATATGAAAATGGACGTAACATGAAAAGAACAATTAACTATGAAAAACAAAAGAAACTGCGGTCGACCGTCTTCCTTGGAGGCCTCCTGGAACCATATGACCCTGTAAGACTCAAAGACAAAAACATATTAGTGGTTGAAAAAGAATATAAACATTTTATCCTTTTTTTTTCCATGGGAATTTTCTCATTTACCTCTATTTATTGAATTTTACAAAATTTTTACATCGATTCAACTCACTTATTTTTCATTTAGAGCTCTTTTACCTTCGACTTACTTGTGAAATACAAACATATGAAATTACACATGAAATTCAAAATACTCTACATATTATTTATACTTCAAAATTTTTTCCATAACACAAAACTCTGATTCAAATTTATCACAATTCAAAGTTATCAAACATTTCATAATTTACACTTCATTCGCCTTAATATTTCATAATGATAGATTCATTATGTAAAACAATTCACTTCTGGTACTGGTGTACCACTCCTTCATCTGTGTACATTCTGTTTAATTCAAGGTGTATGTTTTTGTTTGTGTGTGCGCGCCTTCAGGGGGAAGAGGGGGGAAATTGTGATGATTAAAGAATAAGCTATAGTTAATTATATTAATGAGCGTTAAACAGTAAATTCTATTAAAGTCCTAGTGTGTTTTCAAATTCAGGAAGTAGACTGTCTTTCGCAGTGAAAGAGTTCAGGGTCATTTCGCTCACACACGCGCGTATCTTACATAACCATCGGATGTTCGCGGGGGCTCTAGAAGAGGACCCTACGCCTATGTGACTTATATAACGGATCAGAAAGATGTAAAATGGAACTGGTCTCCTGAATGTCAAATATCATATCAAAAATTAAAAGATGAGTTAATTTCAAAACCAATTTTGACTTTATATAATCCAAATTATCCATGCCACTTGTACGTTGATGCCAGTCAAGAAGCAATAGCTGCAGTTTTGAAACAAAAACATCCAAATGGACAATTGCACCCAATAGCTTTTTATTCCAGACAATTAAGAAAACATGAGAAAAATTATGCCATAACAGAGCTTGAATGCTTGGCAATTGTTGATTCGATTGACAAATATCACTGTTATTTACATGGCCAGAAATTTACAATACATTCAGATCACTCTGCATTACAATGGCTAAAAAATGTAAAGAATTTAACTGACAGGCGTTGGCTTTTGCCTGCTAATGTGTCGTTTGCAGTCTTCTTGTTTTATAGTCCATGGCATCGAGGGAAGGCATACACTCAAAAAGTACTCAGCATCGTCTAAATTAAGTAGAGTTTATTCAGTTCAATGTCATAATACCACCTCTCCAGATCTACGCATTTCATTATTCGCCATTTCTTTTTTAGAGCCGTGGCTATCTTTCCCACTAAATCCTTTACATATATATATATATATATATATATATATATATATATATATTCATTTCACTGCGCCCGGCAGCAAAATGGAATAACCATAAAAAACCCCTGTTTTTCAGAAATGAGCAATTCCTTGTGTAGCTGCCCCTTAAGTCCCGTTCTTTCAGATTCTGGAATTTCAAACATTTTGCTACCCTCTTCCGGTCGAAAACTGGTTCCTCGGGCCTCTCAGGCCTGACGCGCGTGCTGGTGTTATAGGTTTGTCGCAACACCATAGAGGATTTATTTACTGTCATGTCGCTATATTTGAGTTTCGAGGAAGAGATAAAGTGCTTACGGGCTATATTGGCCGAGGTTTCAACGGATGAGGAGTCTTTAGATGAAGAATCTGAAGAAATAGATGAATAACATAGTGACCATCAATAGTCACCTGAAGAAGAAACTGCTTCCAGAGATGAAGACGATTCTCCCCTCCCAAGAATATTTCATTTTTAAGATGGGCTCACAAAATGGAATAAGCAAAAATTCCGACAAAATGTAAGACCCCCAATCTTGCAATATTATCACCAAGCGTCCAGGAAACGTTCCGTACAGCCAAAAATATGTCTCCTCTACTAGATTCTTGGCAGATTTTACTTGATGATACATTATGTACATTTTTGTAAATTGCACGAGTATCGAAGCTGATAGCATAGCCAGTAATTTTCAAAGCGATCGCGGTGCTAAAAAAACTACTCCGGTTTAAATCAAAGATAGAAAATCAAAAACCATTTGTGCCGAATGTGAAAAAAATGTCTGCAACGGACATGCTTTTACTGTATGTAAATTATGCTGTTAAATGGAAAGTCAAAAATTCTTATCTAAAATTTTATTATATCTATTCATTTTCATTCATAATGTTTAAAACCTAATTAAAAATCCATTTTTAATGATAAAAGTGCAAAATTGACTGACCCGGCCTCTTCGGTCCGACGCGCGTCCTCGCGTCAGTGTTGTCTGCGCGCGTCCTGGCGGGTTAAATTTCCTAGTGACAGATATTTGAAGTTTTATTTATCCAAAGAGTATAATAGCAATATTTTCGGAGTCATTTGTTGTGAATACTTTAAGTTGTTACAATAATATTTTAAAGTAATGTAAGAATAGTTTAAAGCAATATGAGGTAATGAAAGAATATTCCTATTATTTATTAATTTTAGTGAATATTTTATTAATTTTTCCTTAATGTAACTTAATGTAATACCTTTACGAGATTAATCTAGAATAATTTTTAATATTCCTTGGCGTTTTCACTGATCGTTATCGTAACTGAACTGAATACATACAAGTAGTTCAAATCCGATAACGATTAAAATTTCATCTCGTGCTTGGCCGTGTCATAAAAGGAGTATAAGACAGTTGTATAAAAGTGAAAATAAAACTTTTTTAGTTGCTCACTTATAACACCTAAAAGCGAAATTTTTACAAGGGAAAATATAACTGTTAAACAGGAAATTAAGGACATCTTTTTATTTCACCACAAAAATCTGTAAATAAATATAAATATAAAAAATTAAATATAGGTATAAATGTAAAAGTATGTAAATTAATATATGCAAATAAGATCTATCTATTTAAGAAAATATTTGAAACTAAATTTCAATTTAACGTAATAAAGAAAGATATTCAGTAGACGAAATATTTAACGTAGGATTACGTTCCTCAAAACGGTCCTCCGGAGAGAAAAAAATTGTCCGGAATCGCGAGTTATAATTTTGACAGCGCACCAAACCCACTAGCAGTAAACAGTTAAACAGAAAAGTACCAAAATGCGTAAAAAAAAGAAAAGAGGTAAGCAACAATAATTAATCCTACGTTAATAACCCGCAGTAGTTTCGTTAGAAGAGACTACTTGAAATATATATATTTTTAAAAATTTCTCTCATCTACGTGTAACTACGCAAACTACAACGAATTATAATTTTGGCAGCGCACCAAACCCAGTAGCAGTAAACTGTTAAATAGAAAAGTACCAAAATGAGTTTTAAAAAAAAGAAAAGAGGTTACCAACCACAAGTAATCTTACGTTAATAACCCGTGGTAGTTTTGTTAGAAGAGACTACTTGAAATATCTTTTTTTCAATTTCTCTGATGATCTATGTGTAACTACGCGAACTACTACGAATTATAATTTTGGCAGCGCACCTAACCCAGTAGCAGTAAACTGTTAAACAGAAAAGTACCAAAATGAGTCAAAAAAAAGAAAAGAAAAGAGGTTACCAACTACAAGTAATCCTACGTTAATAACCCGTGGTAGATTTGTTAGAAGAGAGTACTTGAAATATCTTTTTTTTTTTTATTTCTCAGATGATCTAAGTGTAACTACGCGAACTACTACGAATTATAATTTTGGCAGCGCACCAAACCCAGTAGCAGTAAACTGTTAAACAGAAAAGTACCAAAATGAGTCAAAAAAAGGAAAAAAAAAGGGGTTACCAACTACAATTAATCCTACATTAATAACCCGTGGTAGTTTTGTTAGAAGAGACTACTTGAAATATCTTTTTTTTTTTATTTATCTGATGATCTACGTGTAACTACGCGAACTAGTACGGATTATAATTTTGGCAACGCACCAAACCCAGTAGCAGTAAACTGTTAAACAGAAAAGAACCAAAATTAGTCAAAAATAGAAAAGAAAAAATGTTACCAACGACAAGTAATCCTACGTTAATAACCCGCGGTAGTTTCGTTAGAAGAGACTACTTGAAATATCTTTTTTAACTTCTCTGATGATCTACGTGTAACTACGCAGCTTCATAGTGAAGAATTCATAGATATATCACAACTTACAATAACCTTTCACACATGCGTGAGTCACATGTCTCAGCTTATTTATTTTAAGCTAGCGAGCGTCGTCACAAAATACTTTAAAAAATTGTTGAAAATTAAATCAAGATGGAAGTTTTACTTTACTCGCCTAAATCCTCAGCAACAATTACACAAAGGCTCGTTCCCAGAACAGATGGGCATTATTCCATAACATTTATCTCGGATGTCTCTGCAGGCACCTAATACCTCTTAATCACGGAAGTCACTGATGGAAAACGCCACGTCTTTAATAACGCTAACGTGTCAGTTAATGAAAGAGAAAAAGTCGTTTCTTAACTCCTTCTCTCAGGGCAGGTTTTATAATGATTTTTGAAACTAAAAATGACAAATTTTGTCACGCATGTGGACTGCAAATGTTACACATCTCTCTAATTGTCTATTACTTTGGTTCGTGATTTCATTTTTTAAGGAAAAAACGATCTGTTGCAGGGTCTCACGAACTGCATCAATTATGTATAACGTTTCTTTTTTTTTTATTTAATAAGGGGGTCCCCTGTGGGAGAAGCTATTATTTCAGAAATATAAATGCATTTTTTTCGTTTAAGTTTTGATCACTAGCCACTATGAGAGTTGAGGTCAATTTTACTAGCTAAAAATTAAAAGAAATATTTTTTTTTTAATAAAATGAAATTTCATTTTTAATTTCATTGCGTACTTTATTGAGTCTTATTGGTGTTACTTATCAGTTCCTGATTACTCATTTATTTTCAGTTTCTAATACAAGGTTGCATTTGGGTTTCAAAAATATTTATAACAGATATTTAAAGGATTAAAAAGAAATTTCATATCAAAGAAAACTAACTGCACTTACTAAGTATTTGGACTAAGGGGGAGTAGCCCCAAGAGAAGGGTATGGACAAAACTTGTTTTGACAAAATGATTGTAAATTATTTTATAATTTGAAATTTACGAAAAGGCTTTATACATTTCTTTAACAACTTAATTACTGGGTTTGGTTCCAACTATATTTAAAAAAAAGTCGTTTCTTCATTTTCACGTTGAATATGAATTAAAGTATATTTTACTACATATTTTACAACAAAATTAAAAACCACAGCCCGTTACATTTTTAATCTGCGAAGCTAAAATAGTTCTATATGTTCCCTTTTATGCACTATCATAGAAAAATACGTAGAAAATTAAATTTGCCATTGATGGTATAAAAAAATATATTTAGATGATATGATATAATTATTGCACAATAAAAATATGTATTCCTTGCAGCCCACTCGCAAAACAACAAGCAAGAGTAACGGGAGAAAGAAATAGAAATTAAAATTGCATTAATGTAGTATGATGCATACATCAATTAGCTCTGCTTTTCTATAACGGTGAAAAGCGAATAAATTAAATATATGGCAAAACATTTTACTCACAAAAGATTATAAGCAACCTGATGTGAGATATAAAAAAATAAAATACGATACAAAAGTCTATCTAAATATAAATAGAAATTCAGGTGCAACGTGCTTTGCTGCGAAGAAGATAAAATAAAATATTATTAAAATACAGAAAACGAAAGATACCGTCAGAAGTTAAATCATACCCAAACTATATTTGGGCGTTGGAAAATTTTGAAATATGGTTTACCCACACTAAGTTCTGGTAAATAAGTTCAGTGGTTAAGCATATTGATATATTAAAGGCAATCCAATTTGTTCAACTAAATGATTAATGCAGGTGCCACGTTTACTAGAGAGAGCATTACCGTAAACCTGTAAAAATATTCATATTTCCAGTATTTAAGCTTAAAACATCTACAGGAATTGCATTTCTGTATATTATATTTGTAATCACATATATAACATACAGAACGTGTATATTATATAACGTGTGTATTATATATTTAATTCGTGTATACTAAACATCTATGATTTGTTTCAATTTAAAAATATCAATAAACGTCTTTTGTGTAGAATTTGTCTTTTGTATATTATACTATTCTACCCGTGTTTGTTTTATATTTCGTTCCCGAAATCAAAGGGTCCTCCTAAAATGCTGTACCATGAAAACACCTTTCACTGTCCTAAGATAATGCACATCAAAATTATTTCTTTAAAGCCATAGAGAATCTTGGTAACTTCTGTATTGAAAATGAAAACTGTGGAAGAAAATTCTACATAGAGTTTTTGCAAGGGTTGCTATCGGGGCTTAATAGATTGTATTGATTGACTTCACAATTGCAGATAATTAGTTGTTGCGCTGGCGATAACGTATTTCAGCAAGCAAACGAGGCTCAATTTAAATTTATATAGTTTAATGACTGGGCTTTTCCTTCTGAAGAGCCTTACACATAATATCCTGAATTCGATTTTTTTCGTCAAACACACACGTGCCTCTAATTGTAATACAACATATCTGTATTTTTTTTATCTTTATTATTACGGGTATTTCTTCACATTTTTAAATGATTATAGAGCAGACAGGATACAAATTATCCTCTTTTTGAAACAATTGGAAACATCAGCTTAAAATCTATCCTGAAAAAACAAGAATGATGACACTGATATATTTACAATCCAGTAATTTTGCTTCCTCTGCAATGAAGTACCAATGTCTGCCCTGTCAATAACCTGTTTTCCTTAAAAAAGTAACATATTTTCTAACAATACTAAATAGAAATGATTAAAAATGTCTATATATCACAATTACATTAAATTTTTATCAATTGTTTTAAACTGCATTTTAATTTTCATTGCATTGATCATTAACTTTGAAACGACATAAAGTTGATTAGATTATCAGATTCTTTCTCAAAATTACCTCTCAGCAGCAACTACCAAACAATGTATATTAACGCATTACTACTAACCTTACTTGAAAAAAAGAAATATCTCAATTGAAAGAAATGAATAATTATAAATTACTACGAAACCTAATAGTTACAACCCTTCAATTTAAAGGCCTTATTTGAATAAGTGGTCCAAATCCACTTTAAAAAAATGGAGTTAGCCTAGCTTTTATGTTCATACAAGTCACTTCTATCTTACTTTTAAACTGGTACAGCTAAAGCTTATTTCTGCTACCAACAGAGGGAATTACGAATCAGACTTCGGCAGTCATTTATTTAGCACTCAGTAGACTTTAAGGCTCTTTATCTCAAAATGAACAAGAAAGAAGTTGGTCCACTATTCAAATAACGCCTTCATTTCATATTTAACTATATAAAGTATAGTTAATAATTAATATAACAATTTTCATTTTGATAACTTTAGGAATGCACTTGTAAGGATATACAAACACTTTTGACGTCTAAAGCAATCTGAAGTTGTAAATTATGATTCTGTTCAAGTTCTAGTTCCGAATAAAACATATTATGTATGCTCAGAAATCAATAATAATGATGATACGTTGTTTCCTTTTCATAATAAACCCTGCGACGGAAGAAATTATATTAGTTACAGTGACAGAAAAATTACTGCAGAAAGTTTGATTACTTAGCTTTTCTTATCCATTTATCTCTCATCTGGTCAGATAAATCATTCTTTACCGAGAAACCTTTGAAAAAGAGAGTTCTAGAATCAAATATTGGGAGAAAAGGAACATGTATATGCATAACCGGATCATGAAATATTCATGAGTGCTGAAAATGAAATCGAAACATAAATTATTCAGATAAGTGCCGCATCATCTATGAAATTTTTCCTACTGATTAAAAATATCCCGGTTCTCCGTAAAACCCACATTTATCCGTGTGTGGGGGAATAATCATAAATGAATCAAACAGAGATTAGAAAAAAAAATCAGAGGATTTATTCCTCTGTTGAGAAGGTAATGAAATTACATTAATTATTCGTACTCTCGGTAACTAATAGTTATACGAGAAAATAAAAGATTGATTAATTAGACTAGAATTTGTCATAACATAGAAAATAAAGAAAACGGCGTCAAAAACTATCCCCATGTTTACATGATAAAATTTCTTTTGTTTAGAAAATACTTATAAATAAAAAGGTGTCAATGTTTCACATTGATAATTCGGATGGACATGCATACCTTATAACCCCGATTTTAAACAATTGTTTTGTGCTTTGGAAAAAATCGGTATGTATATATATATATATATATATATATATATATATATATATATATATATATATATATATATATATATATATATACAGTGGAATCTCGATCTATCGTTTTTCAAGGGACTGACTGAACTGAACGATAAATGAGGGAAAAAGATAGGTCCGGGAACATAGCATAGCAATATGATCGTCGGGACCGGGTGAGATAAACGACACATACGGAAAACGATGATCCGGTAAACGATCGATCGAGATTCCACTGTGTATATATATATATATATATATATATATATATATATATATATATATATATATATATAAGGGTTGCCTAAATGAAAAGCGGACAAGTTGAATGAAAATAATACCTTTATTGAAAATCAAAAGAAATCATCATGGGCGTTGTAACACAGGTCCCATCGTTTTGGCAGCAGGTCTATGCCTGTGCTGTAGAAGGATCGTGGCTGATCCTTGAGGAAGTCCTTCACAGTTTCCTTCACTTCGTCTTCCGAGTGGAAACGTTTCCCTTGTAATGCTCTCTTAAGTGGCCCAAAGATGTGGTAGTCACAGGGTGACAAATCCGGACTGTACGGAGGCTGATCCAACTTTCCCAACCGAGTTTGCTTAAGGTCGTCTTGGTTTCCCGGGAGTCGTGCTGGCGGGCACTGTCACGGAGAAGGATTGCTTGTTGTGTGAGAAAGCCTGGCCCGTTTGCTTTTGACTGCTTTCCGTAGTTTCATCAGAGTATTGCAGTATTGTGTCGAAGGATGTCCGCATTAAGCTCACCTTCCGCAATCAGACACCGTACTATCCCGAGTTGTTTCTGATCTGGACGTTTCCATTTATAGCCCGACATTACTTTCGATCAATTTTCTCTACCGCGAACAGGTTTCACTGTTGAACGCCTTATGTGGTGCACACCTCCTACAGCCCCTTTATGTTACAAAAAATATGCAACAATTGTAAGTAGATTAAAATTTACTTCCTAATCAGCTTTTTGTTTTTTACATTTATAAAAATCACCGAATGTGGAATTTTTTTACTGCCACATAATTTGGAAAAGTTTCGTTCCCTGAAAATTTTCAGTCATGAGCACACTCCATTAAAATATAATTAAAATAATTAGAGTAATTTTGTCTGGTTAAATACTTTAATTAGACTAATATTTGTCTTTATTGAGCTAAAAGATCCTATAGTCAAATGTTTAGGTATGAAAATTTCTGCTGTAAAAATATCATGATACTAGCAACAACTAGCTAGTGTTTATTGCTGGGTAAAAACTTGCAAATACATTTTGTTAATGTTAAAAGCTTTACCAGGAAACAGACATATAACATTATTTGAAGAGCATTTCTAACAACATAAAAATTCTAACTCTCGCTCCCCCTACGATAAATTTCACTGAAATAGAACAGATTAATACCGGTGTAAACGATTGGTTTGTAAATTGTTTTATATTAAGGTGACTGCCTACGTTGAAAATATCCTGTTTTGACTTATTTTGTAATTTATATTTTTTGTAAAAATAGTGTAAATCAATCGTTTCTCTTTTCAAAACCGTTTTGATTTTCATTCTTCATCAATTAGAAGCAGGGTTATAGCTATTTAAGAAAAACATCGTCTGCTACAAAATTGAAGTGACAAACAACTTTAAATGCGATTTTCTCAGAATTATGTTTTTTTAGCAGAAATCTCTACCGTTATCATGATATCTCACATAATAATGCATATAATTTGATACAATTTTCAGGAAATGTTTTAGATGCTATTGTTAATGAAATGACGAACAATAATTGATGTATAATAAATAGTTTTTGTTTTATTATTTGGGGCTGTTTTTATAAGGAAAGGATTGATAAATCAGGGGAAATTTTCATATTTGATCATTAAATGGTCTGTATTATTTTTTAATTTTAAAATTTGTCTTAGATTATAGGTTATTTTGAAGATAACTGTCATATGTATTATGTGTGATAAGGAAATTAAAATAGTAGCATTAGAATTTTGTGCAGAAGGATAGGAGTTTTAGCTAAATTTCATTAAAAATTTCTTCAAATTGACCAATTTATGAAAAAGTATGGTATTTACAGGTAATTTTTTTGTTCATTTTTTAAATTTTTAAGTGCTATTTTACCATAAAAGACCAAAAATTCCTTTAAAAAATTATTTTTAAAAATATTTGCTCCGAAAGTAGGCAGTCACCTTAAGTTGTGTAACAGAATGATATAAAGTATTTAATTTTAGTTCTATTCTTTTATTTTAGTTGTCGGAATATCCATTTAAAATTTGAGCTAGGGAATACTCCGTTGTTAATGCGGTCTGTGCAGCATTCAAATCCCTATTCTTTAATATAATTCCCCAACGCTCACATACTTCGTAAGCTTCAATAAGCAACTTAAATGCGTTTTTTATATTCGGGAAACGCAGTTCTTGCTTTTGTTAAACTGCATATATGTGAAAGAAGCTTAAGGATTACATAAAATATAAAATGCACAATATTCACGCTGCATTTTGAGTTATTATGCATGTTAATATGTTAATTCGGCGAAAGTAATTTGAATTCAAAATGTATTTCTATGTTGACCGATATAAAGGGCTTAAGTAAAAAAAAAAAAAAAAAAGATTTTTAGATATTTCTTAGTATTGATAAAAAAAAATCCTTTGGCTTGTATAAAAGGCTTAAGTCTATCAATTTCGTATACAAAAGTACATTTCTTTGTACAAAACACTCAATTATATTTCTGCGATTGGTATAAAAGCCAATAACTTGGTAAATTTAAATCACTGTTTTTGACTTAAGACCTTTATACCGGGCATTTTAGATTTGTACTCTGGGATGTTTGAATATGCATGGATAATAAAACTTTTTACTAAGGTAATGAATTTATGCTAACGAGGTACTATAATTATCAGAGTGAATTATGAGAAAGTTTAGATACAAAGTTCAATTGCAAATTAGCACGTTTTACTGGACTTGAACTCACAACTAAGGCAAATAACGGTAAGACTATGACATGGTTTACAAAGTACCTCAAGCAGAAATCTGAAATTATTTCCTAACAGACAATCTAAAGGATGTCGTCCAGGAGACAAGTTCATTGCTATGGACTGTGAAACCAGCGTACCTTAGTCTATATCATCTTAGTGATAATGATCTATGATAGTTCAATATCACTTCTAACAACATTAAAGGGAAAATCTCTCTCCCTATACCATGAGCTGCACCGATGAATAACTTACTAGACACTAATCCTTTCTTTCAACAGACGGGAATTCCTTGCAATGGAAACCATCAATAAACACCAATGTATCATTTATCCTAGCATATCAACTGTTTTGGCAAACTGGCAAATTCCAGGTGACTTGGCCCTGATATGATTATTCTACTTACTTTGTTTACTCGTGTGGCATTCTGCACTTCGATTTGAAAGAGAAAGAACTGGGTAATGTCATTGAAAACCGTATTTCTAAGACATGATCCCTAACTTTAAAACTTTCTGAGAGCAAAACTATAATAAGTAAATAATAATAAAGGATAATTAACTATAATGAAATAAAATGAAAATAATAAAAATGATAAATTAAATCAAATAAAAAAAATAAAAAGGGATGTATGGTATAAACCTAATGGTATAAACCCTTTTAAACTAACCATACTAGAAAATGTTGTGTTTCGACATTAAAAATATGTCTTTATTGATTCAAAGGGTCATATAAAGCAATATTTGCGTGTTTTCTGTAAAACTTTTCTTTGATTTTATTTCACCACTTCTTGTGAGTCGGTATTCATTTCTTTTGTGCCCTACATTCAATTGACTTTTTCAATCACCTTTAAAATAATAGAGAAACTTCGTTTTGAAAATCCTTTTTCCTCCTGTCTTAGTCGCCCAGTTAAATGAAGTCATATTATAATAAGGATGCATTACTTTTCCGTGGCGGTTCATTAATATTGAGTCCCATTAAATTATATCTTTTCAAATTGAAATTTATTATTTTTTATTGCTTCCATTCTTTTCTTAACTAACATTCATTTCTTAACTTCAATATGGCAAAATATATTATACTGAATAGGTCATTTTTTCTAACTGAAATTTTCATCCATTGAACATTATTTACTCTTCATAACTTAAAATTTTTGAAAATATTCTTCCCAAACTCTCAGTTTATACTCATAGCTTCTTTCTGTCAAGACCAATGAAATCTTTCAATCTCTAATGTGATACTTTACTCATTGAGCTCTCTTGACACTCGGAAAAAGTGTTCTTTGACTGATTTTTCTCAAGATTTATTAATATATATATATATATATATATATATATATATATATATATATATATATATATATATATACACTGCTGGCCACTGTAAATGCAACACCTTGAAGGAAACATGCAAATTACATGAAATTTACAACATACATTAGCGGAGGTGAGATATGTAAATGATTAGAATTTCAGCGCAGACGCACATCATTCGCGCCTGTGGCGCCACTTCAAAGCGCTATTTAAGGCTTGGAGATTTCGACGATTTCAAGTTCAGCAATTGTGTTTTTCTTGTGGTTTTTTCAAAAAAAAAACGATCAATTATGCCTCGTCGAAAACAGCGATCATCTTTTGATCAAATATCCGAGTTCGACAGAGGAAGGATAGTGGCCTACCGAGATTGTGGATTATCTTTCAGGGAAATCGGTAGTCGTGTTGGACGAAACCAAACAACTGTAATGCGGATATGTGATCGTTGGATGCAGGAGGGTACGACGGACCGACGTGTTCGATCGCATCCACCTCAGCGCACCACTTCACGTGATGACAGGCAAATTGTGCGCATGGCAGTGACGGATCGCTCAGTCACATCACGAACCATAGCACAGCACATGCAGTCTGTGTCACGCATCATCCAGTGTCTGCGCGTATCATTCGACGCCGTTTCAGCAGAGTGGTCTGTCCGCAAGACGTCCATTGCTTTGTCTACCCTTGACGCAGAACCACAGACGTCTCCGCCACCAATGGTGCGATGACAGAAGGATGTGGACTGCAGAATGAAATGAAATTGTCTTTACTGACGAGTCACGCTTCTGTCTGCAACATCACGATGGTCTCATTCGAGTCTGGAGACACCGTGAAGAGAGGATGCTGAACAGCTGCGTTATGCACCGCCACACTGGTCCTGCACCGGGTATTATGGTATGGGGCGGTATTGGATATCACTCTCGCACACCTCTAGTACGCATTGCCGGTACTTTAAACAGCCAGCGCTACATCTCCGAGGTGTTGGAGCCAGTTGTCCTTCCTTACCTTCAGGGCTTGCCCACAGCCATATTTCAACAGGATAATGCGCGACCACACGTGGCACGCATTGTCCAACGGTTCTTCGTCAATCGCCAGATTGAATTGCTTCCCTGACCGCCTCGCTCTCCGGATCTTTCGTCAATAGAAAACATGTGGTCCATGGTTGCTCTACGATTGACCCAGATTCCCTCCCCAGCTGCCACAGCATATCAACTTTGGCAACGTGTGGAAGCTGCTTCGTCTGCTGTACCCCAAGAACTCATCCAAAGTCTCTTTGAATCAATGCCGAGGCGTGTGGCAGCGGTGATTTCCAACAATGGCGGCTACTCTGGCTACTGATTTTGGCAGGAACCACACTTCACAGAAGTCTATAATTTTAATCATTTGATACTTGGTCAACATGTTATCTACAAAATAAATTTTGTTGTGATATCTCTTGTCTTTCTTGGTGTTGCAATTTGGGTGGCCAGCAGTGTATATATATATATATATATATATATATATATATATATATATATATATATATATATATATATATATATATATATATATATATATTAACATCTCTTGCTTTGGTCAGGGGATGTTTCACGTTAAGATAATCGTGTCATTCAAATTTACGTTGATGGTTTTGCCTGTAATGTCATCATTTTGGATATTCACTAACTTGAATTTTTCTGAATGCACAGTCATGAAAAAATAAAAAAAATTACACATATGTAACACTAGAAAGACGGCTGCCGTCATTTTGGGAGTTTCGGACATACTATTGAGCATTTTGTCTGTATTATGTCCGCAGGCTTCTGAAATTTTATGACTTTTTTTTAATTTTGCGCGAAATATGTTCACACATTTACAAAATTTTATTTGTCAGTAATGAGCGGTAGAAAATGTGTTGTATATCTACTACGACTGAGAGCAGTCAATTTGACAGAAATATAGAAAACAGGTAGAAATCTTTAAAATAATACTGGAAAAATATTAGTTACTTATCGTTTCTTCTGCCTTTTGAAAATAACACAAATAGTGACTCTTCGGAAATATTGATGTTGAAAAATAAGGACTTCACAATCCATGCTTATATTTTTACTGATAAATCATACTAAGTTGTCAGCTCGGCATACCTGCATAAAAAGATATACTGCTTATATATATATATATATATATATATATATATATATATATATAGGTATAAAGTAGTTCAAAATTCAAAGTATTTCACGATTTAAAAAACCTTAGTTAATTCAAATTGTTGATTTTGTTTTTAACCGTCAAAATTACGGCGTTCAGTCTTTTTAGTTAGAAAAAATATACCCGTCTTTCTGGTGTAAATAAAATTCCTCTTTTACGGAATTTAACTGTTATTTTATATGAAGGGAATAAAATTTAAAAAATACTGATAATATACATCAATGCAGTAAAGGGATGTTGATATATCTTTGTCCTAATTAACAAGCCACCTAATTAACAACTCCTGTATCCCACTTTTTAAAGGATCAACAAAAACTGATTTATTCGACAGTGAAAAAGTAAATTATAATCTGTTATTTTTAAAACTAAATGTCAAAGTGTTCTGAGATATATGTAGGCCACATTGTTATGTAAATATACATCTTCATAATTAAATTTGTGTTACAAGGTTAGCAACAGTTAAATTAAAGAGATAAGTAGCATGTGTTATTTTTTACTTTTTGGGGATGAATTAATTTATTTGGAGTTATGATATTTGACAGAGTTTTACAAGGACCAAAAACCAATGTAATAGCATGGAAATTCTTGAAATCGTATTTCATGGAATTACGTGGCTTTTTGATTATACCAATAATATATTAAATTTTCAAAATATTAACTTAGATACAGTTTAGCCTGTCGTTATACTCACAGTTAAAAATATCCTTGATGATTTCATTTAGACTTCCAGAATTCAGTTATAGATGTCTAAAGGAAATTAAAAATATATCCTAAATTATAAAAAAATAAATGTACAAGTAAAAGTAAACATTTTAAGTAAACAATTTTTTTTCGATTTTAATATTAATGGAGATTATTGATACACTTAAATTTCGAATTATCAGTTGCAATTTGATTTAAATCTTTTAATTACAATGTGAAACACAACAGATGTAAGTTTCAATTGTTTTCAAATATAAATTGTTTTCCCTTGCAAAATATGCTGCAAAAGTTTTACTGTCGATATTTTTTTTAAATTGAATCATTTCTTTTAATTTAAAATCATATCTTTAATAATTTAAATTAGATAATTGCTACACGATATCAATTTTTCACTGGCTGTTTGCAGTTAAACGCTAAAATAATTGCTAGCATTATCAAATTACCTTCGCATCATTTTATTATAAATTATTATATATTTTCATTTAATAATATATAAATAACTGCAGTAGCCTTATTCATTTATTTTTGTGGTCATAAGTTTACTCAATCTTATTTTACATACGCTTGCAAAAGTTACATAGACGAATCTAATAGTAAGAGAAATGAAATATGTGCATGCATAATTGGATAATGAAATATTCATGAACGCTGGAAATTAAATCAAAATTTAAATAATTCAGAGGACTGTCGTGTAATTAAAATTATTTTCCAACTGATTAAAAAGGATCTGTTTTCCTTACTTATAGTTGTAACCAATGTTACAAAAATGGGCAAAAACTAATAAAAAGTAAAATTACAAAATTATATTCGGGTTCCTAATTTTTGTGATTCTTCCAAAATCTTTTGATAAAATAAATATTTATGGTTTTGACTGGCATGTGTAAATCACCAAATTTGAATTTCTTAGCATAGGGCTCATTATGTTGCATACAGCAGAAAGAACTGGGTAGTAGCATGCTTTTGTTTTCCTTTTTTTATTTTATTCAAATAAGAATAATAAATCAAAAGGTATTCTTTTGATTATTACATAAAAAGTCAATTTAAAGCTGTAAAATTTTTAAAAGAAAATATAAGAAAACTTGTATGTCTCCTTTTTTACATGCATATTGATCAGATGTATGATTGATTTGGGCGGTGCCTATTAATTCCGTTTTAATAATATACTCTTTCAAATGTTCGTTTAACTTTACGCTCAGAAACGCTGCTAGCTTTGGGATCAAATTGAAATATCACAATTATTCCAAAAGTTTCTCATTCGAGTTCTATCGTCATTAGAATATCATTTACCGTACATTCCATTTCATGTCATTATAATAGTTACTAAAAGATTATAAAAAAGAAAAAAAAAGCAAATTTTCCTTATTTTTTATTCTATGGTCATTAACATGTTACCATAACATCACAGATAAATATATCTTCATCATATTCTTTATAGCCTTATATATATATATATATATATATATATATATATATACACTCTGTTACGAAATTTGTAAATATTTAATTTTGTTTCGTCAAAGTGGCTTCTATTGGCTTCTAAATGGCTATGTATTTAACATGGGAGTCTATGGGAATCTCGCCAAATATGAGAGTCATCGCCAAATTGACAATGATTTCTGTCACTTATTTTGGTCACCAGATTTGGCGATATTTCGCCAACTTGCCGACTAAATCTTTCTGGAAGCTTCTAGGAATATCTAGCTGCGACTGACCTATATAGGTCGCTTTGGATATCTATAAATATACCTGACATTGGCATTGGCTCTCAGTTCAATTTCCTATTGAGAATTGAATGTGTTGTAACTGCGTTTATTGGCGTGTATTGTATTGCAAATTCTGGTGTCCTGAGTTGTGTTTTTAGAATTTTCTGCTGTATAGAAGACAGTTGTTACGTGTTTTATGTTTGAATACGTGTATACGCCTGAAGAATTTAGAAAATAATAAATTTATCTTGTATGAACATTCTGAAGAGATTGTTCTTCAATCCTAAGGAACCCAGGAAAAGGGAACAATCAATATATATAAATAAACTTCTCAAAACAATAAGGGGAGCACATGGTTTTAATGAAATTACGCAAATACTTACACCGATAAGTAACATAACTCTAAACTCTACGGCCCCCTCCGCTTTCGCGTATCGGCCAAGTTTTAACTGGGAACCAACCTCGCCACAGAAATCCCGCCGGCCCGATAGGACCCGCAGGACAAGGCACACAAGGAAACAAAAAGTAGAAAAATCCTCTAAGACGGAATACAAATTCCAAGTATGAAATAAAACATGGGAGAGTGGACAACGCGTGCAAAAGAAAAACCGCTCCAGGTTCCATTAGGACCTAGCCAGATTTTTTTTTTTTTTTTTTTTTTTTTTTTTAAATCAAACTTGTTACATAGCAAAACCTAATTATAAATAACCAAACAAACGGTCCATGGTTAACTACCAGGACCTAAATTGATAAAATTAACACAAGAAATGAATTAATTAACCATGGCACTAACACCATCAGTTCATGGCTAACAGCCTGGACCTAAACAAATTATATTAGCATAAAAATTAAAATAGCTAACAATAACAAACTGCCAGTAATACCAGCAGCTATGCCTCAACCAGAAGAGAAACCCATGGCCACAATAGATCCTAGCTTGAACATCATTCACAATTACATTTACACAAAATCAAATAAATAACAATAGTTTACACCATATACATTTAAACATAATATAATTTACACAAATATACATTGTAATAATATATTCACTATTCAAAACAATAAATAACACAATATAGCACTAAATTAGAATATAAAATATATAAAGAAAGAATTGCGTTATTAAATAAAATAAAATAAAAAAAAAATAAAATAAAATAAAATAAAATAAATCATCCATAATTTACAGCCTAGCAGGAAACAGAAGAAGAAAACTTCATATACAAATCAAATTTCATGACTTCAAAAACCAGAAAAAGAACATAAGGGTGGAAATCGGGATGTTACAGAAACGTCTATTTCACTGCCTTAACTGTGCAATTCGATTGCTCAGTTATTCTTTTTGAGAAAAGGTGACTTGAAAATGTCTCAACAACGTGATTTACCGGAATCCATGGCATGGCGTATTATAAGCAGGCTTGAATCCGGGCAATCACAACGTAGTGTCGCTGACGCTGTTGGAGTCGACAGAAGTGTCATTTCAAAGCTGTGGAATCGATTCCGAGAAACATGGAATGTTAGACGTCCACCAGGGCAAGGTCGTCCACGCGCCACTACAGCAACTGATGAACAGAACAGACAATGCCACTCAGCTGCAAAGACAGTTGCTCTTGGCAACAGGGCGAAGGGTGTCCATCCAAACATTACGTAATTTGCTTCATCAGGGAGGTCTCTATGCACGTAGGCCAAGGTCTGCATTCCGTTGTCCTCACGAAACCGTGCGGCCCGAAGAAGATGGGCTCCTGAACATCGAGATTGGGAGCAACATGATTGGAGCTAAGTGCTGTTTACAGACGAGTCCCTATTCAGTCTGGAGTGTGACACCCGACGCTTTTTGGTATGGAGGGAAAGCGACACTCGAAATAACCCCACATTCGTTCATGAAATGTCACAATAGAGACGAACTGATTTTATGGTATAGGGTGGAATCAGCATAGGTGGACGTACGGACCTACATATAATTTGGAATGGTACTTTGACGGCCCGAAGGTATGCAAACGAGATACAGAGACCTGTTGTCATTCCTTACGCTGCAGCCATTGGAGATTCCTTTGTTTACCGGCATTTTAATGGCAGACCGCATACAGCTCATCTTTTGGAGAACATGCATGAAGCTGAAACAATACAGCGTATAGAATGGCCAGCTTGCTCTCCTGACCTGAATACAATCGAGCATGTTTGGGACATGCTCAGACGACACATTGCTGCAAGACCAAGGCCTCCTTTTACTCCCCAAGACTTGGAGATTGCACTTCTTGAGGAGTGGATCAGTATTCCCGAAAGTCTTATCTATAACATCATCGCAACCATGGAAAACAGGTGTGCAGCAGTCTTAGCTGTTCGAGGAGACCACACGCCATATTAAAAATCTTGCATCATTGCTAAACAATACTTTTTTGTATCGTTTACCTGTAACCAAATTGTTGCCCTAAATCATCTTTTCTTGTTTTTTTTCCATATTTTCAAGAAATTAAAGCTTAATTACAAATTTTTTACGTCTTTTTTCTGTATTGCGCATTGATAAGCGTGTACTATCCATTTTATGCCAATACGTGGCTGTCTCACACGGTTTTCTTAACTTCTTTGCTTACTCCCCTAATTTTTTGAGCAGTATATATATATATATATATATATATATATATATAAGGGAAATTTATATTATTTTCCCTCTCTATCTTAGACTATTCTTGACTTAAAGATAAGGGTTAGTGGAGAAATCTAACACATTAAACAAAATAGTCAGTTTTCTTGAGGTAGCCCTTGTTCAGAAATAAATAGGTACGTTTCCTAAATCTTCCGGGCATTTTAAATGATAAGCCTCTATTGTAATACTTTACTTTTGCCTTGAATCTATGCCCGTATATATTTCTTTTAATGTAAATTATGTAATAGTGCTGGAGGCTAATTTTGAAGCCTTAGAATATGTATTATTTCGTAAGCAGAGCTCCACGAAGGTTGTTACTTTTTCCGATTGTGGAGCCTCTGTCTAAGTTGTAAATAACAATAGAGCGTGTGCCTCTTGACGAATTTGTGAATGTGGTATTACTGACTTCTTTAACTGATTCCGCAGTGCCGCAGTTAGTCCCTACTAACTTTGTAGTGGAAGAAAATGAGATGGCGGTCCTCTGAGCGAAGAAAAGTACCACAGTCCAACAAATGCCAAACACCTTGATAAACTTCCATTCTGACAAACTTCCAATTATACTGGAACCTGAAAAAATATTAATTTGACATAACTAATAAACTTAAGGGAAAGACTTGAGATTGTCTTACTGTATCAAGGTCTTCGAATTCGCGTTTTAACTGTTGTCTTGTTTCGTCTTGACGACTCTTGTAGTACTAGACATCATTGACTCAAATGTCCACCATTTTAATACTAGAAAGACGGCTGCTGTCATTTTGACGGTTTCGGACATACTGTTGAGCGCTACGTCTGTAATTATGTCCTCAGGCTTCTTCATTTTTATGACTTTTTTTTTTATTTTGCGTGAAATATGCACATACATTTACAAAATTATATTCGGAAGTAAAGACGGGGAGAAAATGTGTTGTATACCTACTAATACTATAGCCCTCTATATATTTCTATATAGCCGTCAATTTAATAGCAATATAGAAAACAGGCAAAAATCTTTAAAAAAAATACCGGAAAATATTTGTTACTTTTCGTCTCTCCCCCTTTTGCAAACAACAGAAATATTGGCTCATCGGAAATATTGGTGTTTAAAAATAAGATATTACCGAAGCACAAACCATGCATAAATATTTACGAATAATCTATACCAGGTTGTCAGCTCGGCATACCTGCATAAAAATAGATCTAAATACACTCATGGACAAAAAAATTAGCGCACCAAGAAATAATTGCGGGATCGTAACGAAACTTGCAATGAAGGTACATGTCGGAGAGATATGCAAATGATTAGAAATGCAGCATGATTGCGCATTACGTATAGCCGGTAGAGGGCGTTGAACATCGTACTCTGTGGAGTATAAAACAGGTAACCAAAGCTTGTTTCAGTGTGGTAAATCGTTTACAAAGGAAGAGCTGAGATAGACATGCCATTACGCCGTGTTCGAAGACAATATAAGCAGTTGTCGCAGTTTGAGAGGGGGAGAATCGTCGGGATGATGGAAGCTGGGTGGTCAGCTAGGCGAGTAGCTCGTCAATTAGGCCGCTCTGATTGTGTTGTGAGGAGGTGTTGGGACCAGTGGACCCGAGAGATGTCATGTACACGAAGACCAGGCTCAGGACGCCCTGGACAGACCAGTCGTCGAGAAGACCGCCACATCGTAAGAAATGCACGCGTACAGCCAACTGCTTCATCGGCCGCCATCCAGGCACAGGTAGCACCTTCACTAGGGGCCTGTGTGTCTTCTCGAACCATACGAAGGCGCCTGGCTGAAGGACAGCTGGTATCGCGGCGCCCATTACGTGTGCTGCCCGTGACGCCCACCCATCGACGCCTCCGTTTGGAGTTTTGCCGCGCACGAGGAAACTGGACTGCAGCGAAATGGAATCAGGTCGTCTTTAGCGACGAATCCAGATTCAATCTCGGCAGTGATGACAATCGTGTTCGTGTGTGGAGAGCCCGTGGTGAACGCTTCAAACCTGCCTTTGCTGTACGGAGACACATCGCTCCCACAGCTGGTGTGATGGTATGGGGTGCCATTGCCTACAATACACGGTCACCCCTAGTATTGTTCCGTGGCACCATGACAGCCCAGCGGTATGTTCATGAAATCCTGCAACCACATGTGTTTCCACTCATGCAACGGCTCCCGGGAGCCATTTTTCAACAAGACAATGCTCGGCCTCATACGGCAAGGGTGTCACAAGACTGTCTCCGCACTGTTACTACCCTTCCTTGGCCTGCCCGATCCCCAGATTTGTCTCCAATCGAGCATATCTGGGATCATTTGGGACGACGAGTTGCGCATCCCACGAGTTTGAACGAACTAGAGGCAAGGTTACAGCAAATATGGAACGAAATGTCTCAAGACATCATACAGAACTTGTATGACTCAATGCCCGATCGTATCGCATCGTGCATTCGCGCTAGAGGGGGTCCAACGGAGTATTAACTCCTCCGTTCTTTTGCCTTTTTCTCTGAAATAAATTATCCCTTTTCTTTGATTTTCTTATCATTTACTTATATCAAAGTAGTCATTACGTATGTAAAATTTCGTTTCATTTTGACGACTCCTTCTTGGTGCGCTAATTTTTTTGTCCATGAGTGTATATACTAATTTATTATACGTATATCGGTATGGAATTGTTCAAAATTTAAAGTATTTTACCATTAAAAAACTGTAAATATTTTAAATTCTTGATTTTGTTTTAAACTGTCAAAATGACACGTTTCACTCTTTTTAGTAAGAAATAAATTCCCGTCTTTCTAGTGTTAAACAAAGACTCACCTATTGTCCTTATGTACCTCCTAACGGCCAATGAATGGTGAACATTAAGTCACGTGCAATGCACTTAATAGTGTTGGTTTTATTGTGCAGAAATACTGGTAATTTTGAAGACTAATACCTTGAGTAACAAACACCCGGTATTTGTAAATAAATAAATTAATAAATAACAAAATATTGCTGAGGAATCCAACGCTTGACTCTGCAATGCACATCTGGATGTAGGCATTTTAGTATGAAATGTAGAGATTTTTAGTTGAAAACACTTTTGCTATGAGCAAAAGAATGAGCATCACAATAGTAATTCAAATATGAATTAATATGAAGAGCTGATTATTGTAGTGTAATTCCCTGTTATAAAAATGAAATAATTATTATACGATATTTTTGTCTGATAGATCAGATTGCCAAATAAAATTCAAAATTACGAATTAAAATGTTTATCATTCTGTGTTTTATATAATGACATACAATATAGATACGGATACGTAATTTTCGTATTTAAGAAATAGATGCGAAAATTTCCGATATTAGCGAATAAATGCGAACATTAATTTTCACTACTCTTCGGAAATATTTGTGTTGAAAAATAAGAACTGCACAAACCATGCATATATTTTTACGGATAAAACATGCCAGGGTGTTAGCTCGGCAGAACTGCATAAAAAGATATCTAAATATATACTAATTTATTATACGTATATCGGTATGAAGTTGTTCAAAATTTAAAGTACTTTGCCATTAAAAAAACTATAAATATTTTAAATTCTTGATTTTGTTTTAAACTGTCAAAATGACACGTTTCACTCTTTTTAGTAAGAAATAAATTCCCGTCTTTCTAGTGTTAAACAAAGACTCACCTATTGTCCTTATGTACCTCCTAACGGCCAATGAATGGTGAACATTAAGTCACGTGCAATGCACGTAATGGTGTTGGTTTTATTGTGCAGAAATACTGGGAATATTGAAGACTAATACCTTGAGTGACAAACACCCGGTATTTGTAAATAAATAAATTTATTAATAAAAAATATTGCTCAGGAATTCAAAGCTTGACTCTGCAATGCTCATCTGGATGTAGGCATTAAATATGAAATGTAGAGATTTTTAGTTGAAAAAACTTTTGCTATGAGCAAAAGAAGAGCATCACAATAGTAATTCAAATATGAATTAATATGAAGAGCTGATTATTGTAGGGTAATTCCCTGTTATAAAAATGAAATGATTATTATACGATATTTTTGTCTGATAGATCAGATTGGAAACTAAAATTGAAAATTACGAATTAAAATGTTTATCATTCTGTGTTTTATGTAATGACATACTTATAGATAAGGATACGTAATTTTCGTATTTACGAAATAGATTTGAAAATTTCCGATATTAGCAAATAAATGCGAACATTAATTTTCACTACTTTTCGGCGAAAACTTCGTGATAAACGGCTATTTAAACGATATTACGTAATAATAGTATTAATATATATATACAGAGGCTGTTCGCACATTTTTTAGACGATTTTGGTAAGCGGTAATAAAAAATCGTTTGCTGCAAAAGAAATAATTGGAATTGTACTATGTTTTTAAAAGTCAAAATTATCGTCTGCGGCTTGAAAGTTTTGTTTTTATTCAAAATGGCATTTTTAACAAAGCAGGGGTTCGAAGGCTACATTTATGTTCTTTCCGAAGAGAAATATGCATACTTCGTTATCCAAAAACGATGTGAGAGTCATGGTTTTGTGATATCTAAAGCGTCGATAGGTAATATCGCCAACAAGAAAGGAAAAAAAAATCAAATTGGAGCCTCAAGTGGGACAAAAATTCCAAACAAGTATCCAAGGAAAAAACGGACATCTTCGACTATTGCAAAGGTACGTTGTTTAATGTTAAAGAAAATCCCCCTAGTCAAAGGACAGTTGCAAAATCATTAAAATGCTCGGTGTACACTGTAAACAAAATGATAAACGTTGATTTAAATCTTAAGAAAGCGAAAAAAACGCAATGTGCATCGTCTTCTTCCAAATCATATCGCTGAACGCAGGACACGCTGCAGAATTCTATATGAGAAAAACTTAACCAAAGAAAAATGGAAAACAATTGTCACAATAGATGAATCATGGGTGAATTTAAATGATTGCAACAAAAAAAGAGCCATTTATTATCATAAAAGGGGAGATACATGGTTATGTACATGGTTCAAAGAATCGAAAGAAAGTTGTTCTAAGTTATTCATGATTGTTGCTGGTTTTTCTTATAATTGCAAGTTAAAAATAAAGAGAGTGGAAAAAAATGTCAAGATTAACTCCAAATACTATCAGGAACATATTTTACCGTCAATTTTTCTGAATGAAATACCATCGCTTTACCCACAGTGCCATCAATCTGCGAGACTCCATCAGGACAAAGCTAGCAGTCACACATCAAAATTCACTGTAAATTTCCTAAAAGAAATGGAACAAAAAACTGGTATCAAGGCCATACCCTTCACTGATATCCCCACTAAATCTCCCGATGTATCACCTATGGATTTTTGTGCTTTCGGACTTTTAAAATCTACATTATCCAAACGTCGTCCCCAAACCCTTACATGACTCTGGAAAGCTGTTCAGGAGGAATGGGATAGAATACCTCTTCTGACACTTCAAAAGGCATTATTATCCTGGAAATTGCGGTGTCGAAAGCTAGTCCAGAATAAGGGATGTCAAATAGAACATTTAAAACACAAGAATTTTATGTAATTTAGTTTTGTGAATGCAATATACATCGTCTAAAAAATGTGTGAACAGCCACTGTATATATATATATATATATATATATATATATATATATATATATATATATATTTGCGAATAAATGCAAAATTTCGATATTTGTTAAGCAAAATTTATGCATCCCTACTTATAGACGTAATGGATATTATCATTGAATTTGAATTCTTATATGTGTGAAAATGATAACAAAAACGTTTTTATCTTTTTAACTTAACCGCAGTTAGAGTTACATAGCAAACTAAGTATTTATGGTAAGTGCAGACATTTCTGTATAATTCGTAAAACTACTTTCGCTATTCAGATTAAACTAATATCTATGTGTGCACAAATGTATCCAATTAACTTCACTGAAAAACTAACATTTCTCAAATATTATACAGTAAACATTAATTTAATGGAGCTTGGCGAAAAATAACTCTTCAGTGCAAAATTTAATAATTCGGTGTGTTTATAAGTGGAGAGAATAAGTTTTATAAAATGTTATGTTAATATCTCGAAATGGTCATCACTAAATTGTCGAAAAAATACTGAGGACATTACAGCTTACCGCTATGACTAAAACTATGAGTAGAAATACCACAGCACTGAATTGTACTATTTTTCCATATAACATTGTGTCCGATAGAATTATAAAATTTACTGCTATTGAATAACTGATCTTAGGTTGCATAACATAGTCCTTTCACATATGAAAGGAAATGCACGGAATGCCTCCACTATTGAAATTGAACTGATACAATTTGAAATTGAGGAAAATTCCATTGCGTTACGCCGATTGGTTGCACATCTCTGTTATTTGCATGCACACGCCTGTGCCAGATTTTTGGCTATTCAGTATATATGATATAATATTATATAAAATAAAAATCATAAATTAAAATGTTAAAAAACTTATATGTTTACACACTCACTTGCTTCAGGAATGTGAGAATAACTTTTGAATCCTCAAATTTTTTTATATACATGGCTATATCTATATTCATCATCGAAAATTTATTTATGTGACATACGGAGTTTCTCTGTACTTTATTTTTTGGTTCAAATCAACATTTCTGTCCCTAGTCTGCAGACATTTTGTATTTCTCAAAATTGAGTCTTGAATAATTATTTTTTCTCGTCTTGAGTATACTTCGTTCAATTAAAATATGAAGCACTAATTATTTCTGCTTTAAATTACTTCCTTTTCAGTCTGAAGCGCAATTCACAAATGCATTGTGTTTAAACTAGGAAAATTAGTATATTTCCTTTTCATAGTTCCACATCCCCTTATTTTGTTGCCTGATTATCCCTATTTCTCACATCTTTCAGAAATTGGCTTCTCAAAGTAATTTATTAAAGAAAATACAATATTAATAAGCATATTCAGATAATGAGATCTTTTGAAAAGATAAAAAGGATATTCAAATATTAATTTCGGATCTTCATGACTGAGCTAATTTTTTTTAATATATTAAAATATATTTATTTTATGAAGTATAAAAATAATCTAATATCAGATTTACTGAAAAAAAAATTAGCGACTAGAGCGTTCTAATGTGAAATATTTTGGAGCTCGTGCTAGAATAATTTTTTAGTACAATAGTAAACTTTCAAGTCACATAGCGGACAGCATAGCTTGAAACTCATCCTCGAAAATAATGTGTTAAACAGAGATCGGAAAAGAGATATTCAATTGAAATTATAATGCACTATCCTTATGTTCTTTCAAACAAGCTTTTTTTTCACTGTTTGATTTGTTGATAAAGACTAATTTTTAATTTCTTGTCCCTGAATTTTATAAGACATAATCAGTTGGTTATTTAAGGAGTCAATAAATATCATAGTTTATTTTTTTCATTTTTAGCCATAGATTGGTATTTCAAAACCATGGAAGTAATGCGATAATTACAAGATAAAAAGAACTTTTTATATACCATGTTTTAAAATTTTCTGTTGAATCATATAAACTTGACAATTCTATGAATTAGTAAATACTTTTTAAATTTTTTTTTGATGCATTATCCCATAAACTTGAAATTATCCCATAAACTTGAAAAAAAATGAAGTTAATTGGAAATTAACGTGCGTTTAACTTGCGTTTAACAGCCCGAGTTGGATCTGGATTGACACGATAATGTCACAAAACGACAGATGCAATGTTAGTTCTTCCTTTTATGTTGTCGTAGTGAACTGTTTTCAGGCATTAAATTGGAGGGAGGCTGTAAAATGTACGTGTATGTATATATATATATATATATATATAATTACAAAATTAAAAGGAACTTTTTATGTACCATGTTTTTAAATATTCTGTTGAATCATATAAACTGGACAATTCTATGTATTAATAAATACGTTTTTAAAATTATTTTGATGAATTATTCCATCAACTTGAAAGAAAATGAAGTTAATTGGAAGTTAAATTGCGTTTAACTTTTCGTTCCCGTCCCGGCCGATAGATGTCTGCACCAATCTACAAAACAAAATTAACTGAAAATGAATTCAATCTACTTAAAGATGGCTAAAAGTATTAAAATAATGCATTGACATTGTGTTCTGAGCTATTCTAAAAGTTTCAAATGTCTAGCTAGTAGGGAAGTTAGTTAAAAATCGATTGCAAGATTTGTACCGGACAAACAAACACACACACACACGCACACAGACAAACAAAAAAGAAAGCGAGTTAACAAAATCGTGGTAAAAATCTAAAAATTGATAAAGCTGACATTCTTAATTAGTTTTAATATTTTGTTTTCTAGTTCTCTTTATTCTCTTATGTAAGGCATTTCTGTCATTGGTGTCAAGCTGTGATCATTGCTGTGATTGGATCAAGATGTTCTGCTTAGTGACAACATCATGACAAACGGTTTTTAAGTACGAGTAATACGGTCAATAAGGACACTGAAAACCGATTGAGTGTATTTGAAAGACGGGTCTTGCGATCTATTTTCGGACCAGTATATGGCAATGGAAGATGGAGAGGACTTTTGAATTTTGAACTTGAGAGGAGATTCAAAGAACCGACCATCTCAAAAACCATTAAAATATCTCGACTAAGATGGTTGGGGCACGTTTGGAGAGCACAGGAAAACCTACCCATGAAAATACTAACTTTCAGCTTGCCAGAGGGAAGGAGAAAAAGGGGCCGCCCCCCCTCAAGGTGGCTTCATGGTGCTGAATGCGACTTCACAACACTTGGTGTGAGGGGTTGGAAAGGTGCCGCGCTGGATAGGGAGCGCTGGAGACGGATTTTAGAGACAGCCAGGGCCTGTCGCAGGCTGTAGTGCTGTAGATGATGAATACGGTCTGAGATCTGTGATTCTATACTTCAGTTTCTTCTTCAATTGTGCAATGTATTACCATCCACGTTTTATACCTTCGGTCAGTGGTGACCTATCTAATTGGCACAGGTCTCACAACCCCTCCAGGCCTTCCTTCCTAGGTTTCAGAGCCACTACCACCGCAGTGTAGTTGTTGCTTATGGAATGATGTTTGATTGAGTATAAGTCTTAATCTTAAAATCTTCCCCAGTGGATACAGCACCAAAGTGACACATTGCGGCTGTTCTCGCAACATTTTGTGAGGCAATTATTTTGAAATTGAATTCATTGAAATAAATTTTCTTTTTTATCTCATAACTTAATTATGTAATTGTATGTCAGTATGTAAAAGAATACATCTCCTAGTCCTAAAAACCTAAAAAAGTTGAAGAGTTTTCAAAATATTGAAAAAAAATTGAGAATAATGCTTTTGTGATTACAATGGCATTGTTTTCAAGGAAAAATATACTTTATTTACTTAAAAAAACACTTTAAAATATTGTTTCTGGATGACTTAATTAAATAAAGTAGTTTTTATAGTTACAAATATCCTATTTATTGAAAGTGCCTGTTGGATCATTGTGCCCAATTATGTGACTTCCAACATTGCGTCTGACCGAAGGTTAAGTATTGTCCGACCACGGAAGCAAGGTCCCTGGAAGCTGTTACGCATGCGCGAGAAAAGCTAGTCTACTTAGAAAATAGGGGAAAACGTCATATTTTCGGATGTGTTTGTTTATGAAATACGGAATGTATTTCAGACTGCTTTTTGTCCGCAATTTTAAAGTTATTTTTTAAAACTTTATTTTTGATCGAATATGTGAATAATAATTTCAAAATAATAAAAAGAAAGAAGCAAATCTATTTAAAAAATAGGAGTTTTATAGGAGTGGATATTTTCGGATTACATCACAATCAAAATTATCTAAAGCTACATTTTCGGTGGTACTTTTTTTCTGACGTTTCTCCGGAGATCCAAATTTTGGAGTTTCTTCACCCTTTTCTTCTCTGCGTATTCTCTTTACACTGGACATTGATATCCCGGTCATTTCACTAGCTCTCTTTAGGGATTGCGAAAATGGAACAATAACATTTCCTTCTAGTGCTTCTTTATCACAAAATTTAATTACATTGTGTATTATACGTTTACAATCACTACGGAACGGCTTATTCCGAGCAGTTGTGTTGGGTAAAGGATCCAGTAATTTTAATATAATAATCAAAATAACAGACGAGGAAAAAGCAAGCGAACGCAGTTAGTAACCGATTCTAAAGAATGTCGAGAGAATACGAGACTTTTCCCCCTCCTTCCTCAGCAGCCTTACCTACAGCGTGAATAGAATCGTCTTGGCACTATGCCAACCGTGGTTCTTCGTACTGTGGTCGGACAGTACCACTATTGTGATTGACGACCTAAGATATCCAATATTTTCTCGATAAAAATGACCAGTTTGCAGACATCATGCTCATGAAGGCTATTTAAATATTAAATATTTTGGTGTGTGACAGACAACTGGTTTACGTCAAACCCAGATTCTACCTACACTCACTCAGTATGTTTATGTTAATTTCTATACAGATCTGACCTTACCTCATTAAACTGTTATCGACATCATCCTTTTCTCAATTCGGGGAATTTTTTTTTATTAGATTCTTTGTGAGATAGCGGAGGGATAATTGACACTCTTGTGAAAAGATTAAATATTTTGGTGTGCGACAGACAACTGGTTTATGTCAAACCCAGATTCTACCTACACGCACTCAGTATGTTTATGTTAATTTCTATACAGATCTGACCTTACCTCATTAAACTGTTATCGACATCATCCTTTTCTCAATTCGGGGAATTTTTTTTATTAGACTCTTTGTGAGATAGCGGAGGGATAATTGACACTCTTGTGAAAAGATTTCCTCCAGGAAAAACTACTGAACACCGAAAACAGCATAGCGGGTTTGTTTGACCTTAGCAAAACACATAAAAAATAGCCAAAATTTTAATTTCGTTAAGTAAAATATTAGTTTCATATGATAATTAATATTTCCCATAATTTACATTAAATATATATGAATCAGCGGAAACCATCTTTGCCAACTTCTTTACTCTCGTTAAAATTTCTTGGGGTCCAGTCGACTCCCTTCGCGGTTCTACGTGTAAACTGTCAATAAACGGAAATTGATTTATATATATTACACGTTTTCAAATTTCGTAAGTTTTTGCTTACCGTATTTTATTAAAAGTCAGAGAGGGAATGCTCTTTGCAACTAATACTTTTCACGTGGTGACAAACTAAACATCGATTTGTGTCAATTTGATCCACTCCGCTGTTCTATTGTTTAATAGTTTTTTTAATAAAACAATATTCTATAACTTTTCATATCATAAAAGATACAAAAAACACTCGTATTTCATTCATGGTACATATACATATATAAAGACTAGAGAAGATAGTGGATAGGTATAGTATCAGAGAAGAAGTGTCTCTTATATCAGTTGTTGGCAGGGTCTTATTGTACATAAGGAAGAAAAAAAACTGTTCAAGAAAAACTGTTCAAGTTTTTTTTTTTTAAATAAGTCAAAAAATTGTTATTTTTTAAAAATTGTTCAAAGTCCAAAATCCAAATTTCAAATATCAAAAAGTTTCTTTTTAAATGTTTTATTATGAGTATATTTAATTTATAATTTGAAATTGTTATAAAATTAAATTGTTAAATAATATATTGAAGTTTTTAATAGTCATTCTTTAAGGATATATTGTAAATAATTTTAGTGGGAACAAATAAACCATTACATTTTACAACAATGAATAGTCCTAAAGAAATATTTTATGATCAAACATTGGGACATTTACAAGGCTCCATTTCATCAGCTTCATAGGCAAGATTTTACAGTAATATTATCTTCCTGATATGAGCGTAATTTACTTATTATTTATTACTGCGCCCTTTCCCTTGGCTGATAATTTGGACGAGTGAAAAGAAATTCCCAAGATCTCAAATAACGCATAATACACATCTTTAATTTATGTATCAAGAATTCCTTTATTCCGTAATTGTAGATAAACGCTGAATGAAAAGAGGAGAAATTTAATCTCAAAAACTGCGCTCTTGAACCCCTAGCCACTTGATTAGATATTTTAAATTGCCACGGGGCAGGGTAAGTAAATGACTTTGAAGATACTGTTAAAAGAAAGTGAATTCTTTATTTTGGGTTGTTTCTTAGTATTCTTTGTGAATAAAATTAAGCTCAGTTTGTCATGCTAATGTGCCATTCCATTTATCGATTCATATGAATGGTAATTTCGAAGATAAATTTTCCAGTCACGAAATGGAATGATATAGACTTCAAAATTACGATTCTGTGCAAAGGGTAAAACAGTTGCAGATCCAGGAACAGAGCAGAATTTTTTTTCCAGGAAATTGGTTTTGTATTAACTATACGTTTTATATGCTTATAAGAAAGTAAAAAATAAACCAATTGCTCTATATGCAAAATACAAAATACGGAATTCAAGCTATGAATGCGCATATTAGTTGTTTCAAAGAAAAAAAAATTATATATATATATATATATATATATATATATATATATATATATATACAGTGTCGTAACTTGTCATTCTTGTGTCCTGGGTAGGAATTCGCATTTGGACCCCTTAATTAATTAGGTTTGGGAATATAATAAAAGAAATACAGCATTTTGGGCCCCCTTTCCAAGTGGGTGCCGTGCGGGTGCCTCTGTTGCCCTTGCCTAGCTATGGAACTGTGTATATATATATATATATATATATATATATATATATATATATATATATATATATATATATATATATATATATATATATATATATATATATATATACATAATATATATATATATATATATATATACATAATATATATATATATATATATATATATATATATATATATATATATATATATATATATATATATATATATGTATGTCTTTTTAGCAGTTTGTTTACTTGATAATTTCAAATTCATAAGCAATCTGCTCAAAGTTCTTATTTTCTTTTTTATTTATTTTATTGTTTTTAATGGTATTAAGATTGACACTTTATTATCTTCTGTGAATATAGTCTGGGTAAAAAGATAGTTCCCTTTTTTTGGCCGTTTGTCTATAAATTTCTATTTTTTTTTTCATTTCTGGAATTATAGTTCAGTGCACTGCCTAAATTTAAATTTTTAAAAAAATCAGGTAGGTGCTTCTAACAAAATACCGCGGGTTATGAAAGTAGGATTACTTATCGTTGCTTACCGCTTTTCTATGTATATATGTATGTATGTGTTATGTATATATGAATCTATATATATGTACGCGTATATATATATATATATATATATATATATATATATATATATATATATATATATATATATATATATATATATATATATATATATATATATAACAATAACGCCCCACTAATATTAAATGTCCTATATCTAACGTGTATCTTAATTTTTCCTCAATGAAGCCCAGCCGTATTTTAAAAACGAAATCGAAAATCGACATAATCTAATATTCTCTTAACGCATAAGCGGGAAAGTTATATTTACACTTCCGTGATCTCGTTCACCTTCGAGGTAATACCACGTGATTGGGGTCAACCAATTAAAATAATTCTAAGCCTCGCAGCAAAATCGGAAGTTACTCGGCATAAAAGGCGAGACGGAGCGATTTCGCGCTCTCTTCTTACTTGGCGCTGTTTCTGTACGTCTTTGCTCGCTGTCCGTGTACTGTGTTCCAAAATATATTAGAATGTAATCATATTCGATAATCCAGCCAGGGTAGCTATGGGCTGTCTGTTGACGTTATTGTCAAACATCATGTCGTAAGCGTGTGCCAAGTCATTCAACTATGTATAGCACTGTATCTTCTCTGATTTCTTGAAGTTTGGTTCCATGGAATAAAATATTTCAAGTGTTCATTGTGCTCCTAGGGATTACGTTCCTCCATAACGGTCCTCCGAAAACGAAAATTTCAGCTACGCCAAAACTGTCCGCCCGAACCTCTCAAGTTACAATTTTGTCAGCGTGCCAAATCCAGTCTGTATCGCTTGGACAAGCAGTAAACAGTGAAACAGAAAAGTACCAAAATGCGTCAAAATTTTGACATACATATAAATATATATATATATATATATATATATATATATATATATATTTATATGTATATTCTGACAAAATGTACGTATGATGTCTGTGTATACGCTGACAAAATTGTAACTTGAGAGGTTCGGGCGGACAGTTTTGGCGTAGCTGAAATTTTCCTTTTCGGAGGACCGTTATGGAGGAACGTAATCCTATGTTAAAGAACAAACAAACAAAAAAAAATAGCAAATGTTCTCATTTTGTAGTTCAACGGGTAGAAAACTATTGAAATCCTTAAAACTGGTGAAAAAAAGGACCAAAATCTATACTAAAATGTAATCTAAAATTTAATGAAATCTTAACTCGGGTAGAAGCTGGCAGAGAAGTAAAAACTCCGTGAGCAAGGAATTATAATATTAAGAACAATAAGAAAACTAAATTGAATTTCCTTCTTTTCCTGGCTCTCATAAATCTTGAGATTCCTAATGTTTTAAATTTCATGGTATTTTCCTCGAGTAATTTCGCTTCTTTCCCTTTTCAGAATAATAATTTCATATTTCATATATTTTATAGTACCCGTATGGAAAAATTCGTCTTCAAATTTCCCTTAATAAATTTAACTTTTTGTAAAGAAAACCAAATGCTTTATACAGTTAAACTCTCAAATCCCATTTTATACGTAAATTGAAACTTAAAAGGCATGTTTTACCATATATCATTACTACAATTCACTATATTAAATGATATTACTCTGGCAAAAATCCAAACAGTACAAAGTGCAAGTATATTTGAGAAGATGTAATATTGCTTTTATTTCTATAATTTCCAGATGAAATCAAAAGGGTGCTATCATAGAACTGTAGTTTGTTGTAGATGGTTTGGAATTATGAATTATTAAAAAAAATGAATAGTGACCCAGCTTTAAGACGATAAAAAAAATGCATTCGTTGCTCTTGTTTGATTGGGTAACTTTTTATAACGAAGAAAAACTTTTATATATGTAAGAGTGCAATTTTTTAAGAACTAGAGTACCTCTCAGCTGCAGTTAAAGGGATAAATATTTTGGAAGGAATGAGACTTATAAACGATTTTAAAACAATAAAAATCTCCATCAGATACTGTGACATGGAATTCGACTTTGTAAATATATTTTCTTATCTCATAGTCTTGATACAGCATTGATTCGGTTCCATGCACATTTTAGTGTAACTGTTTTATTATGTATGTCCTAAGATGTATGTGTGTTTGGGATCGCGCCTGTAGCTTATTTTGTACCGGTTTCAGGAAGAAAGGTATGTACCTCCCGGAGGCAAATTTAGCTTATTGTAAAGAGAGGTTTTGTATAAGAATAAAAGAGTGACTTGCCACCCCTTCTCGGCTGTAAAGGGGTCTTAGCGTCCCCATAGCAATGGCCTAGCAACATCTTTTAGCCAATGAGAGCTGAAAGGTGTTTGTTCGAGGACATAGCTGACCTCTGCTCTCCCAAGTTCAGAAAGAAGTAAAAACAAAACAAAACGTTTTTTAGTCAGTTGAAGCATAAGCAGCGACAGGAATTGGACCTCGTGGCGGCCCGATCTATCCTATCCGCCATTTTTTTCTTCTTGCTTTGCCGATTCCGCTGTTCGACTTAGTAAAAACGAGATGCTGAAATTTCATACGAAGGTGGTGGTAAGTCGAAGGTGGTGGTAATATTATTTTGTATTATATTTATCAGGTGAGAGCACTGTGTTAATTTATTTTATGTAATTTGAATTTTATGTGTTCTAATAAATTTTTAATGTATGATAACAATTAATATGATTATTTCTGTAAAAGTTTGTAGTCAGTGTTTAAATTAATGTTAAGTAATATTAAGAGAAATTAAATGGTAACATTAGATATTAAATTTGAGTACGTGTCCTTCAGTTATTCTCAGACATGTGTCAGGGTGTATTTCTCAAATTAATAATTTAGCAAAAAAAAAATAATAAATAAATAAATAATAAGCCACTATGCAAAATATTCTAATTATCATATGTTCTAACTTAATATAATAGATACTAAATAAGCGAATATGGAATTTAGAACACAACATGCATTTAATGATGAAGAATAAAATTTTTTTTAGAAATAATTTTATTACATGTAGCAGCATACAGAAAAAAAATGAAAATATGGAAGCTGTCGCAGATTTCTGCGGTTTCTGAAATGTAAGTATATATGTGCACAAGGAAGACATCTTCATAGAAAAATAATGACGTTTAATAGTGTTTACACATATTTACATGAATTGGAGTATTTTGGAACATACATAAGTCCCATATCTAAGCAAATTATAGTTTCTAAATCAAAATATTATATCAAAGAGACAGCTCGCAGGCTGCGTCAGTCTCATCAACAAACGAAACTCCAACTGGCGGGAAAAGTGGCAGCCGAAGTCTCGAACGAGATCATGTTGGCGACAATGCCGCCGTCTATAACAATTCACTACAGAAGCAAATGACTTTAGAAATAGCCTGTAATCTCTTACTGTACTTTTAACAATAAAAAGTAAACTCATCAAATGTTACATGCATATAATTTTATAATCGAGTGGTAACTAAATGTAGTGTTTCATTATACGTCTCTAAATTACAGAAATACGTCATGTTTCGACTATAGAGTATATCTATCCACTTCTTAGTAAAATTAATCAATAAATTGGTATTCTAGTTTTAACATATAATATTTGTTGTTTTTAATTTTCCCAGATAAATCCTATCCTTTAGTCTCTCACTCTGCATTTAAAAATAAAAAGTAAACTCATCAATAATAAGTTACGCATATAATTACAATAAACTCATGCATATAATTTTATAATTAAGTGGTAACTAAATGAAGTGTTCCATTATACGTGTCTAAATTACAGAAATACATCTTTCGACTATAGGAACTTTCTGCCCACTTCTTAGTAAAATTAATCAATATATTGGTATTATAGTTTTAACATAATATTTTTGCGACTAATTTCCCCACAAAAAATCCTAAACAGGTCCATCGAAGCTTGCAGGTCGAAGGAATGCGGCTTCTGTTTAGCTCACTATTGGGTTCTACAAGGGTCGTAGGCCGAGTATTTTTCGGTATAACCTCTATTTCGAACCACCAGAACCCGGGGGGATAACTGGTGGGAACACCCTCTTTTCACCCTTACAATCCATAAACAGGGAATCCTCCCCAACATATTTTCAGTACAAATACTGGGCTTAGACGCAATATCATTCATTGGCGATTGTTGGAATTCTACGTGATATCATTCATTGGCGATTGTTCGGATTCTACGCGATATCATTCATTGGCGATTATTGGGATTCTATGCGATATCATTCATTGGCGATTGTTGGGATAAAATCGAGTCTCCTCAATGTCGAATTCCAACGCGCCACCGGGACACACTAATCCTGACACTAATTTTGAATAGAAAAAAACAAATTAATGAACTTTTAAAGGACTTTTAATATATTTTCTGCCCTTGAATTACTTTTTTTTGTATTTGATATGTAATTACCATTCATTAATGGTCGTGCACTTAAGGAATTTGGAAATGACTGAACGCTTGAGCGATAATGAAATGTTATATAATTGATGTTTTCTCATTAGTTCGTAAAATACTGGCTTTAAACGAGAATAATGTTTAAAGTAATGACTCTATATGACATTTTAAATTTTTAAGAAATTTAATTGCTGATAGGAAGTTTAAGGCGAATGCTGAATAAATAAAATCATTATTCATTATTAAATACATTCAAAACAAACTACATTTACTACATTAAATTACATTACAATTAGATCTATTATTAATATATTTAGTCATTAAAGTGTATTTCTATTTATATTTCCAGTTAAAAAGATTTGAATTTAATTGCAGTTGTTTGAGACACGATAGCTCAATAGTAGTAAATTTATTGATGCTTTATATAGTTCTGTTTATTTTACATCTTTATGATTTTGGTTTTAACCCGCGAGCACTCGCGCCCAATTTCGAACACGAGGACTCGCGCCGGGTATCTAATACCCTACTTCATTTCTGCTATTTAAAAATTAATTAATATTTTTTATATGCAAACTTTACGTAACTAAAGAACATAAAAGAAGAAATTAAAGATTGTTAGTGAATTTTAATAATAATTACATTTTCTATAGACAATTTTTACAAACTACATACTGATGTTCAACACAGAGCCATTTTTCCCATTTTTGGCACATAAATTTTTTTTTCAGTCCTTATTACTTGGGCAAATTTAACATCGTTTATATTTTGTCATGAGTTTTTTTGCAGGCGGTTCACTATTAGTGATTTCCAGTTCTATTGAAATGCTTGAATAAGTTATTTTTGTTTGAGGCACCACCATATTTAGAGAGAACGGGAGAAGCGGGGAAAGCGACATCTCTTGAATAAAGTGTATTACCTGGAAGCTTGTTAATTACGTTCCTTGAAGGCTTCCTTACATTTTGCCGACATTTTTTTCTTCAGCCATTTTGTAATTTTATCTTTACCAATATAAAAATCGGCTGTTGACAGTGAACTTTTATCTTCGGTTTCTGTCTCAATTTCAGTTGATGAATCGTGATTGCTACAGTATTCTCCATCCTCACAGGCATAATTATCTTCGGATAAAAGTTTATCATCACTAGAAACAATCTCTAAAAGGTGTCGCAATTGTTTCATTTGCTCGCCGTAATTAAAAAAGCGTGCCATGATGCGCTAAACTTACAAAAAAAAAGTAAAGATCTGACTGACGCGAGGACTCGCACGGGTATGACATACCCCCCCCCAAATAATTTTCTCAAAACCTATTTTTAGAGCAGAACTAGTTTTTACCCCTCTGAAAGAATGTGATATTGAATGCAGCTACACGAAATTTCAGCCTAATCCGATAAGAAGAAAATAACAAAAACATTGAATGAAAATGGATTGGGTATGTCATAACCGGTGCGAGTGCTCGCGGGTTAAAACCGCTTTTCGTGCTACTCAGGTACTTCTTTAAGCATTGTAGATTGCACATAGATTTATGTTTTAAAGTTACCTTCTTCTTTTTAGGGAAAGTGGTAACTAAGTGTGCCTTGAATTCATCACTGTCACTCGGAAAAATCAGAATTTATGTGTATTTAATAATTAAACCTTTTACTTTCATTATGACGTTATTCGTATAGATATCCGGCAGACAATATCTTTAAATCAATTTATTTTTAAATATAACCGCAATAGTGCAATTAAAATTTATATGTTTGTACTCAGGGGCGGCTCCAGTCCAGAGTTTCTTTTTTTTTCTTTTTTTTTTTTTTTTTGGGGGGGGGGGGTCAACGTCGGTTTTTAGGGTTATATATATATATATATATATATATATATATATATATATATAGTGACGCACCCAGGGGTTGGCCCAAGGGGCCCTGCCGCCCCCAAAGAAATAGATATTGCATAATAAATATTGAATTTGCTTATCAAATATTTTTATCCGTTCAACTCAGCCTCCTCCAAGATTAAATCCTGGGTACGCCACTATATATATATATATATATATATATATATATATATATATATATATATATATATATATATATATATATATAACATCGTCGCATTTTAAATTTAAATTAATTTAGTATTAGGTGTATGATTATATGATTTTAGGATATGAAAAAAAAATACGCCGGCCTTTTTTGTGGGGGGGGGCAATTGCCCCTAGTGTCCCCCCCTTGGAGCCGCCCTTGTTTGTACTGAGTGTTTGTACTAGAATAATACATTTCTCAGCCTCGTATACTGTAAACTCCTCATCTGTTAAAAATCTCTTTTGCAAAGAGTTTAGCAGCTTCTACTTAACTTTATACCGTAAGTGTCCGGATATTTTATATTTTAATCCATCATAATCAAAGTACGAAGTGAGGACTGGAATATTCACTAACAAACATAATGAATTTTAACCGAAAATAAATATGTTGCATACTTGAAATTCCTAAGGATAGCTTTCAATAAAGATCTAGTGGTAAATATTCATTCCCGTCGTAAGGGGTCCTATGTCTTCTTTTGAAGAATCGATGAGGATAGGTCCCGCCACGTGTCCTTCGAAGTCAACATTTCAGAGCCGTCAGATTGAACTACCTTTGAGAGATATCGGAAATGATTATTGATTGTAAGCAATTATACATTTTAATCCAGAGAGAGTGAAAATATTTATAAACTCGTAAGCCATTTTCTAAACACAATAAGCTAGTTACCTATTCAATTTGATTCAACCGTATACATTATGTGAAGTTATCAGCCTCTTTACACGGTCTTTGGACTCTGCGTCAGAGTTTATTCTTCAATTTAGCAGCATCATCATCTTCATTTCCTGTGACAACATTTGGGTTCAACGGCTAGTTGTTTCAGTCAGGAAAAGGTAGTACTTCCCTTCTGCTAATGTCAACTTATTTTCTGCTTGTGTTTACGAATTTTATTATTTAGTGGTGATACTGTAATGACTTCAATAGTGGCCTGCATGAAGTAGAAGATAGTGACGTAACAGCTGCAACACTTATTAGTGTTGTTTTCCCCACGCGCTGATGCAACTCAACTCCAAAAATAATATAAGAGGATTTTTAATAGATTGTATAATTTTTTTTTGAACTCGTTGTGTATCAACAAGATTTCTGGTGAATGGATGTTAAATATAATTTATTTTCATAAGAAGAGAATTATTCCTTTCGCCACAAAAACACAAACACGCTACAGACTTGTATTGTATTATTGGTGGCAAGCGTCGGGATGGAATTATCAAGTGCCGATTGCAAGCTAAGTAGAATTTGATTTGAATTCTAATAAATAGTTTGGCGATTAAAGAAGAATATCGAATTTGAGAAACTTTGATTTCGTTTATGATTTATATAAACTATCTGTCTTGAAATTATTGACTCTACATTTGTATTAGTGTTAGGGTAATAATTCTTTAATGGAATTTGATAGTTTGGCGTTTGAAAAGTCTCATGAAAAAAGTTTCCGAGAAGAATTCTAGATAAAGTTGATGTATGACGTTTTGAATGTATTTTCACTAACGTAAAGTCTGAATTTGAAATTATTTATTTCAGCAATTGTATTTTTGTTTTGGAATAGTAGTTCAGTGAAGACTTTATATCAACTGTTTGGCCAGCGATTTGGCGATATTTTTTCAAGAACGACTGAAAGTTCATTATTAGGAACTGTATATATGTTCTTGTTTAAATAAATATGAAATAGAATTTGACATAAATTCAGAAGAAGTTTGGGAAAGAAAATACCCGTAATATTATTGAAAATAAACTTAGAATTTGTTTTTTGAAAGAAGTGCACGTGATTATAAAAGAAATATTAAAGTCATATTTTGTTTTGAACGTGCGTTTCAGTGATATAAAAAGCCGAATTGAAACAAGAAAGTTTGAGATTTATTTCAGCAAACGATTTTTATTAAAAATAATTTAAATTGTGCAGTATTTGCAAAACATTATTGTGTATTTTTAGATTGTGAAAAGTTTGTGGAGTTAGAACAGACTTCATTTTGAAAGGTAGATTTTTGGTTGAAAACTTTACCTATTATAATTGTGGTAATTTGGTGCAAGTTCAAGTTAAAAAAATTTATTTTGAAATTTTTAAGAAGGTTGTGATTTGCGTGTGGTTGCTAACATGTCTTTCTTAGCCAAAGGTAGGAAAGCGGACTTATTACTTGTTTGCGAAGAATTGGGAGAAGAGATATCATCTTCGAATAAGATTCCCGAAATAAAAGCAAAAATTTTAAACAGTAGCAATTATGTTGAAGCTGATGTTAAGATTATTCTAGAAAGAGTAATTGAAGACAGGAAAACCGAAGAAGTTCGCCAAGATCAAGCTCGCCAAGATGAGTTAGCTCGCCAAGATCAAGCTCGCCAAGATGAGTTAGCTCGCCTAGAACAAGCTCGCCAAGATCAAGCTCGCCAAGATGAGTTAGCTCGCCAAGAACAAGCTCGCCAAGATCAGTTAGCTCGGGAGAAAATGCAGTATGATCTAGAAATGAAACGTTTGGAACTTCAGACTCAAAGTGTGTCAAATCCTCCAACCCGTCAAACAACCGGTATGGAAGAGCATAAAATACAATTAATGAATATAACTCCAAAATTTGATGAAGAACGTGATGAAATGACTCTCTATTTAATAAACTTTGAACGAAAAGCAGAAATGGCTAAGGTTCCAAGAAGAGATTGGGCCGCCTATTTATTGGGAGTGCTGCCAGTGGAGGTTTCCAATATGTTGGCGAGAGAACCACCGGAAACCGCCAACAATTACGATTCTGTAAAAAGTCTTATCTTGAAGAGATACAAATTAAATCCTGAAAAATTAAAGCAGTTGTTTTACAGACATCAGAAGAACGCAGAAAAATCTTGGAGAAATTATGCTTATGAATTGAACAGCTATTTTACAGAATGGGTCAATGATTTAGAAGTATCTACGTTTGAAGAGTTGAAAGATTTAATCGTAACCGAACAACTCAAATTTAGAGTTCCTGCTGATATAAAAGATCACTTTCTCGATGATTGGATAAATTGGAAAAAGCCTTACGAATTGGCGGAAAAATTAGACGAATATGATGATATTAGACAAAGTTTCCGGAAAAAGGAATTCCCTCGGAAGAACACAAGTAAAGTACCAGGAGGTAACAACAGTGGATATAAACCTAAAAACCAGACAAACAATTATAATGATAAGCCTTTTCCACGGCGAGAATTTCCCAAGGAGAGAAATGAGGAAGCTGAATTCGAAAGAAGGAAACAGCCTCGTTGCTATGAGTGCGGATCTCTTTCGCATTTAAGACCACAATGCGATAAGCTTAAAAAGAAAGTTGAAACTGTTGCTTCCAACATGACTGCAAGGTATGGATACCATGATGCACTTGCCCCCTACATAAGTATGGGAAAAGTAAATGGGATCGAGATGCCGATACTACGAGACACGGGTGCGAGTTTAGACTTGATTTGTAAGAAGTATGTCAGTCCGTCGATGTATACAAGTGAAACAGTGTGGATTAAATCTCCGCTGGAAGAAAACCCCACTTGTTACCCTTTAGCTAAAGTAGAACTTGAATGTGAATTTGGGCACATAGTGACCAAAGCTGCTGTTTTAAGAGACTCTTTGGATCAAGGGAGGTATCTTTTGGGGAACAAGACCGCTGCATTGTTTTAAGAAGCAAAGCAAGTCGAAGATGTCAAGATTCATATGGTGAATGCTGTTCAGACCCGTGCTCAAAAGAAAATATCTGAAGATGTCCAGAGTCTAGGAGTGGATGAAAATATTTCGGAATGTAGCCCAGATAATGAAGTCCCTGTGGAAGAAAATGTCTTACCTATAGCAGATTTTAAGATTCCGGAATTAGACCTTATAAAACTATCCCCAGAAGATTTTTTAGAAGAACAACGAAAAAGCGCTCAATTGAAACCTCTGTTTCAGGAGGCTGAAAGCAACTTAAGTTCTGGGAACTCCAGGTATGTGGTGCGAGGTCAAGAACTATTCTTCCGTAAAGAAGACAAAGATGGGACAGAACGATTATTGCTTGTAGTTCCAGAGAGATATCGAACACAAATGATGAAAATTTGCCATGAAGAAACTGCTGCTCATTTGGGTGCAACCAAGACTAAAGATGTTTTGTTCAAAACATTCTATTGGCCGAATTGTTATAAAGAGGTGGAAAATTTTGTGAAGACCTGTGACGTATGTCAGAGAGCAGGAAAGCCACAGGATAAAAAGAAAGCCCCCCTAAAGATAGTTCCGGTTATTTCAGAAGTATTTTCCAAGCTAAACATTGATGCTTGTGGTCCTTTACCGATGACGCCTTCTGGAAACAAATACCTCATCACTGTGATCTGCATGTCTTCCAAGTATCCAGATGCCATTCCTGTTGAAAATCTGCGATCAACTACTGTAGTGGACGCCCTGCTTCAAGTTTTTAGCCGCATGGGGTTTCCAAAAGAACTGCAAACCGACCAGGGCACGTCATTCATGAGTGCTTTAACCACAGAATTTCTGGAAAGGTTTGGAATCAAAGTCGTGCGAAGCTCCGTACATCACCCACAAAGTAATCCAGTTGAGAGAATGCACAGAACGCTAAAGAGGATTCTTCGTGTCCTATGTCTTGAATCTGGTCCGGACTGGGAGAAAATTTTACCTCAAGCCCTTTTTGCATTAAGAACTGTGACTCACGACAGTACAGGTTATTCCCCAGCAGAACTTGTCCATGGAAAAAATTTAAAGACTCCTGTTATGTTACTGTATGACAAATTAACAAAACAAGATCGTGAAGAAGATAGTGTTGTAGACTATGTTTTCGAACTGATGAATCGCATGAAGAGATGTCAAGAAATAGCAGTGCAAAACATGGAAGTTGCCAAAGAAAAACAGAAACTATGGTACGATAAGAAGACCGTTAAAAGACAGTTTGCTATAGGAGATTTAGTGTTGGTTGTGGCACCATCAAGACCTAATAAGTTATCAGTACAGTGGGTAGGACCTGGTGCAGTAGTACAGCAACTGTCAGAAACCAACTATGTGATCAAGTTTCCTGAAAAAGAAAAAACTCATGTGTACCACATCAATATGCTTAAACCATACTTCCAAAGGGCAGAAAATGTAAATCTGTTGTGCTTGGAAGAAACTGAAGAAGATGAAGATATTCCTATTCCTTGCCATGAAGAAAATCCAAACATTTCTGAACTGCCTGAAATTTTTAGAGAACTCAGATTGAATGCGCGATTATCTGAAACTCAACGAACTCAAATGGAAAATTTGTTGACTGCCTACTCCAATATCTTTTCGAATCAGCCGGGATGTACTGACTTGGTTGAACACGATATTGAATTAGAGACAGAAAAAACAATATTTGCAAAACCTTATAGGATGTCCCCACGACAAACAGAAATTCTAAAGAGGGAGGTGAAAAAAATGTTGGATCTAAAGATAATTGAATCAGGAGACTCTGACTTTACCTCTCCACTAATACTGGTGGAAGTACCAGGAAAAGAAGGAAGACCATGCATAGACTATCGTCGCTTAAACAAAGTAACGAGAACACAGTATTTTCCTATGCCAAATATAGAGGAACTTATAGAGAAAGTGTCATCAGTGAAATATATTACTGTTCTAGATTTAACCCGAGGTTACTGGCAAATACCTTTGAGTGAACGGGCCCAGCGTTATGCTGCCTTTGTGACAAGCTTCGGCACCTATAGGCCATTAAGGTTGCCGTTTGGACTCAAGAATGCTCCATATTATTTTAGTAGAATGATGGCTGGGTTGTTGCAAGACTGTGAAGAATTTGCTGTACCCTACTTGGACGATGTTGCAATTTTTTCTAATACCTGGGAAGAGCATGTGAAACACGTAGAACAAATCTTCATGAAGATGAAAACAGCTCATCTCCACATAAAGCCTTCCAAATGTCAGTTCGCTCAGGAACATGTCAAGTACTTAGGCCACATAGTTGGACAAGGGGAACGGAAACCTGGAGAACTTAAAATACAAGCCATCAAAGATTTTCCCAGACCACTGAACAAGACCCAAATTAGATCATTTTTAGGTCTTGCTGGTTATTATCGCAGATATATTCCTGATTTTTCTGTAGTAGCAGCTCCATTAACAGATCTACTAAAAGGGAAGAAAGTCAAAACGTCAGTGGATTGGAACAGTTCTTGTGAAGATGCTTTCAAAGAATTAAAGAAAAGACTTTCAGAAAAACCAGTATTATTTAGCCCCGATTTCACCATTCCATTTGTCATTCAATGTGATGCTTCAAACCTTGGACTTGGTGCGGTGTTGTCTCAAATAAACCAAAGAGGTGAAGAACACCCTATCATGTACTTGAGTAAAAAGTTTTCCCCTGCAGAACAGAAATATAGTACTACAGAAAAAGAATGCGCAGCTATCGTTTATGCAATACAAAAGTTGAGATGTTACTTAGATGGACAACAGAGCTTCATTATACAAACTGATCATAATCCACTGGTCTGGCTAGAAAAGAACACCGGCACAAATCCAAGACTTTTAAGATGGGCCCTTATTTTGCAACCTTTCAACTATAAGGTGGTGCACCGGAAAGGAAAATTTCACCAAAACGCCGATAGTTTAAGCCGCACTGCTTAGCCTTACACCAAAACTTTTCACTGGTGACGTAGTGAAAAGTTTTTCCGAAAGGGGAGGAATTTAAGACTGTAATGACTTCAATAGTGGCCTGCATGAAGTAGAAGATAGTGACGTAACAGCTGCAACACTTATTAGTGTTGTTTTCCCCACGCGCTGATTCAACTCAACTCCAAAAATAATATAAGAGGATTTTTAATAGATTGTATAATTTTTTTTTGAACTCGTTGTGTATCAACAAGATTTCTGGTGAATGGATGTTAAATATAATTTATTTTCATAAGAAGAGAATTATTCCTTTCGCCACAAAAACACAAACACGCTACAATACATTATAATAATTTGCATATATTAGTACACATTATTCAATTCAAGTATATCATTCAAATATTACACATTATTCCTATATGTGCTTCTCGTTTTTTCCTTTCTAGGTATGCATAAATATAAAATTGACCTCTTACGCTAAATGCTATTCGCTGAATTGTAATAAGTCAAATACGGAAATCTGTTTCATTATATATATATATATATATATATATATATATATATATATATATATATATATATATATATATATATATATATATATATATATATATATATATATATATCAAGCAGGGCGGTCGACCTGCAACGCCAAGCTAAAGAAAAAAAATAGACGCCAAATGAATAAAAGCGCCAAGTACAAAAATTCGTCAGACCGCTTACTGCTTTTATACTGTGCACCGCTTGCTCGTACTCTCGCTATGTTAAAGCAGTTTACGTAAATTATAAAATTCTGAATGAACCCAGCATAGTACAAAATTAAAACAAAAAGCAAAAGAATCTTATAACCGAGTACTTTAAATTGAGATATAAATGGACTTTCAATGTTAAAAATTAACCGAGATACGGAAATTTTAATTTTCCGTAAAGTTAAGGATTTTGTTAGAATCGAGTTGGCGCCAAGAATTATTTCGACAACATTATAAGAAGATCTATAGAGTTTAATATTCAACAGATTCGAGTGAGGCTTGGTTTTTTCGATAAGTTATTCGCTAACTTAAAATCTTTTATATGTTTCAGTTAAAAAAAAATGCTATGTTTAATTGGCATAAAACTGTATAATTAGCATCTCAGGGCGATACTACGCCAAAATGGCAACCATTACTCAGCAACACCGCTACTTTCCCAACCGTTCAATCATAGAAGAATTACGATTGTTGACTAGTGGCTTAGTGGTCAAGACATCAGCTTTCCACGCTGTGGGCGCGAGTTCGATTCCCTCAAAAGAATTCCTTTTCTTCTGGAGAATTTTTAATTATTTTGCATATGTGTGTTCGTATTTGTTTGTTTGTTTAAATACTAAGGATTGAATTCAAATAACAAGGATTAATTATTATTCATATTTCACTTTTTGCTACAACCACATGGGTTTGCAAATTAGGGAAATATTAAATTCTCAATAAAATATACATATAGCAAATGATTCATCTTTATATATATATTTCTTCTGTCCACGTGTATGTCACTGAACTCCTAAACGGCTGGACTGATTTTTCTGAAATTTTGTGTCCGATTAAGATGATTAGAGAATGTTTTAGATTCATATTAAGACACCCCTAGCACCCTAGGGGGGCAGGGGGCACATATAGAAATAATTGAAAACGACTGATATCACTGTGGAATCCATAGATTTCGGGGTCGTTAAGATTAATAGTGACACTCCCGATTTCGTTTAAGTGCAAGTTCATCCCCCCATTAGCATGGGGGGAGGCGAGGGGGGAAGAAGATAGAATATAAAATCTCCAAAATGACCGAGAGTAGTGTCGAATCCATAGTTTTCGGGGTCGCTGAGAGGAACAGTGGTAATCCCATTGCCGTTTAAGTGAGAGTTCAGCAACCCCCCCCCCCCTCATCAACGTTGGAGGGGAGGCGGGTGGGTGAAGATAAAATGTCCAAAATTATTTAGAATAGTGTCGAATCCATAGTTTTCGGGGTCACTGAGACGAATAGTGACACAACTGATGCCGTTTAAATGCAAGTTCAGCCCCCCCCCATCAGCATTGGGGGAGGAGGGGGAAAGGGGGGGAATGAAATGTCCAAAATGTCCGAGAGTTGTGTCAAATCCATTGTTTTCGGAGTCACTGATATGAATATAGGAAACTAAAAGTGTTGTTTATAATGAAGTTTTGAGTCAAATAATAGAGTGAATTTGTAATTTTATTTTATCATTTGTATACTGTACATATACTTTTAAATACCCGTAAGAAAAATTACTTAGATTTTACACTATAGGTAGAATTCATTCCTTTTCCTGTGTAGTAAAAAATTGAGATTAACCCTGGAGAGGTCGCGCGGGATACAGAGTCACCCCACGCGTAGAAAATCAACAAACCTGACGGGAAATTTCTATTGTTAATCAATCGCCCTTTTAGTATCCTCCTGTCTGACCCTCCCCTTGGAATGGGTATTGTTATTTTGCACGTGAAATTCCTTTCTCTGCGAGAAGCAATCGTTTCTTGGAATCCATGTGATAACGGGGTGACTCAGTCTCCCCGTGCGACCGTTATTGCTTCGAAAATTTTCACTATAAGCAGTTTAGCTTCGTGCTCTAGAGTGTTTTGGTTGTTTTCTGCTCGGTTATTTGATAGATAATGGCGTACAAACGTAAATTTACGGAGTATGAATAAGAGATGGAACGTTTGAGAACTCTGTTGGATGAAGTTGAGTCTTCTGAAGAAGAAATTGATCAATGTAGCGAAAATGAACCTGATGAAGAAATATACAGTTCTCATGACAACGAAAGTGAATTTGAGCAGAATGATGAAGACGACGAAAATACTGATTTAGAAGAAAGCATTTTTGTCAGCAAAAATAAAACAGTTTGGCAGAAAGAAAAACCAAATCAAAAAGTGAAAACGTGTTCTCAAAATATAATAACTCATTTACCTGGAGTAAAAGAAATTGCACGCAATATAACAGATCCTCTAGAAAGTTGGGAATTGTTTTTTAGTACTAAAATCATGCGATCCATAGTAGAGTGGACAAATATTTATGTTGAAAAAATATCGGTAAATTGCACCAGAGACCGGGATGCCAAGAGGACAAATGAGGTGGAAATCAGAGCCCTTTTTGGACTTTTATATCTGTGCGGCTTGCATAAATCATCGCATACAAATGCACAAGATTTGTGGTCTACTGATGGATCAGTCATTGAAATTTTAAGGAACACAATGTCATACAGAAGATTTATTTTTCTTCTCAGATGCCTGCGGTTAGACAATGTGACCGATCGTGAAGCTCAGAAAAAAGTGGACAAACTGGCGGCTGTGAGAGATTTTTTTGCCGATTTTAATGAAAATTGTCAAAAGACATATAGTATTGGTGAATATGTTACTATCGACGAAAAATTAGAGAAGTTTCGAGGGCGGTGTTCTTTTCGTCAATATATATACCAAACAAACCAGCAAAGTATGGAATCAAAATCTTTGCCTTAGTAGATTCTAGGACTTTTTACAGCTATAGTATGGAGATATACGCAGGACAGCAGCCGGAAGTTCCCTTCAGAAATGAAAATTCAGAATTTGAAATTACTAAACGCCTGTGCACTCCTTTGTTTGGATCAGGGAGAAACATAACAATGGATAATTGGTATACGAATTGTCCTCTAGTGAAAGAACTTTTATCAAAGAAGCTAACAATTGTAGGAACCATGAAGAGAAACAAGGCTGAAATTCCCATCGAGTTCGTCGAAACAAAAACTAGGAAAGTTTATTCTTCTATATTTGGATTTCAAAAGAACACAACACTAGTATCATATGTGCCTAAGAAATCAAAATGTGTAGTTTTGTTATCTACTATGCATCGCGATGACGCCATTGATGAAAGTGATGATAAGAAGAAACCAGAAATAATTAAATTTTATAATGCAACAAAGGGGGGTGTAGACAAAGTTGATGAAATGTCATCATTATATTCGACAGCTCGAAAAACCAACAGATGGCCGATAGTCGTTTTTTATTGCGTGTTGAACGTCGATGCAATAAATGCCCGAGTTTCCTTAATGTCGACAAAGGCCCCTCTCTTACAATATAGAAATAGGAGAAAATTCCTAAAAATGTTGGCATTATCTCTTATACAGCCACACATAGAGATGAAAAAGAATATGCCAATGCTTCCTAAAGTGCTTCGTGAAAACATCAATGAAGCCACTTCTAGTGCATCAGAGGAACGCCCATCAAAAAAACCAAAACTCGATAAAAGCCGATGTGCTATATATCCAAGGTCCAAGGACAATAAAACTAAAATTTCTTGCAAAAAATTGGATAATTTTACATGTAAAATTCATTCTTCCTATGTTTGCCAGAAGTGTATGTAAATTCCCGATCCCTGATAAAAGGTATGTTATTCTTTTGAATAGAATTGTACTTTAAATAGAAAAAAAGTTTCCTTAAGTAAAGAAGTATAGTTTATTAATGATATATTGCAATTATTGTGTATAATCAAGTGTTTTTTTTAAAATTTATAGCGCATATTTCAATAAAACTGATTGGGGTGACTCAGTCACCCCGCGCGATCTCGAATGTCAGTGTTGGGTGTGCGACTTCTGCCGGGTTAATAAATACCTGGGCAAAGCCGGGTAAACAGCTAGTATATATATATAAAAGAGAATGTTTGTGTGTGTGTGTCCTTTATGCGTTCCCGAACGGTCCATCCGATTGAGATGAAATTTTGTACAGATGTTGTTCTCACTCCCGCGGGAAACACTGGGGGGGGGGGGGGAAGACATCCCTAGCTCCACTGGGGGGCAGGGGGCACATATAAAAATAATCGAAAACGGCTAATATTAGTGTCGAATCCATAGTTTTCGGTGTCGGTGACATTAATAGTGATACTTCCGACGCCGCTTAAGTGCAAGATCAGCCCCCCTCAATATTAGTGTGGGAGGCGGGGGTGAAGAAAGGGTGAGTATAAAATGTTCAAAATGATCGAGAGTAATGTCGAATACGTAGTTTTCGGGGTCGCTGAGATGAATAGGGACACTTCCGATGCCATTTAAGTGAGAGTTCAGCCCTCCTCAGTATTGGGGGGGGGGGGGGGGAAAGGGTGAATATAAAATTTCCAAAATGACCGAGAGTAGTGTCGAATCCATAATTTCGGAGTCACTGAGGGGAATATAGGAAATTAAAAATGCTGTTTATAATCAAGTTTTGAGTTAAATTAATAATAGAGTGAATTTGTAATTTTACTTTATCATTTGTATACTGTATTTACTTTAAAATACCTGTAAATTGAATTACTTAAATTTTATATTATATGCAAAATCCATTCCTTTTCCTGTGCAATAAAAAAATTGAGACAAATAAATATCCGGGCAACGCCGGGCAAACAGCTAGTGATGTATAAATAGTGTTTAGTACGATATTTCCCATTGTGTTTATAAAGATTGTCTAGAATAGAAAAATGCCATCCAAATTACAATTAAAACGAAAAAACAACCGGGCCTATTACAGAGATTCGAAAAAAAAAAAAAAGTTCTCCAATTAAGTTCACAAAGTGACACATTTGTAACTGATGATGAGACTCCAGGTATAAAGCAATTGTTTGCCTACAAAAAAAGCCCAGTTTGTGAATGGTTATTTACCTATTTAAAAAAAAAAAATAACTGTTATCCACTAATAAAACTTTTAAAAAGTAAAAAAAAACGCCAAGCTCCAAAATAAAATTTACGACTAAAAAGTGGTGTGATATCAAATATCCAAGCTTATTAAGTTCTGGCACTTTATTTCCTAATCACGAATTTTTCACATCTAAGTGAAGTGGTTAAGCATGACTTGTTGATAGAAACCCTTCTTCCCTAGATCAAACTCATCATAACCTGTTTCTGAAAATTTAAGTTTTAAATATTTATACATACCAGGCTTGGCGGCCGTCTTAAAAAAAAATAAATAAAATAGTTAATGTGAATTTAAAACATCAATTTCAGATTTTAATTGCGCACTTCGGTGCTCTGTTAGACAGTATGTTTATAGCATCGTTACAACAAAAGGTACGACAAAACATGGTGTTATATCCAATTTTATTAAGCATTGGGACTCAATTACATTTCTTAACATATTTTTAATGGGATATTAGTCCTTTTAATCAGTTTTCTATTTGAAGTTAGTGTATGATGTCAAACAAAACCAACCGTTAGCTAGAAAGAAAAATAATAAATAATGTTGTCATTCCCCAAAGGAAAAATTTTGCATTAAACAACAAAAAATATGAATACCATGCTTTGGAATTACGCTGCCCAAATGTAACGTGAAAAGAAATTTCAAATTTATAGAATAATTCGTGACCATCTTAAAACTGCTGCTACATTCATTTTAAAAGTAACAAAATAATAGGACACACATATTTTGCATAAATAACTAAAATGAATAATTTATACAACTAAATAACAGACTTTCGACATTTCAACGGACAAAATTTATTTATTCCAAATACGAAAAGACGGCCGCCAAGCCTGGTATGTATAAATATTTAAAACTTAAATTTTCAGAAACATGTTATGATGAGTTTGATCTAGGGAAGAAGGGTTTCTATCAACAAGTCATGCTTAACCACTTCACTTAGATGTGAAAAATTCGTGATTAGGAAATTAAGTAACAGAACTTAATAAGTTTGGATATTTGACATCACACTACTATTTAGTCGTAACTTTTATTTTGAAGCTTGGCGTTTTTTCACTTTTTAAAAGTTTTTTTAGTGGATATATCTATACAGGGTAATTTGTTTCAAACTGAAACTACTCAGAGCCATCTGTAGCGCGATCTATCAGTTTGAAATCTTTCAAAATTGATAGGGGGCTAAGGATGACATGGGAAACAAGTTCCGTGAAAGAAAAAAAATAGTTCCAAAAGTCGCCGATAGGGGAAGATATGGCGCTGTTTTTCTCGGCGCACTCGAGAATTTACATAAAACGCAAGTAAAACATGAAAGTATTTTCTGGGTAGTGTGAGTTTAAAAAAATCACTCTGTATATAATTACTGTCTAACGCTTTTATACAACTGGCTATAAGGTTTTCGTAATTTATAGATACGTTATATTCAAATAGATTACTCATAAAACGGTCTGGAAAAATTTATTAAGTGTGATAATCACTGCTAGTATACTGTACAAATATATACGTATACTGAAATTCTGTCACGAATTCTTTATTTCTAGAAAGCATAACTTTTAAGAAAATTCTGTGTTACACTCGTCATTGTAACAGGGCTAGTTAAGACATTTTACGCTTTATTGCAAAGCGTGGAATTTTGCGAATGAAAATGAAATTGGAAAATAGTAAATTAAAAGTCCACCGTTTTAATAATGGACGAAACCCCCAGACAAGGGCTTTCTTGCACAAGGCACCTTCCACGGCAATCTATTTGACTCAATAATTTGACGGCAAATAATTTGACAGAAATATAACGTACTATACGAAGGTTCGGGTTATTATAATGCACCATTGACTCCTCTATTTAAATATTTTTTCATAAAATATGTTTTTTGTATTTAAAGTATTTAATAACTTTGCAAAAATATTTTTCTGTTAAAATTATTATCAATTAATCAACCAAAAAATGAGATACATTTCGAAATAATTTGGCTTATCAGGACAATACAATCCAACCCCGTTATAACGAAATTTAATGGATAAACGTTTTTGTTCGTTTTATCCGGTGGCTCGCTATATCCGAACCATTAAGAAAAAAGCTAGAGTTCACAAAATGTATCATTCATTAGTTGCAATGTGTATTCAATAAGGATGCATTGAAAAAATTATAAAATCTATTAAAAATGATCATTAATGAATTAAATCGACTAAATTCGACTACATTAAAATGATATAATACTAATTAAATTACGTATAATAGGAAAATAGCGGGACCAAAATTTTCGTTCGTTATATACCGGGTTCGCTATAACGGGGTTCGACTGTAAATACGAAATCAATCAAAAGGGATCCAATACGACAATTATTGAAACCTAAGTTATTTGTCCGGAACATATAATTCTTGATGCAATTTACCTTGTTTTCTGAAGGATCGTAAATTATGAAGAATATTACGTACTTTCCCCAGAACGTACGTTTCCTTCCTCATTGCAGTCTTTGTTGGCATGAGAAATCCCTTATGATAATGGATCCTTTGAATTTTAAATAATGATGTTTGTACTGGAAAAATAAGGAAGTAGAGATGTATTCTCGCGCTGTGCTTTTGTTTGTTAACAGTAAATATCTCAACACTTTTCCAGTATTTTTTACATGCTTGTTTTTTTTTCCTTCAGGGAGGAAAGGGGAGGGGGAATTAATGAATCAAAATGCTGTGTACACACCTACGTTCTTCCGGAAAAGTAAATATTTTAGGTAAAAGGATTGTGAATTAAGTAAATTAAATGTATAGTTTTTTTTATTATTTCTCTTGCAGTAGATCACTGTATGCAAACTGTCATCACATTTATTTTGTCCTATGTGTTTTACACCCAAACTATTATTCTCCGCCTATGCAAACAATTAATTTTTCCTTTACTGCAGTGTTTATATTGTAAGGAAACTTGTTATAAATGCATTCAATATATATATATATATATATATATATATATATATATATATATATATATATATATATATATATATATATATATATATATATATATATATATATATATTTTATATATATATATATATATATATATATATATATATATATATATATATATATATATAATGTATGTATATGTTACTGTATGTGTATGTGTGTATTTGGTGGGCATAAACGCAAGTAAATTAGATTGATTTACGAAAGGAATTATTTTGAAATATACAAACTGAAACTGGTTTTTATGCTATCAAATGATTTTTTGCGAACTTCTGCGTCTCAGCTATATACATGGGTTCCAAGTAAACGTTTCTAACGTCTGTGTAGTTTTGAGAAATGTGTTGTTGATGGCCTAATTCAGTAATTTTAGCCTTTTAATTTTTTACCCGGTTGTAATGTTTTTAATTCGGGTCAGTGGTAGCCCAGCGGTAGTGCGTTGGGTTTCGAGCAAAGGGTGCTCAGTTTGAATGTCGAATGGCACCATTGGATAATTTCGCGTCTGTACCAAATATGGGCACGTTATACCCGTAGATCGTTTAGTCCTTCCATGTAGTCAAAAGGATGGAGGAAGGTATGAACTCTCCTGATTTTTCCCCTGGATCTGTTCTGTCAAAGTTGAGGTAAAACCAGGTGTTGGTGTTAGTTCACCTAGATGATGCCACCAGTGAAAGCAACCAATGATTCTCCCGGATATTTGGTGTTAATATCTTCATTGCCCCGAAAAAGAAGAAAAAAATTTAAGTTTTTAAAAACCTCTCGCCAAAAGGTCCAAATATATTTGAAAGATTCAGATGCATAGGAAATGCGTATGCATTTCTTATGCGGTGCTATAGATAACAAACCATGTTTATGTATACAGCAGCAGTTTTATGGCACTCCAGAAGGAGAATTTGAACATAACAAACTTTAATTTAGATTTGAAAAATCTGAACTTCTTCAATAACGTATTTAATAATATTAAACTTTGAAGTGAATGAAGGTTAAATTCAGGAAGTGAGTAAATACCTTTGAATCGAATGCACTGCTTACGTTAAATGTATCTGCGTGATCAGCAATCATCAAATCTGCATTTTCCTTAATCTACAGATTTTACTTTTGTTATAGGATCGTTGTCTCAAAAGATACGTAAATACAGGAATATATCCTTTTATTGTTGAATAACCAATTGATCACATTAAGTTATTGTGATTGATTTATATATAAGAGGGATGGAAAGTGGCAACACTGTTGTATAGACCCGACGCAGCAGATCCCAGGAAAGGAGCTTACACCATATGTACGTTACATACCTGCCCTACCTCAGAGAGAATGTTCTCTCCGCACGAAAATCACACGCCTGCACAGAAACAGGATGATCACAACTATGTTTTAGTTTGTGGTCTATCATACGAAATAATTTGTTTCATCGTACTGATGGAAAGAAAATGCTTGTGCGCATAAGGTGCAAAATTTGTCTGATGCGTTTGCTCGCTGGGGCTCGAAAGTGCTCTACCATCTCCCATATTAACCGGATTTAATTCCCTGTGACTTTGGTCTCATCCTCAAGATGAAAGAACCACTCCGTGGTATTACCTTCCATACCGTTCCAGAGATTCTGCAGGCTGTAGGCCACTCCAATCGAAGGATCAACAGATGCTGCCAACGAAATACTTCAACTTCCAGAACGTTAACACACGGTGCTAAACAATGCTGGTTACTGCTTTGAAGAGTTATAAAAGTTTCATCTCTGTGTTTCTTCTGTATACTTTGTACATATACAGTTGCCACTATTAAAGTTCAATCCTATGTTTTACGATTTTTTACCCAATGCGAAGGCGCTTGTCCTTCTTGATGTCTGGTACCTTCTGACTTGACCCATGTAGATCCGCGAAGTCTTGCTGAATACTTCTTTAATCCGGGAACACCGTTTTAGGCGAGCCAGCGTTGCTCCCTATGAAGGGACATCACGATAAAAACCATGCTTTATTCGGGATTCAAAAACCAAGCGTCAGCATGGAAAAGAAGGACCCACTATACCATGTGGGTGGCGGTTCCATCCTATGTTTGTTTTACATTTTACGACAGGTACACAACAGCTTCCAGTTACATAGCACTACATCCAGACGATGTATTTTTTTCTATATTACCGTGGGACTTTATTATCGAACTTGTAGCTTTATTTTTCATAGTATTGATTAGGGGAAGATAGAGAAGAAAAACAGAGAAAATTTTATTTACGTTTGTTTTGTTGCTTTGATGTAATAACTTTCTTGTGTATAAAGAAAATAATAACCCATACCACTTAATTATCTTTTGCATTCAGTAAACGTTTGAAAGGAAGTCTGGATTTACTTAATGTATGCGAAATATAATCTCCCTGAGTATATTTTCCAAAGGGTGATCTATCTTGGAAGGAGTTATTGAAAATCAAAATCAAAGGGAGTTCGAATCAATGAGCTTAAAGTAAAAAAGATATTTTATTAAATAATGTGGAAGCAGAGTAGTTTAAAGAGTAAATTAGAGTATATATATATATATATATATATAAGTATATATCGATGAGTAATATATATATATAAGTATATATCCCTTATATATAAGTATATATCCCTTAGAGTTACCCTGACTAAAATGTATAATTTCAGTCTTAATATTCTTGCAACATGCTGATGTCTAATAAAATCTACTAGAAATATCGCATGAGTTGGTATTTAACTTGCCAACTATGGCAGGCTTCAGCAAAGCCTGTACTCGTCTAAGCTAAAACCTTTCATTATAGGATAAATACATATACAATCCACGCAGTATTATATAAGTTAAATACCTTTCTTAACTTAACTTTGAAATATGTAACAAATTATAACTGATTTAGTCAGAGAAATCAGTATTTTACCTTTAAGTTACATACAAACACATTGTTAGATTGTTAGAACACGTTGTTATTCGGAATCAAGTTTTAGGAAACTAAATCTTCTCATAAAATTACTATTCAATAATTTCTAAAAACTCTAATAACAACGGGCCAATAAGTACATCATTAATGTTTTATCTGAATTCAGATTTTTTTATCTAATTTAATTAAAGAATGTAACAGACTTTTGGTAATTAATTTTCGTGCAAGTAGCATACATCGCATGTGATTTGATTAAATTACATTCATACTTTTTCATCATGTTGCCATTAAATTAAGCAAATTATATTTTGCAATATCTCATTCTACACTCATGTCCATAAATTAAGGATAATGCCAGATTCAGCAAATAAAGGTTCAGAAACAAATCAAACGTGACTTATTCATAAAGCCCATTTATTAAACAAAAGATAAAGAACAAAAAAGATGGTGTATGCATGATACCATTCATAAAAACTACGATTTTTGCTCCCTGGAGCAATTCTAAAAAATATCTCATATACAAAAACTTAATATTACATGGTTGGTATGATGGTTAATACATTTTATGTCTCCCATGCGATGAAATACAGTCCATACGACGTCTAGCCATGCTGAGTATCAAATTATCGATCTGATCTTGTGGAAGATTACTCCACTCAGCAAATAATGCTCTACCAAGTTCCGGTACACATGTAGGAGGTGGTTGACGGGCTGAAACTCATCGGCCAAGCATGTCCCACACATGCTCTATCGGATTCAAGTCAGGTGAGAATGCTGGCAATTCCATACGGGTGATATCCTCAGATTGAAGGTCGTTTACGACGTTTGCTCGGTGAGGATGTGCGTTGTCATCCATAAACACAAATTCTGCGCCCATGGCACCCGTAAACTAACATACATGTTGTTTCAGAATGATGTCCCGATAAATGTGGCCGTTCATGGTTCCCATTTGAACATGCAGATCTGTTCTGGAGCCCAGTATAATCCCACCTCAAATGAGCAATCCTGCACCACCTTAACGGTGTCGTTCAATGATGTTCTCTTGGTGGTAACGGGTGCCCGGCGTTCTCCATATGAAAGTCCGACGTGAATCACACTGCAAGCTAAACCTGGACTCGTCGGAAAACATCACTCAAGCCCACTGTGATAATGTCCACATTGCAAGTTATCTACCCCAGGCTAATAGCTTCCGACAGTGAGTTGCTGTGAGTGGAACACATCTGACAGGCCTGCGAGCATATATACCAATATTTCCCAAACGTCTGTACACGGTTTCGTTTGAAACTGTGGTACCCGTGGCTGCAGATAGCTGACGAGACAGGTTGGATGCTGTGCTCCGTCTGCATCTTATGGCAGTTACTGCCAAATACTGGTCTTCATTCGGCGTTGTAACTCCGGGGCGACCTGTACTGTAACGTCTACTGACATTTCCATCATCCTGGAATCGTTGCCAAAGTCTAGAGATGACACTTTGAGACACTAGAGATCACACCATATTACAGGCAGTCGATAATTCTACCACGTAAAATATCATCCACATGCGTCCTCTGTCTCATACATATTCGATTATGGCACTGAGCGGCTTACAGAACGCTTGTGAAAAATTTTTCTACTTTGCCACCATTCCTGATATACACCTCTCTTACACTCTAGTCATTGTGACGTACTATCAGCGTCATCTGGTGGCTTCCTGTAATTTGCATATTATTCTTGAAGATGTGTGTGATAATTCTACAGGTGAAATTTTTGCTTTAGAGTACGATTTCCATGTGATTCTGAATTATCCTTAATTTGTGGACATGAGTGTAATTAAAATTAAAATTTCAAGATACAGGAACTTCTCTAAACGGTATCTAAAAATCTGCAGTTCTCTATTGTCTGTTATAAGGAATTAACTTGTTGTATTTAACTTTTTAAAAGTCATTATAATTTAAATTTAATTTATCTATTTAAATTGTAATCATTATTAAGATTTAAATAATATATAAAGAAAATTAACATTTTCGTAGAAGCTACATTATATGTTAGCCTGAGAAATCATATTCCTCAATACTGATCTTGAATAAATTTTCACGTATGCGTGCTTAATGCAGCGTTACATATTTTGATTTTCTTTACTGAAGGTAAAATAGTTTTCTATACCATTTCTGGAAGTGAATACATTATGCATCTCTACATTATGAGTATTTCAAACTTTCTATTTTATTGATATAGTCATGAATATATGAATTTTGCAGCATGTTTGCGGTTTATCTATTCGATAAAATTTAAAGATATTAATTTTGCAGCAGTTAAACTTAGAAAAATTATTAATATTTGGCTTGAATTAATATAGATGAATTTTCAAAACGTGACATATTTACCATTTCAATAGGGACAAATGCAATTTAAATTAGTTATATTTTTTCCTTACCATTTGACTTTTAAATAATGAATTACTTTCTTAAAAATTACATATAAATATAATCTTAATAGGCTCAGCACTTAATATGATGGTAACATATTGCTGTCTCTGTGAAGCGTTTCATAACTCTTAAGCTTCTATATAAAAAATTTCTCTTACGTGTGTCTAAATAAGCTTACTTAAGAGGTGAAGTAGGAATTACAATAAACAATTTAAAGGAAAAGTCTGATATGAATTCGGCAGAGTTTAAAAGCATGATAGCTCGTGCATAGGGTAAATTCAAACAAATCTGTCGACTTGGATGGACAGTATTGTAACTAGAGATGCCTCTGAGACGTAAGCGGCGACAGTACGAACAATTTTTGGACTTTCAGAGGAGAGTATATTAGGCCCCAGAGAAGCAGGTTGGTCGAATAGGCGTATAGGCCGCCACCTCGGTCGGAGGAATATGGTAGTTGATCGGTGTTGACAACAATGGATCACGGAAGGTATAGTCTACCGTCACGGAAGGTCAGGGCGTCCCAGGAACGCAACTGCACGCGAGGATCGCCCAATCATAAGAGCGGCCACGTCCGCACCAACAACGTCGCTAGAATCGGTTCTACACCATTTACCACCTTCCAGACATCCGGTGGTATCAAGGGAAACCAGTCGGAGACGACGGGCCGACGCAGGTATAACTAGCCGAAGTCCATTAAGACTGACCCCACGTCATCGGCAGTGTCGACTGGATTTTGGCCGATTTCGGACAATCTGGAGTGTGACCGACTGGAGGCGTGTGATCTTCAGCGATGAATCCCGATTCATTCTCAATGCTGATGACCAGCGCAAATGTGTGTGGAGGCGGCTAGGCCACCGTTCCGATCCGGCATTTGTTGTCGAGAGGCGATTACAAAAGGTGTGACAGTGTGGGGAGCTATTTGTTGGGACACACGATGACCTCTAGTCGTCCTTCAACGTACTTTGATGGCACGCAGTTGCGTGGACGAGATTTTAAAGCCAGCTGTTCTGCCTATGCTATCAATTCGTCCAAGTGCCATTTATCAGAAAGACAGCACTCGTCCGTATACTGCGCGACTCTCCGAACAATGTCTTCAAGGATATGACGTAATCCCATGTCTTGCCAGGTCACCACACCTCTCACCAATAGGGCACGTCTGGGACGTGCTTGGAAGGCAATTGCAGCCGTCCCGGAATACTGGTGAATTAACTGCCCAGTTGCAAAGATTATGGCATGATCTTCAGCAGGAGGTCATAGGTGACCTCATTGATTCGATGCCACGCCGTGTTTCGGCTTGTATAGCTGTCAGAGCTGGATTTACTACTTACTGATTTGTAACATTTGTCATGCCATATCTTCTTAATAAAACGGTCTATTCTGAATTTGTAATCATTTGCTTATCTCCTGATACACTACATACATGTAAAGTTTCGTGATAGTAGCTCGTTTCCTTCTCGGTGCATATATTTTTTTGTGACAGAGTGCATATATATATATATATATATATATATATATATATATATATATATATATATATATATATATATATATATATATACATACTTCACCAATACATTTGAGACAACAGCAAAAACAGTAATTTAGAAAGGGATTTTTGTTTTTCACAAACAGATGACTTTCGAGGAAATGCCTCACTGTAGTGGACCTACATCTTACTAAAATAATGAAACTCTCTCCACGTGTTTTTTCCCCAAGTGGCCGGACAATTTTTTGTATATAGTTTATATATATATATATATATATATATATATATATATATATATATATATATATATATATATATATATATATATATATATATATAAAATACTTAAGTGTATTTGTGTGTTTTTAATACAAAAATTTTATTTTTAGAGGATTTTTCGGGATTTACTTACATCTTAGTTAACATTAATATTAACTCATACTTAATAGATAAGTATTTTTATTGTTTAACATAATGGAAATCTGCACGTGATCCAGTTATTTAGAAATCTCGCAAATCAGTTCGTTGTAATGAAGAAAATAATGTGAACAGTCATTTATTGCTTTGAGCCTTATAGTGAATTATTCTCTTGAAAAATTGTAATCAATCAAAAATGTCTATCAAATAAGAATATACAGACGCAACATGGTAAAATTTAAATTTCCTGATGTGTGTGGTCTATGAAATAATTTTTTTTTATCTCTGAATAGAAACTACTAATTTGCAATTTTTGAATTTTAATAGATTATAACTAATATATAACTGATAGTAATATAATCCATGTATTCTTATAAAATTGCATTTTTTATAGTCACAGCATTAAAATGAAAATATTGCCTTAATGCAGCAATCACATCTACACATTGATTTATCTACTGTGTAGGTTAATAAAGAAAGTATACCTTTACTAAAGAAGTCCCCAATGTTTAATTATTCTCAGAAAATAATTCGATATATGAATTGTCTTTAAATATTTGATAAAAAATATGGAAAATTTCTAAAATAAGAACAGACACTTTGATACAATTTTCTTAGATACATCTGCATTTTTATTCAGCTTGTCCATTGAATTTCCAACATAAAACAATGAATCGATAATACTTTACATAATATTTAACTTGGATCTATTGAATTCATACATAATTTATTAAATGTAATGTTGAGAAATTCAAATCATTTGAGATTCTTTCCTTAGATGTCTCATATAATAGTGAATCTGGCGTATTTGAAGAATTCTCTAATGAGAGAAGTGCTGAGAGAATGCATATAAATATATTTCTACATCATTAAGAATTTATAAGGATAAATGATTTTCTTTAATCTTTAGAATAGTGTTTCAATAAAATACCTTTAAAATATACTAAGATTATGAAAATGACTTAGAAAAGAGAGAACTTTATAATTACTTTTGAACTATATTGTGACGATATTCTCATTTCCTAGTTTGAAACATAGAATTCTCAATTTTCAAATTTTAATCAGCTGAGTTGACAGTAGGGGGAATTTTGTATTTTAAATTATTTAATCTGCTAATTTTTCACCTTACCTACCAACTTGCTTGTTTACTTGTCTGCAAGCATGAATGCGTACCAATCTCCATAACTTTGCATACATGCATACAGCATCATGGTAAGATAGACATGAAATGCATCCAATTCAAAAAGCTCCAAGACAATTTAAGAAATTTAAAAGTAACAAAAACTTGACTAATAAGAAATTTGTAAAATAAAAGCATTTTCAAAGGCATTAAGAATAACTAATATATAGCCTCAAGAAAGAAAATATACCTTTAAGTTCCTCATGTATCATTTATACTATGTTAAATGAGTTAAGATAGTACTATTTTTCATGATCGACACACCTTCCACAGCCAAGAAATTATAGAATTACATAGGGGACGATACGATAAGATTTGTCCAGCATTGGCTACAGAGTCTGGGCTTCTGACGCAGTTTTCTAATGAGAAATTTTCCTGTGATTGACTTTCAAGTACTCACAGCTTTGAAAGTGTACCTGAGCACGTTTGTCCCATTAGTCCCATCCACTGGACTAATGGGAAGTCCAGCTTATTATTCCCATCGCGTACGACATGGGAATAATAAGCTGGAGCTCCATCGGGCTGGAACGATATTGCCCTTCGAACAGACATTGGAACAATGTTCAATAATTTCAGCAGTAACTCCTCCAGAAAATTTCGATATTTCCGGCCATCTAGTGGGTTTGGTAACATGTATGATCCGATTAAGTAATCAGCAATAATTCCCGCCCATACTTTCTTTGAGAACCGTTGTTGGGCAGCATATAGTGGAACACATACATCGTGAATTGTTGTGAATACACACATGAATATTCTGTTGACTAAAGATACCTTCATGAGAGAAAGATGCTTCATTCGTGAACAGAATGAAAGTTGAAAGCGCTGGGTTCTCATTGCATTTGTTCAAGTACCAGAGCCCGAATTCTACACTTCTAGAAAAATCCTCTGGCTGCAATGACTGAACCTGTAGCAAATTATATGGATGTAAATGCTCCCTGTATAATGTGCGCCAAACACTGTGTTGAGTTGCAGCGATATCACGGGCAATGGTTCGAGTGCTTGTACAAGGAGTTAATTTACTTGACGCAATGTCTCCTCTTCGAAGACAGGTGTGCTTGTCCTTAGTGGCCGCCCTGTATCATGTTTGCTACTGCAGAATGTCTCGTATTCACGAAGATTACGGTGCAATTTCCCAAACATTTGTGATTCGGTACACGTCTGTTCGTTCACATTTAGGCATACAGACATGCTGCAGAACTTCCGTTGCTTTACCATACGCAAGATGCATGACCGCCATTTCAATATTCGTAAATACTTCCATGCTCTCCATATGCAATCGGAACTTTAAATGATTAGCGATGAAATTCCAATAACAGCGCTGAGGAACAGCGCTCTAGAGCGACAGGTTTGGGTTTCCCGTCATACATTCCTGTGTGATTCTGTCCTACCCTAAAAGTTTGTACATGGAATTTTGAATCACCCTATACACCCTATGTACGAGTATAATTGATGATATATTATATATATATATATATATATATATATATATATATATATATATATATATATATATATAAATAAATATATATATACAGAGGCTGTTCACACATTTTTTAGACGATGTATATTGTATTCACAAAACTAAATTACATAAGATTCTTGTCTTTTAAATGTTCTATTTGACATCCCTTACTCTGAACTATCTTTTGACACCACAATTTCCAGGATAATAATGCCTTTTGAAGTGTCAGAAGAGGTATTCTATCCCATTCCTCCTGAACAGCTTTCCAGAGTCCTGTAAGGGTTTTGGGACGACGTTTCGATAATGCAGATTTTAAAAGTCCGAAAGCACAAAAATCAATAGGTGATACATCGGAAGATTTATTAGGGATTTCAGTGAAGGGTATGGCCTTGATACCAGTTTTTTGTTCCATTTCTTTTAGGAAATTTACAGTGGATTTTGATGTGTGACTGCTAGCTTTGTCCTGATGGAGTCTCACAGATTGATGGCACTGTGGGTAAAGCAATGGTATTTGGTTCAGAAAGATTGTGATAAAATATGTTCCTGATAGTATTTGGAGTTAATCTTGACATTTTTTTCCACTCTCTTTATTTTTAACTTGCTCCACTCTCTTTATTTTTAACTAATTATAAGAAAATCCAGCAATAATCATGAATCCCTTAGAAAAACTTTCTTTCGATTCTTTGAACCATGTACTTAAATTTTTTTCTCCCCTTTTATGATAATAAATGGCTCTTATTTTGTTGCAATCATTTAAATACACCCATGATTCATCTGTTGTGACAATTGTTTTCCATTTTTCTTTGGATAAGTGTTTCTCATATAGAATTCTGCAGCGTGTCCTGCGTTCAGCGATATGATTTGGAAGAAGACGATGCACATTGCATTTTTTTCGCTTTCTTAAGATTTAAATCAACGTTTATCATTTTGTTTACAGTGTACACCGAGCATTTTAATGATTTTGCAACTGTCCTTTGACTAGGGGGATTTTCTTTTAACATTAAACAACGTACCTTTTCAATAATCGAAGATGTCCGTTTTTTCCTTGGATACTCGTTTGAAATTTTTGTCCCACTTGAGGCTCCAATTTGACGTTTTTTCCCTTTCTTGTGGACAATATTACCTATCGACGCTTTAGATATCACAAAACCATGACTCTCACATTATTTTTGGATAACGGAGTATGCATATTTCTTTTCGGAAAGAGCATAAATGTAGCTTTCGAACCACTGCTTTATTAAAAACGTAAATTTGAATAAAAACAAAACTTTCAAGCCGAAGATGATAATTTTGACTTTTAAAAACATAGTACAATTGCAATTATTTCTTTTGCAGGAAACGATTTTTTATTACCGCTTTCCAAAATCGTCTAAAAAATGTCCGAACAGCCTCTGTATATATATATATATATATATATATATATATACAGTTGAATCATATTAATGTGACCACCGCCTACATTTGACGTCGACGTTAAATAACCAATCGCAGAAGGCACGTGTCATCAGCAAATTTGGTGGATATATAAAGTGTGTTGTAGGCATTCGGAAAATATTTCAGTTCTTACAGTCATGCAGAAACGGAGCGATTTATTCGACGTACAAAATGACATGATCATTGTCTTTCGGGCCAATAGTGGGAGCATTTCCGAAACGGCTAATTTTGTAAACTGTTTGCGTTCCCCCGTGGTAAAAATATACTGTGCATGGCAAAATGGCACTATCCAAAATCAGCGACGTGGCAAATGTAGTGCACCACGGGCCATATATGGCAGAGGTGAACGACTGCTGCGAAGATGCGTTCGGGGAATAGACGTGCAATCGTTGAGCAACTGACCGCCCAGATAAACCAAGGGGCTACCAAAAGTGTCTCCACAACGACAGTTCAGTGAACGTTGCTGCGTATGGGCCTCAGCAGCAGACGCCTGGTAAATGCACCTATGCTGACCGCTGTTCATCGGCGACGAAGGAAGGAATTTTCAGGCCAATACCGCAACTGGACTTCCACTGAGTGGAGACAGGTGGCTTTTTCCAATGAATCACGTTTTATGCTCCATCGGATAGATGCACGTTTGCGTATATGGCGTGATAAGTCTGAAAGCAAACACCCTGCAAAAATTGCCGGACGGATCCAAGCTGGATTAGGGAGCCTTAGGTCTGGGGAATATTTTTGTTGTATTCTCTGGGTTCACTCATCATTGTGGAAGGCACGATGGATCAACACAAGCATGCATCTATCCTTGCAGACCATGTTCACCCCTACATGCGAATGTTTTTCTTTAGGATGATGGCATCAGCCAGCAGGACAATGCGACGTGTCATAAAGCCCGCAGTGTACGTGCGTGGTTCGCCCCAGGATGAGTTTACCTACTCACTTGGTCAACAAATTCCCCGGACTTGAACCCAATCGAGAATCTGTGGGACCACCTCGATCGGGTTGTTCGCACTATGGATCCTCACCCGCTTAACCTAGCACAGCTGGCCACGGCATTGGAGTCGGCATGGCTCAACATCCCAGTGAACACCTTCCGGAACCTAATTGACTCTCTTTCTGCACATCTCACAGCGGTCCGCTCTGCGACAGGTGGTTTTTCTGGATTTTGACAGGTGATCACATTAATTTGATTTGACTGTATATATATTTATATATATATATATATATATATATATCAATCAGTCATATATCAGTTACAAATACGGGTTTAAATGTTTCCAAAAACTTAAGATATAATAATAAAGGAATTATTTTATGAAAAAAATATATAACATAGAGGGATACAATATATATCCACACTACACTGTTGGAAATTGATTTATGAAAACACGGTTTTTTAACAAAAACTTCTTTCATATTCATTAAAAGTGAATAAAATTTCATACATTATATATGCTAAGTATAACAAATGATTTACAAAAATGAAATTTCATACATAATGATAAACAAAAACATAGGTAAAAATTAGACTTTCGTAACATACAAACATGGAAATTGATTTATGAAATATCAAATTCCATTTGCTAATCTGAAGTAATGTGACATAAATTTGCATAAAATCAAGTAACGTGACATGCGCAGTAGACTTAAAAAGCATTATATATTGGAAGCAATACGTTTCAGTCATACTTTTCAAGATGGGTAAACGAAGGGTGTTGTCTATGGACGAAAGAGCCAAAATCGATGCATATCTAGAATGTGGAAAATCTGTTCCGGAAATTTGTAAATTAATTAAAAGACCAGTTGGTGTGATATATAACTCTAGAAAAGATTCAGCAAATTATGGCAAAAAGGTAATCCACGTTTAACTGAGATGGAGAAAAGGGGAATTCTTCAGCTTCTATCAAAAACCGGCCACAATTCAAAGCAGATTTGTGCAGATCTATCCCTTCCTGTTATTTATAGAAGAGTTAGGTAAATTTTACATTCATCATGGAGCTTGAGATGGTCGAAGATGAAGTCAAGAAAGATACTTCTGCGTCACAAGCAGATGCGTTTTCAGTTTTGTGAGAAGTGCATGACAATGGGCGACAATTGAAAGAAAGTCATTTTCTCCGATGAAAAGAAATTTAATTTGGATGGCCCCGATGGTTTGAGGTATTATTGGAGAGATCTCCGAAAAGAACCAAAATCTACATTCAGCATAAATTTTGGTGGCGGAAGTTTGATGGTTTGGTCAGCGATTGTTTATGATGGCAGAAGTGAAATTGTATATTTAAATGGTCGCGAGAATTCATTTGATTACAGCTCAGTTTTAGAAAATTCCCTTCTTACATTTGCATGGCAATATTATAGTTTAGATTACATCTCCATGCGAGACAATACAAGTATTCACACTTCAAATTCGATGAATTATTGGTCTGACGAGCATAATATTGATCTTTTAGATCATCCACCTAATAGTCATGATTTGAACCCCATCGAAAACGGTTGGTTACAGTTTTTTCGAATGGTTTTGGCAGATTGGATGCAGTACACATCACTTGTAGAATTGAAAGCTTCAATCTGTCAAAACTGGAAACTAATTGATCAGAAGTACATTCAAAATCTTGTTTTACCAATGCCATCTAGAATAAAAGAAACTTTAATGAAGATAGGGGGCAATACTATCTATTAATGTCAATGAAATGTGATATTTCATAAATCAATTTCCATATTTGTATGTTATGAAAATCTAATTTTTGATCTTATGCTTTTGTTTATTATTATGTATGAAATTTTATTTTTGTAACTCATTTGTTATACATAGCATGAAAAATGTATGAAATTTCATCCATTTTTAATGAATATTAAAAATGTTTTTGTTAAAAAATCGTGTTTTCATAAATCAATTTCCAACACTGTAGCTAAAGGATCTCCATGAATATACTTACGAATTCACCGGGGAATCTATACATTAACTTGAATATGTGTTTATAAAATATATAAAAGTAACAGGAAGAATTTATAAATAGCTGAAGGGAATTAAAAATGAAAATAAGAGGCTAAATAAAACATTATTCTTGACATTTTACCTCAGAAAAAAATAATAAAAAATTGTACCAGAAACATGCATAGAATAATTATACAAGCACGAAAAAATTCATTCTTAAAGAAATAAAACCCAGTGTTGTGTTTCTTGAAATTTTTACTATTCATTTTCCTGAATCCTGAATTGCAGTGGGGAAAATGACACCCACTTTTTTTGTGATGATAAGTTAACGTGTTCTGACTTTTGGCAATATATAATGTATCACGCGTCAAACTTCTCGCAAAATCACTGTTTTTAGCGTTCACTTACGTTTCATTTCTAATAACCAAGCACGCAATTATGTAGGTGTGTAACCACTATTCTGTTGGTTATTAATACATTAAAAAGTGATTTATGAGAAAGATAGTTAAAAAAAATTCTTCACTTAGTATACATAAAATATAACATACTATTTTAAATCGCCCTTTTTAAATAATATAAAACAATTATTTTGCATACAAAGTTGGTAAAGGAATGTATTTTTGCTGTTTGTAAGGTTTAAAAACTTATAAAATTCTGTAAAGTGTTCTATTTCGTCTACATCACTGTGTAGAAGCAACGGCAATGTGGAATGTTTATAAACACTGAAATGATATTTTGAATAAATGCCAAAGAATTATATATATATCAGAAATTTTGCAGTTTCGACGTAAATAACATCATACAAGAAGGCTATCTTAAACCACCAACAACTGTTTTTGTTAGCGGATAGTTATACCGTTGTATTCGTTGTTATATGATTTTCATTTCCCTGTTTGTAAGGCAGATGTTCGGAGAACGGTTTTTATCTTCTGATATCACGTGGCTTGGATTTTTCCGAATCCTGTTTACAGTTTTCTACGAACATCAAATGATGAACTTTAAACCAAGTAAATACATCCTGTTTAAGCAGTTTAGATGACAGCAAAACATATGTTACTTGTTTGATAAAATGACACGAGATAATTTTCTTCTTGTAAAGTACCCTCTGTTTTTCATAAAACCTTTTAGTTCAAAGGATTGTTCTCGTAAACATGTTATCTGAAACACTTAGGGCCTGTTTCCGTAGAATCCGTCAGTGTCAGCGTGAAAAATGTAGCCAATCATATGCCGATCATTGACCCATTTAAATAATGAGTGCCAACAGAATCTTTGAAGCCGCCGGATTCTATGTGAATAAGACCTTAGTTTTCACATTGTGCGTCGCCTTACTTTTTATGGAAAATTTTTAAATTATAAAACATATATAAAACATAATCCAGAATATTATATATGTTTTATATATGTTTTTATATATGTTTTTATATATGTTTTATATATGTTTTTTATATATGTTTTTATATATGTTTTATAGTTTTTAAATTATAAAACATATATAAAAATTATAAGACATAAACATAAGCATACATCAAAAGTTGTAGAGTATTCCACCGGGTAGCTCTCCGGCACTTAGTTGTAACAGGTAAGATCAATATTCTTGCTTGCCTGGGGCTTTCCATGCGAGATCTAGCCGCCAATCCATTGATGGTTCTGGATGTCATGGACCTCATATAGCCCTGCTAATCTTTGGGAGTGTGCAACAACAACAACAACAAAAGTTGTAGTAGTTGTTGTTTCTTATGCCCCCTGGTTGGAAGTTCCAGCCCAGGTCCATATAGGCTTCGGGCTAACGTGTGTGGCTCCGGTTTTAATTAGCACCCCAAGGGTCGGAGTCAGGCTGAGCTAGTTGCCATCTCAATTTTGACCGAGAACTCCCAGGGGGATCGTAACCTCTCCCACCCTCACTAACCTACATACAGGGACTTTCAGGCCTACGGATTAAACGTGCCCATATCCGGCCTAGACACGGAGGTATTTAACGGCGCGCGCTGGGATTCGATCCGTTCACCCTCAGCGCCGAAAGCCAGCATGTTACCACAAGGCTACCTCGAGCCCATACATAAATAGTGATAGGTCATTTTAATTTCATCAGGAATTCAACATCGCTGCATATTTTTGTTGAACTTAAATTAACCTGGTACAATAATTATTTTTATTTATTATACCAAGAGATTTTTGGACACATTGAGAAACCTTAAATGCAATGATACAATTTATAGCTAAAATCAATAGGGAAGAAACAATATAATTGTTAATGGTAATTTTAATTTGGTCCACTATTGCTCAAGATTTTTTAGACATTAAAAACATCGTATTCTTTTAAAAAACATAAATAGAAGGGGAAAATTAAAATAGTGGATTATAGCGTGATACGCGAAAATGAAAGAATGTCACAACAGGACAAGTTTTCAACAAATATTGAGACTATATTCAATAAAACATGATATTAAACTTAATCCTTACTTCAATCTGGATTTCTGTAAAATTGCAAGTTTTGTATTTACAGCCATATAACAAAATTGTTACTCTAGTGAAACTCAAGTATATAATTGTAATAGCACATAAAATAGAATAAATCATGGGCTAAAAAATTGAAACTTTTAAAAAGTCCACCAGAGATCTAATATAGACAATTAACCCGCATTCCTTTAAAAAAGAAAAATTAAATGAGGAAATTAAAATATTGGGTTATAGCGCGATACGCCAAAAAGAAAGAATGCTATAGCATGACAAGTCTTCTACAAATATCGTGACTAAATTCAATAAAATATGATACTGAACTTAATCCTTACTTCAATCTGGATTTCTTCGATGCTGTAAAAATGAAAATTTTTATATAAAATAAAGATATGAGAGGAAAACTATAATAAACGTGTATATCCTATGAGAGAAACACCTTGAATAAATAGCTTGTGACCCAACATAAATTATTATATTGTAGACCATGCTCAATTTTCGATATGTCATCAACTGTCTTGTGGAATTAAAGACCCGTATGGAAATCGGAATGTGTTTAATGACTCATGATAAGTGGAGATCATTTCTCAAATTTTAGGGGCATTTTAGTAATCTGTACTTTCTAATAACTTCAAGGCTGGAACAGAGTTATAAGTTGCCATGTAATACTTTATATATTAAAAAGAAATATATATCTTTATTGAGCACTCAATTAGGAAATTTTGGATTTATAAATTCTTTAAGTTAAATGAAACAAATTATTTGTACCTAATTTAATTTAGTAAATATTCCAGTAAGAAAAATAAATAGTTTAAAATAATCATAGCAGAATTTTTTTAACTAAAGAAAAGAAGCTTTAAAAGCATTGAATGGGGATACAGGGTATTTCTCGACTTATGTAGCATTTAAATGTAATCGAGAAAAATTCACAATCCTAAGCAATATATTGCTCTTGACAGTTTCTGTATGGATGAAAAATAAAGGAGTAGTTTTTAAATAAGTGAAGATATTTTAAAAATCTTAGAATGCTAAACTAAAGAAACTTTGGCTTTAAGGCGATGGTGAACATTACAAAGCGATTTTTGAAATTTTTAGGTCAGAGATATGAAATTTTATATATATATATATTCATTAAAGTATAAATATGTCAAATACCTTATAAAATTTTATAAATACTTTTTCAAAAAAAATTATATTTTAAAAATTTAAATTATTATCATATTTTATCGAAACTATAATTATCTGTATCATCGAAACTATAATTACCTGTATTAAAATTTTATTTTTTGCTTTGCATTTTTGAGAGCTGTGTATTTTAAGGAAAATAGATGCTAGGGATAAAGTATTGCAGTTATATACTGGAAATATATATTAGATTATAAATATTTTGATTCTCAATGAAAACTTGTGAAAATTAGTACAAAAATTTTGTACTTTTTGTGGATTAATATAATACTTTAAAATTTATAGTTTTATAAAAAATTTTACACCTCTTTTGGTACAATTTTCAACAAAAGTTTCAAATTTCATTCAAATTGCATTATTTGATGAAAAATATACAGTAATTCAGTGCTGAAAATCAAATTAATTTTTCTCTTCTCCATTAGAATGCGGTAATTTTGATGACTTATTCAACCGAATGCAGTATATTGGCACATTTTACATCCTATCCACATATCAAAAGGAAACACGCAATACATTTTAATGTGTCCATATAGTAATGTCCCACCGAATTTATCGTTTTTCATCAATATTCAGCTGTAATGACATTTCTGACTTGTGTGACGCGACAACATTTAACTTACGCAATGAGCCGATTTCATAAATTACAATTTTGAAGCTTTCGAATGCTCCATAACAGGACAGTTACGTAAAGTTTTTGCATAAAAGTTGTTGACTGAATTTTAGATGCATGATACTGAACATTTCATTTATAGGCAGACAAGTTAGATGCATTGTTTAATACATCGCAAAAAGTTTCGGAGATAAAATATACGTACTCTGGTAAATGCAACATACACAGAAAGGTGCAGAGAGGTGTGTATTTTGAGGTATTCTCCTAGTTAACTTTATTAGCTCAATGAACATCAATCTGAATAAACTAAACATATAATGATTATATCTTTCATGGTAAACGTCAGTCGTGTGTTAGGATTTTTTAAAGCAATCTACTCAAATATTGCAGGTAACATTTAATCAATTAAAAAAATGCTTTTCTACATAAATTTGTGAAGTTAATACAGGGTGCGGCAGAATGGACTGAAAGGCACTGGTAAGGGGTGGACTTCCAGAACTGGGGAGAAAATTACAACAGTTCGGAAGGATTTTCTAGTTGGCAGTACACACCATCAGACACTGATTTTCCATTAGTCCCGGTAGGGGCCCCCGAATGTTGGGCCTCCCCAAAAAATTTTAATTTTAAAAGGAAAAGAAGGGAAAAAAATCGAAATTTAAATTTTTTTATTTTACCTTTTTTAATATACATTTTTTATATATCCTTTCATATTTGATTGATTGATTGGTGCATCATAAGTATGTTATAGTGTATATAAGGGATTAAGAAGTTTTTCTAGTTGCATTGTATTGATGTTTTAATGGTGAAGTTAATATGTTGTATTGCTTTTTGTTATTTGATAATATTCTAGGCTTTTACGCTTCAAATAGCGAATTCTTGGTAAAATGGTACTTTCATAATGATTCATGGTTATTTTTTTGTGTGTCAATTTTGGAAATTTTACACCCACATCAGTGTTAGCCCCCCCCCCCCGCCCCACCCATCCCAAGTTGTGCCTATAGTCAAGAATTTTCTGAATCGGGCCCTACACACCATGAGTTGTTCTGGTGAAAATCGCGGTTTCGTTATCGAGTGGTTCTTTAAAAACAATGATACTGGAACTGCCACACACAAACCATTTAGGGCGCGTTTGGAGTTCTATGCAACTGATGTTGATTGAAAAAAAAATCCTGACATGGCTTCTAAACGTGAGAGCTAGCAAGGAGACCAAGTGGTCGTTCTCGGAACATTAGAACATCTGAAAATATGAACCCATTCGTGGTTCTACTATTCTTGATTAAGTTGAAAGTTACCACCATTCTCTAAGACAGGGGTTCTCAACCTTTCAGGATCTACGCCCCCCCCCCCTTTGAACACTGATGCGAGGTTACGCCTCCCCACCACCACCACCATATGTGGTCAATACAAGTATAGTACAATCGGAATTTGAAACTGAAGTTGGTTATTAAATGAAAATATAGAATAGATAATTTCATACACAAAATTTATTACTACTCATATCTAAATTTGGAACATATTATTATTAGAACATATGAAATCGAAGAATTAAATACAGATCAAATATATTTGAGGTAATCAAGGATCTAGGTGAGGTTGGCATGTAATACCAGTCACTTTCACAACATTAATGAGGGGGCTGGTACTATTTGTCCTTGACAAGTTTTTGAATATTAGGTTGTAACTGTGACAAAGCACACCTCAGGTCACTTTCAACATCCAGACGTACGAAAATTATCGTATTTTTACAATTACGAGAACTATCGTGTACGACAATTATTGTGTTCGTATTCGTATGTCGTAAATACGTTACGGTTACATTGTGACCGCAAAATTGAGTACAATAAATGACAGTTAGTTTTACTTTTTATTTTACTTTCTTTTTAACTCACGCCTCCCTTGAAATTCTTCTACGCCCCCCTAGGGTGGCGCGCCCCCCCCCAGGTTGAGAACAGCTGCACTAAGAGATGACCAACAGAGTGATGGAAAACTTTATCGAACAGCCTCGGTAGTTCATTGTAAATAACGGGTGCTGCCTAACTGATGCTACTTTCAAAACTTACTGGGAAAAAAACTAGATTTTTCGTACTTTTCGAAAATATAAAGCGTTTTTCCTAAATTGTTTCGTTAGTTTTTTTTTTATTACCCTTTGAAATGTGGAATCCAGTCTGCCGCCCCCTGTAAATGAGTGTGTCTGATACAGCAAAACTGTAATATTTTATTCCAGTTCTAATTTCCTTGCAATCACTTTGTCATCTACTAACCTTATTAGGTCCATAAATATCGTCTATAATCAATGTTCAAATAACCAGCCGTGATCCGTTTTTCTTCAGCAAACGGAAGTGAAGGAATATTATATTCTGGGCCAGGATTAGTGAAAATTTATCGCAAATATTTTTATTTTTTCTAATTTTGAATTATTTGCGATTGTTGCATAGCATCGAATGATGCACTTAAAAAGTCCTATTAAATAAGCATTATGTATTCTAAAATAAATTGATAGGAGCCTGATATGTGATTATTTGCGTATCCGTTAAGGATTGACCTGATTTTATCTTGCGAACATATGTAATAATTTTTTTGTGTGTGCATTTAAATTTTTAAAAATAGTATGTACGATGATGACATTATAAAACTTTCTTTGGTTGATGTTGAGATGATGTGGGGTAGAGGAAAATATAAAACACCTACAAATCTGCCCAAGTAAGAACATTTAACACTCATTCTGTATTTGTACTTGAAACGTCCTAGGATTCCGAATACGTAAGTTCTGAACAAGAAATCCAAAGTTCTACAAACAGGTATGTATTTTGCAAAAAGGTTGTTGAAAATTGACTTACATATGAAATTAACAATTTGTTGGCCGGCAATTTTACTTAAACATATAAGCAAGTCAACAACAAAGAATGGTGTTTTGGTATATAGTACGGCATTTTTGTTTTCTAAAATCTGGTTTATTTATATGGGGATCTGAGATTCAGAGTTTAAATGATGCAAAGTTAGGATTTGACTGAAACCTATTCAAGTCATAGTAGAGGTTGGTTTCAAGTAAATCAATTTTAAAAATGTATCTACTATGACTTAACTTTTCCCTAAATTGTCTTCAACATTTACGTGTAAAATCACAAGCTAATTCGGTACCAGTCAGTTTGTTAATATACTTTAAATTTTGTCATGTATGAAAAAAAAAACTTACATTAAGACGATGATTTGATATCTGGATGCAAAAATAATAAAAACAAAGTATTTTTTCCCAAAACAAATTTTATAATCTCCCTTAAGGTCGATACGTCTAGATCCATGATTTTCAAGCTTTTTTTTCCAAGCCCCTGCATATATGAGGCATGTCGAACTCCGAAAAATAAGTGTTTGGGAACTTTATTTCACTGATTCTTTATGAATTTGATGCATATTTCTGCCCTGCGGAATTTTTTCTCATATTTGAAAACATGCATTTGTCCTAGGGGGCTCAATCTGCAGAATGTGAAAGCCAATACACTCAAGGTTAATAACAAAAATTAACATTTATTATACAGAGCTTTATCAAGACCCATTAACAAATCACAACTCTGTAATTTTGCCCCCAGAACTTCATCAATGTATGCTATAATGATTCAGTTTTCTTTCAACTGATTTCAAAATAAACTTTTAAAAATTATTTGGCTTGGAAATTTGTTTTTAATAGAGAGATCTAATGACTTTATGTAAAAAAAAGTAAAAATAAATAATAAGACAATTTCTGTTACATAAAAAAAAATTTATTTCTTTAAATTATTGATTTTTTGTGATACAGTGTCATTAAAGACTGTATATTTATTTCTCGGCAGATTTGTTTTTGTCAATTACAAATAAAACACTGATAAACCACAACTAAATCCAACAAAATGTACCGAAACAATGCGATATGTTTTTTAGTACAACCACGTAAGTTTTGGGGATTGTGTAAAGCGAAAATAACATTCAGTGGCAAAACTTATTAACATAGTTATCTTGCATGTTTCACATAAATTTAATTTAAGTATAATATTTATTTTTCATTTTATTTCATTAAAAATTTCCCCTGAAAGACTTTATGAGAAAGAAGAAAAACACTTTATTTTTCTTTCACCTCTTGTTCCCGGTCAGCCTAATTTACAAAAAGTTTTCAAAAATTCATTTCTTCAAAGCGAAATAAAAGCAAATAGAATTTAGAAATGTTTTTCTTTACCTTTGTAATAAATTACAATTTGTTCATTGCTGTTTCCCTTTCTGATTGCGTACGTGAAAGCTAAATTATCTCTTTGTCGCCTTTTAGTATCTAATGATACACAAAATGTGATTTATATCAGCACACATTATTTGAGAGTAACGGCGAAGCAATTTGTCTCCCGAAGCAAAGCTGTCATGAGGCCCGCATGCAATAACTTTATTTATAGTTGTTGACTTTCAATTTATAACAAATATTAGATGCAGAGGATGAAATTCTACTGTCGATTGTTTCATTTCGTAGGATAACTTCAATGCAATTAGGAATGTTCTTATTTTAGTTTCAATCGGAGGAGGGGAGGGGGGAATTGTGATATTCGAGACACAAAATTTAAAAAAAATGTGGGTTTACAAACATTTTCTTCTCTACATTTTGTAAAGAATACTTTCAATAACTGTGCATCTTTTTTTTATTACAGAAGGTGCTGTATATATATATATATATATATATATATATATATATATATATATATATATATATATATATATATATATATATATATGTAGTTTTTCCTGTCTACGTGGCGGCGTCTAGGGGGGTGTATAAGAAGAACACACTTTGGTCATCAATCAACTATACTTTTTAAAATTCAACAATACTGTTTATTAATGAAGACAGAAATTATGATATGCCAGAGAGCCTACTTTACTGTCTCCGGTACAATATATCAATAATCACGGGAGCGCAATGCTTCGCTTCCCTTCAACAGAACAAAAGATCGGGCAGCTTTCTCGCTCCCTTTGGAAATACACCACAACGTAGGCCTTGACTCGCTCCGTTGGAAAATACAATCCCTCGTGCCTACGCAAGGAATAGCAAAACACCACCTCTCCAATCGAGGTCTGCACCCTCTCTCTAGCTAGAACCCTGCACGCCTTTCGCGTGGGGCACAAGAAAACATATCCCTCTGTCGAGTCGGGTTCATTCAACCCTCGACTGTCCCCTCAAGAATGTCGCAGAGAAAAGGGTTTGGTGCGCATAGCAACAGAGAATATTACTATGGCATAAGAAGAGATTTTGCATAAATCACACACACACACACACACACATACACATATATATACACAGTGCGTCAAATAAGTTTTAAGACTGGGTCTGTAAAAAGAAATGGAAACAAGAAATGAATACCTGTTTTGGTTTTTTATTCAAAATAGGACCCTCCGGCTTCAATGCACTTTTTACAGCGATTTATTAATGAATCGAACGCCTGTTGTAAATCACTTTGTGGAATGGCTTGCAAAGCACGCGTCGAAGCTTCTTGTATGATCAAAATATCCTCAAAATAACACCATTTTAACTTCATTTTAAGTTTTGGGAATAAGGAGTAGTCACAGGTTGATAAATCAGGTGAATACGGTGGATGGTTCAACACACAGACATTATTTTTTGCCAAAAATCGACGAACAATAAGGAAGGTGTGACTGGGTGCATTGTCGTGTAACAAACACCAACTGCTTTCAGTCCTATAGTCTGGACGAATGCGACTAATTCTGGCCATCAAACGCTTTAAAACAGCTAAGTAAAGGTTGACCTGTAATTGTTTGTCCAGTTGGAACAAATTTTGTGTTCTTCGATAGTAAATACCTTTACTATCGAAGAATGTAATGAGCATTGTTTTGATTTTGGATGAAACTTTTCTTGTTTTTTGGTTTGCGATGAATTTGGTGACTTCCATTCCGCACATTTTTCGCTTTGTTTCAGAATCATATTGGATACACCAGGTTTCATCACCTGTAACAATGGACTTCAAGAAGTTTGGATCGTTTTCAGCGGCTAAAATAATGTCTCCGCGATGTGCACTTCTCATTGCTTTTTGTTCAGGGGTTAAAGTGTGTGGAACAAAGTTAGCACACACTTTTGTTTTGCCCAAATCTTCATGCAGAATGGTTCAAATTGTATCTTTGATGATATTTAAAGAGTCTTCCATCATTCTCAGTGATGCACAGCGATCGTTTGTTACGAAATTTCGTACTTTCTCAATAACTTCAGGTGTCCTGGATGAAATTGGTCTTCCACTACGCTGATCATCTTCTACCGTATGTCTTCCGTCCAAAAAAAGTTTTTTGCCACACAAAAACATTTGATCTACTTAAACAACAGTCACCGTAAACTTGTTTCATGAGCTGGTATGTTTCCGAAGCATTTTACCAAGTTTTGCGTTAAATTTAATTTCAGCTCTTTGCTCCATCTTAAAAAATCAACGTGAAAAAAATTCACTTCTGCAATAAACTCTCGACTTCTCTCAACTACTTAACGAAATGCGCACAACTTGTTAGCAGTGTGCCAGTAGACGATGGACGTTATGACGCATGCGGATTTACACTAACAGCGCCTTTACAACCTGCGCTCTGGGACGAGTCTAAAACTTATTTGACGCACTGTATATATATATATATATATATATATATATATATATATATATATATATATATATATATATATATATATATATATAAGAGCTTGTCTGTTTGTTTGTCCGCTATAGAATCATAGACTATTTCACCCACCGGAACCAAATTCGGCACAGTTAATGTTTAGGACCCGAGAAACTTAACAGGGAAAACAAAATTTGGGGCTCAATTAATTTTATAAAATTAATTTTTTAATGATTTTTGTGCCCCTAAGCGCACCTCTTAAATATGTATAAAGCCCCTTCACCACAACCAGTCAAATTCGATACGCAGGGGAAAAGAGGTTTGTTCTGAGAAGGGTGATACAGGGATGGTTTGAGAGTTGGTCTGGGGGTGACGGGGGGAGGGTGAAGTGTTTATTTTATTTTTCTTACGTTTAGTGGAGTCGTGAGTCTAAAAAGGTTGAGAACCGCTGCTTTAGAAAATTTTAGACAATGGCGTTCAAACTAATAGAACTTAATAAAATTTGGAAAAAAAGGAAGAAAAATTAAGAAAAATTAAGTTTGTTCCATGGCCAGTTTTTTGGAAGCCTTCTGTTGATCCAAATATATCAATTGTTTGAGGATCATAAAATGGGAAGAAGTTTAAGAGTTCTACAGGTTTTTTCCCCTAACTTCGCGAAACAGAGTTAACAAACGATATGTATTTGAATTACTTATTCTGTGATATCATATAAGATAAATATTTTAGAGTTTTGGGGTTTTTTAAGCAGTGGGGGGAAAGATCTTTAAACACCTTTCGAATGTTATAGAACAATCTAGATTCCAATTCAGAAATTCCAGGCTGTTCCAAAAGAGACATTCCTCCGGTGCTTAACGACATCTCGTCCTTAATTTTCTGAAAGCGTTGGTTGCAAATGAAAACTCTTCTGCTAAGGGGAAAGAATACCGGTAACCATATTCAACTGCTGCTTCCAAGAATGGACTTCATGGAAAAATAACGTTAAACGCATTTAACTGCCACTTTCGAGAATGAGCAGGTGGTCAAGGTGTGGTTATAGCCACGTTGCTACAATATATATTGATATATGTATATATGTCTGTACGTCAAAGTTAAACCATTGTAAGTGAATTTTATTCAGTGAATTTTCCCATTTTTCAGGAGAGCTTTGTGATGGTTTACCTCTCATCAGGACTTACATATGCCATAGATTATAAATTTATATTTCTCCTACCATCTTGTCTTGCATATAGGACAGATTTCCTCAAAGAGGCATGATCCAAAAAGAGTCATAATAAAAATATCGAAAATGTAGAAAATTCACTTATAATTTTTTAACTCTGGAGTACAGATATATACTTATAAGGAAAAATGCGTAGTTTAGAAAACTTTTTTAAGGGGATGGTGGACTTTCAAATTACCAAAAATCGAGCAAAAATTGGAATTTTTTTTGGGGATGTATTAATATTTTAAAAACATGTAAATATTGGAATGAAATGCATTTAAAATGTGTAGTGAAAAGATAAATGAAAAATCGGTGGCTTTAGAGTAGTAAGTATTAAAGGTAGATAAAAAATTATCTTTTAAATGACTTTTTCTCAAAATGAGAAATTTCCAGATTTGCAAGTCTTTAAAATGCTCCTCGCGTCATAATTTTTGACGAAATTTTATGAAATTTATAATAAAGATTCTTGTAATACATCAAAATAAAGTTATGTATCCATTTTAGGATTCGAGGTCATTTAGGTTATAAAAGTTTAACTTTAGTGTAGAAATGTACAAAAATTTCGCGAAAATTCAGAGTACAAGCATAAAAATATTTTCTAAAAATTAACTAATCAACGAAAGTACAAAAAAATACATAACTTTGTTCAGAAAGTATTTATAAGCAATATAAATGCAAAATTAAGGGAAAAAGTTTAAAATTGAGTCGCAAGGAGCATTTTAAAGGAGGGTAATTTAATTTAAATTTTTGAATTATAAAATATTTTTTAAAAAATATTTATAAAATTTTATAAGGTGTTTAATATTGTTATACTTTAATGAATATATATACAAAATTTCATATCTCTGTGGTAAAAATTTCAAAAATCGTTTTGAAAGGTCCACCATCCCCTTAAGGAAGACTGTAAACGTCTTCAATTAAAGTATATAGAGGACAAAACTAAGTGCCAGAGATATTCTAGAAGACAACTTTGAGACAGCACTTACGTCCTTTTTAACTATACGCTTTTAGAACTGCTACACTACCGAATTTTGGGGTCGATTGATGTTACTGGTTGTAATTATCAGGGAAGCAATAACGAGTAAGAATTTCATAATATATGGTGTTAAGTATAAACTTACTTTTTAACATCAAAGTTAAGTAATTTATATACGTTAAGGGTACTTTATAGAATTAATCGTCGAACTTTAACACATATATATGTTATGTAGTTCTTAAACGTCCACTTTTGCGGAATTTGTATATATATATATATATATATATATATATATATATATATATATATATATATATATATATATATATATATATATATATACTAGCATTATTGCCCGGCGTTGTCCGGGTAGATATATAGATATAAAATTTTTCATGCATTCCATCAAAAAAATACTGGGCTGCACCCCCCGCTCTTCATGTTCATCTGGCCAGACAAAATGCGCTTAGCGCATGAAATGATATTCCCTGGTATTTTTTGATGGAAAGCATGAAATATTTTATATCTATATATCTACTCGGGCAATCATTCTTTAAAAATAATTTCATTAATTTTCTTATGCCTTAATATAACTAATGGACTAATAGTTCGGAATGAAAGTTATGTGTCGTTATGTTTCTCTGTTTAAGAGTTAAAAAGGGTCGAGTACATCCTGGCGGGGCAGAGTTTTTTTTTTTTTTTTAACGACAGAGAGAGACGGAAGAAGGAACGGCTGATCGGAGAGAGCGCCGAAGGCTATCGCTAGCGGAAGGTTCGATGGACTCCCTATTCTGCGTAATGATGCTTGATCTTGATCATCTAGTAAAGCCGGTTAGATGTTGCAGGAAATTGCGTCGTAAATAATCTGTACATATTCTCAACCAACGTAAATAATAAAAAAGAGCTTAACTCTAATAAACGGCTTTGTCCTCTCTCAGAAACAAAGTCTCTTGAGTACGGTATTGTAGTTGTGGGCCACGACTTCACGATATACACAGCTGTGGCAAAAATTAAGCTAACAAACATAAAATATGTGAAATCTAGAAAAGTAATTGGTTTGTTTATCGAAATGTGGAAGAGAGATGGCACACACAATGAGAGAGCATATAACAGCATATCAAGATTAACAGTAGGTAAATTGTTAGAGAAATTGTAAGTAGACCATATACGGACAAATCATGATGCTTTGTGTCACCTGAACGGTCCTTCTAATAAGTGGTGTGTTCACCGTGCGCAGCTATACAAGCCGTAAAGCGAGCCGCTTTAATATTAATGTGAATGTCGATAAATGATTGTGTTAATAAATCCGATTCTTTTAAAAAAACGCATTTAACTCTTAAGGGGTACTGAAGGGTGGGGTGATAACTTGCAATGGCTCTCTACTCCCTCGACTATCTCAAACATGCCTTGTAGGATTCAGGTCCGGGGACACCGCTGGCCGATTCCTACCGCGAATATCATCTTCTTCTTTCGAAAATTCGTCCACAAGGTGAGCTATGCGTGTCCTCGTATTACCGTCTATAAAATAGATGCCCGGACTGCCTCACATATGCGTCACATATGCGTCAAGGACTTCATTCCTATAGATACATTATGTTGCTACATTATGTGTGATGAGCGCAGTGAAGACGTGCAGCAGGGTACGACTGCCCAACATAATGTAGCAACAGACAAAAATGCACATATAAATAATAATAAGAAAAATATGTTTTAGGATCAACATAATGTAGCAACAGACAAAGTTGCAAATATCAATAATAATAAGAAAAAATTTGTTTTAGGATATGTAAACTTCTTACATAAATAATTCCATAAGGAGAAGAAAAAAGGATATTATCACAATATGAAACATGCCGAAAAAACTCGTTTATGGGAAAAATAATTAATACTACTAGTAAAGTCTTATTTAACGTCAGTATATCATTCTATATTTGGAATAATATAAAATGCTTAAAATATAATTTTCCAAATTGTGTTTTTAAATGTTAGTTTTCATACTCAAGGGATTATAAAGCGTTACAATATGCTGGTTGCTAAATTATAGATTGCAATTATGCGGCAGACTTCATCTACAATGAAGAAAAATTCTTTATTATACCTTCGATATTTCTGCCGATTTATTTGGCACGATATCAAGTTGCAGACTGAAAGTGCAGATCATGAATGGTCTCATAAGTTTGGGGATTTTTCTATGCCCAAGAGTGTTTATGTTAAATCTCCAATTTTTCAAAAACAGTTCCGGGTTTGGTGTTATCACTCAGACTTCCTTCTTGTGTTACGTTTTAGATATATAGTAATGTGCGTTTTAATATATTATTACTATACATCTTCGAATAAAAATAAATAGATGCAAAATGAGAAAATTACTAGGATGATTATTAAAATCCAAAATCGGGGAAATTTACGTTATTTTTTTAAACACTGCATCTGAGAACGAAGTCTTGCAGACAGCGGCAAATCCACACAGTTAAGAATATTTTCTAACTCTGGTTACGAAATAAAGTGCAGCAAAAAATTACGCAGGCAATGTTGTACACAATACTCAATGTTTTAAATTTGACTATTTTCATAAAATCCCTCTTTCGCTCCTTCAAAAAATTTAATTCAAGGGAAATACTCACGTCTCATGGCCTATGACAAAAAAATCGCTGGAAAAGGTTCCATATGACTGTGATGAGGGAGAATTCGTAAAAAAATCCTGGGATCATAATTAAATTTTGTGTTCTGATGCAAAAGACGATGAGGATCTATTTAAATCATTCTACTGAGGACGCAACCTTAATGGAGTGGCAGTAATATTTTAATATTATAATATTTTTTTTTCTTGCAGAGTGTTGCCAATATCAAAAGAGACTAAACAAATTCAGAAAATAAAAGTAGCTGATATATTACTGTCGTAACGAATTAACTTGCTCCAAAAACGGGATTTGGCCTTTTCTCTGTATCATAAATTTCCGTTTCCACGTCATTAAAAATTAATAATGAATATTCCGAGCTTCGCTTTAAAATACACCCCAAACATACAACATCTATATTAAACAATTCCTACACAAGGAAAAGCACAAATCTTAAAAAAAGCGAGGTAATGAAATACGGTTTGTACATTTTTCATTTCTGTTGTAATTACTGACGCAGAGAATAAATTCTTTCTCTATGTGCCCCTTTTAGGGTCTGAAGAAACATAAAACGTGATTTACTTCAACATAGATTATTTTTGGTTGCATTAAATCCATTTATCTCGCAAAGTGAAGCTGTCATGTTTCCTGTATGCCGTGTCTTCATTATTAGGGTCGACTTTCAATTTATTACAGGCGTCAACAGACAAATGACCATCTTATTTTTTTAACCGAGTGTTGTAATTTATCTGAACAACCAACTCAGGCAGATGTACAGTAAGTGATATTAAATGATCATTCTAATGTATATCTTAATTTAAAATCCATTTTAAAACTCCAGATACATTTTGAATGTATTTGATAGATTTTAAAGAGGAATTTTAACAACTTAAGTTTGATAAAAGATGTTTTAAATAAGGAGGGAGCATGTAAACTGTGGGCTTTAAATATTATAACAAATAGAGCAAAATTCTAAAAGTGGCATTCTTATATACTCTTTTATGAAAAAATGTTTAGATGATATCCTATTAGGTGGATCGAATTAAACACATTGTACATCAATATATGGGATATATATATATTTTGCAACTGGCTCAGCCTAACAGTGTGGGGTCTATGATTTTTGTCATCTTTAAGCACTCTAAATTTTGTATCTCATTTAATCATAGACTATGGTGTTATAGGGTTTTGGTTGGTGAATTCGTAATAGCGTTAGATTTCTTTTAGAAGAACTTGAAATGATACCATTACTTTGAATTGCAAATAATACACTGATTTAATAACGATGTACACAGATATATACACTCATCATATTTTACTATTAGTAATTATAGGAATATGATAATCATTCACCGTATCAATCTCTCACTTCTTAATATTATTATTATTTACTCAATATTCATCATTCCAATTATTGTTACTGATCACACAGATAGACAAATTAAATTATCAAATTTTAGCACATTACTACTCATTCATCGATCTTGCTATTTGATTCATTTAATTTAATATTAATATTATCAGTACACAATTTATTCTTAACTCCTAACTCTAGATTTTAATTAGGTTAAGTCATGGGGTTATTGACATATGGCAGTGGGTAATAAAAGGTTACCTCCGTTTGTAATCATCTCTGGAATCAGGTTCATACAGGCCATATGGCGTCGAGTAGCGGGTTCTTAATTTTCACAGGCGAGTCCTCAGTCTCCCGTCAGTATTGATAGAACGCCTCCTGAACTTATAAATAATTATCAAATTATCCTAATTATCAATCTTATATTATATAGTTGAAAATAGATTTCGATTCAAGCCACGTGCTAAATAAGGCAGACGAAGCATCAGATACATATAAATGACAGCACTTTATTTAATTACAATGGGTCAAAAGAAATATCAATTAAATAACTTCGATGTGACATAATGTTTTACAAAGATGGAGAGAGATATGTTTATTGAGGGATAAACGTATTCACAGGTGGTATTTTATGTTTTGCGTCCATTGATGTGCGTTCGACCGCCTTCCGGCTGATACGACATCCGTCCTTTCGTACGAGTCAAGATCTACCCGAAAACCGGCTTTGGCGCGGTCCCCCGTAGCCAAACAGCACGCAGCGCCAAATCCGTTAACACGAAATTCGAAATGCGAGTACGCTCCCTAACATCCCTTCCCTCCTTGAAAACATTCGTAACATGTAGATGACTTCGGTAAGTAACATTGTGTATTAAAATAATTAAAAAAATGTACGTCATAAAATCGCACTGAAAAAGAAAAACACATTACTCTTGGTTGTCCATGGCCTCGCTGATCCGCTAGACCGGATGTTTCACTGTCCAGAGTGCACAAAAAAAGTTCAGTGACAGCGTCGGATGCACTTCACGTGCTCGGCTGGGAAAGAAAGAGAAAAACAGCTTCCCGGGTGACAGAGATGGTGGAACAGAATCCGATGTAGATCAGGGCGCCTGGTGTGCCCTGCGAGGCGAGGCAGTTTCTTGTCCGGTTGGCCACATAAATTTTAGCCTAACTCGCATCGGGTTAGCCACAGGAGAAACTGTGTACTCCGCAAGCATGAGAAAGTAATGCAGCTGTATGCAGAAAAGAGAAAATAATTTCTGACACTCTCGAAAGAGAGGGCATGACTGGGATAATTAGTTGCACAACACAGGACATACATATAAATGCAATGAATATATATTATCAAAAATTTGTTTCCATTAGTTTTCTGCTTAAACATCTATATATCAGAAATTGCATGCAAAAATCAGTATGAAATTCATCTATATGAATCACACTTCATTTGAGTCGAATATACTTATGCAATAATTGCTAACACTCTTAAAATTTGTTTAAATAATACACAGTAAGTGTATCTTAGTATTCACAAAACCAATCTTGAATCCGCTTAGCACATGGAACAGCGCTACTTCTGTGTTTTTACGTTTTCAAAAGAAAAAAAAATTATACTACAAGAATAAGAGCGAAGTCGATAAAATTCATACCTGAACTGTCACGTGAAAAATTACCCCAAAATTTTAGCAATGGAGACAGATTGTGCTAAGCGCATTTGCGTCCCCAACCGACAGCATGTCATAACAGGAAAAATATATATATATTTATATCAAGACCCATTGATTGAAGATCCTGGGCACAAGGCACCAACGATACAACGCCTCCTGAACTTTTAAATAATTATCAAATTGTTATCCTAATTATCAATCTTATATTATATAGTTAAAAATATATTTCGATTCAAGCCACGTGCTAAATAAGGCAGGTGAAGCATCAGATACATATAAACGACAGCACTTTATTTAATTGCAATGGGTCATAAGAAATATGAATTAAATAACTTCGATCTGACATAATGTTTTACAAAGATGGAGAGAGAGATGTTTATTGAGGGATAAACGTACTCACAAGTGGTTCTTTATGTTTTGTGTCCATTGATGTTCGTTCGACCGCCTTCCGGCTGCTTCGACATCAGTCCTTTCGTGCAAGTCAAGATCTGCTCGAAAACCGGCTTTGGCGCGTTCCCCCGTCGCAATGACAAATTATCCTAGGCCCCCTTGCAAATTTCCTTCTTAACATAACCAACAGAGATCCGGTGACAAATTTACCTTATTTCATGTATAATTATTTCTACCCATTTCCTGTTTTTGTTTCCCATGCCCCCTGGTTTGATGTTCCACACCAAGTCCAAATAGGCTTCGGGATGAAGTGTGCGGCTCCGGTTTAATTGGCACCACAAGGGTCGGAGATCGTCTTAGCTAGTTTCTACCTCAATAATGACAGAGCACCTCCAGGGGCGATTACTGGGGAGATCGTACCCTTTCACACCCTTACTGATCTTACCTATTTCGTTCAACATAATAAAGAAAAATATCGAAAATAAAACACCTTGAAGCTTGAAATTATAAAATTATTTATTAAAACCAACCTTAGTAACATTCGCATTACACACGCAAAATGAAGATAACGAAGGATGATAATAAAATAAAAATTACAAAACATTGTGAAACTGATTCTAATGAGAAGGATAAACTTGGTTCGCTGTTATCAGTTAATTGAAGGGCTTGTTTGAATAGTGAGCCAACTCCACTTAAAAAAAATGGAGTTAGCCTAACTCTCCTGTCCATACGTGTCATTTCTATCTTATTTTTAAACTGGTACAGCCCCAGTTATTTTTGCTGCCAACAGAGAGCATTGCAAATCAGACTTCAGCAGTCATTTTTCAGTACTCATTAGACTTTATGACTCTGAATCTCAAAATGAACAAGAATGGAGTTGGACCACTATTCCAATAAGGCCTTCAATTAACGTTCGTCACTATTTTTGGCAGCATTATTTTAAAACCATCGCTGTTATCTATTTGTAGTCTGTTTCTGTTTTTAGTAAGCAGATTTACGACTACACTGAACCCATGTTTCAATCAACAGGATGAAGGAAATGCAATCGAAATTTTTGTACTATAGCCTATAATGAAGGATTAATTATCGGTGTCTGATTTTGCAGCTAGAAAACTGTTGATAGCTGATTTTGAGCGCCCCTCTATTACGTCTTGAACCAGCAGTGCCCCCCCCCCCCCTGGATCTTCTCATTGCCAACCAGGGGGAGGTACCGCCCCCGTTTTTTAACCACTGATTATAACATATCTTTTCAAGCAGTGTTTTCCTGTAAACAGAATTCATAAACATGAGCTTAAAATCTACGTTGAATGGTAGCCAAAATAAAATCTAGTCATGGTAAGAGTGTACCATGATTGGGCACATTTCCAAAAGTAATTGTTTAGAACTAGCCACTGCGCGACCAGAATGGTCGCTTTTAGTTTTATATTTTCTTTTGCAATACAATTCAACTGAAAGTAACATATGTAAGGAATGTTACCATTACCTGTCATCATAATTATACGTTGTTAAGGGGTATTCTATAAGGCTGATTCTAGAACATCGGTCTCAAAAAATGTGAATTTCCATTACCCCAGAACAGAGTTAAAGATAAGACTGAGAAACCCAGCATCAATGATTTTAAAAATTACATCCCTCTTTGTATGTACTATTTTTCAAAATTAAGATATCTATACTTTATAATTACAACAAATAAGAAATAGTTGGGGAAAAGTTTAAAATATATTGTTGATTACATCACTCTCTGTATGTATTACTGTTCACAATTCAGATATCTACACTTATAAAATGGAGCAAAAATTCAGGAAGTACTGAAAAAAAGTGTAGAAAATTAACTATTACTGGTTGTTGATTGCTATGCCGGTGACAGTTAAGCCTAACGTCGCGATTAATTATGCTCTCTCTTTCACGCCCCCCTCTTAATGAATTATTTCTTCGCTTTCTTTGAGACTGTTCCGAATTTTCACTTGATCGTGCAGCGCGCTTTCGAACATTCCTGATTTCAGTGCGTAACTCCATGTTGACACGCGGTTGCAAATTGCGGATGGCCGCTAATGTTTACATCTGGTAGTGGGAGCCGTTGTCAATCGGAGTGTAGAAATATCGTCGATTTTTGTGCCGCATACCTACGCGTTTTATATACACTGAAGTGCCACTGAATTAAGGATAGCAAAGCCTATGCAAATTGTGTAGCGCTGCGTATCATGTATGCGCAAGTGAGGGCGCTGTGGTAACTGCATATATAGCGCGTACTGTGGTTGTTCTGAATTAGTTGTTGGAATTGCGAGTATGGGTAAACTGCCTGATTTAGACGCCTTCGATCGCGGACAAATCGTAGGTGCGCGACGCATGGGCCATTGAATTTTCGAAATCGTCAGACAGATAGGATTTTCAAGGTCGACAGTGTCAAGAGTATACCAAGAATACATGGATGGTGGAAAAAAAACTAGCGATCGGGCAAACTGCAAAGGACAATTAGCCTTGACATTGCTTGGTGAGAGACAGATCAGGCGTATTGTACGTAGCCAGCGAAGCCAAACATTAGCTCAAATTACCACCCACTTTAATGACGGTTCCAGTCGTACAGTCAGTAAACGGACTGTGCAACGCTCGCTTCACCGTAGGGGTTTCGGGAGCCGTCGACCGACGAGAGTACCATTGCTCTATACTCGCCATAGGACCGCACGTCTTGCCTGGGCAAGAGAGCACAGAGACTGGAGTGTAGAGGACTGGGAACGAGTAGCATGGAGTGATGAGTCTCGATTCCAACTACTTAACGCCGACGGGAGGCTGAGAATATGGCGTCAGGCTCATGAAGCCATGGATCCTGCATGCCTGGCTGGAACTGTACAAGGGCATGGTGGCTCAATCATGGTCTGGGGTGTTTTTTTGTGGCACAGTTTGGGATGTTTGGTGCGTGTACCAACCTCCCTCAATGCAATTCGGTATGTAGAGTTGCTGGGTGATCACCTCCATCCGTTTATGCTGTTCTGTTATCCGCACGGTAATGGAGTTTTCCAGCAAAACAACTGTACCTCTCACAAGTCCCGGTTGGCTACTGGCTGGTTGGATGGTCATTCCTCTGACTTCTCTGTCATGAATTGGCCACCTAGAAGCCCAAACTTAAATCCTATTGAGCATCTTTGGGATGTTTTGGAACAAGGCGTGAAAGGCCATCACACACCACCAAAGAACCTTACTGAATTATGGACAGCTTTAGCCAATATTTGGCAAGCCATTCCCGTGGAACGTTTCCCGAAACTTGTTGAATCTATGCCTCGTCGTGTGGCAGCCGTTATCAAGGCCAGAGGAGGCCCAACGCGTTACTAGGTAGGTATCCCTAATTCAGTGGCAATTCAGTGTGTATAGATTGGAAAAATATCATGACTGTTAATTCTTATAGAATAATCAGTCAGATTTCGCAAGAACCTATAGAGATTCTGCACTTCTACCCTAGCTTTGGGTATGTATATCTTGAAGTGGCAATCTAAATAATTTCACTCAAACACAGTTCTTGCATAACAGCAAAATTTATTCAAATATTTTCATATATATATATATATATATATATATATATATATATATATATATATATATATATATATATATTCTTTTCAACGTCAGTAATGCGTACTACTAGTACGAGGTATATAAAAATTTATACAATTCAATATATTTACTTGTATAACTACTCATTCAAGAAAATTACACTTTGCAATACATACAGTTACTTTAAAAGTCAACCAGCAGTGGTGCCACGTAAACTTTGGGCCAAACAAGAACTATGGTAGGTTTGAAGCAACCTAGATATCCTTCCAGCGGCTGCTCGCAAAACTCAACTATTTTTAAACCAGACTCTAAGCCTAGCTCTAGCTCGATACTTCGTTTCGTCAGATCTACTCCTCTTTTTAGTTCCGATCACTTCCTTAACACTTCGTTGACACTTTCTCAACACTTCACGACAATACCTCAAGACTTATGAGCTGCTTGGTATTTATACCAACCGCGTATGCCTCAATTAGCATATCTTAAGCGGCTTCTTTAACTTTATTCATCTAAAATTTCGATTATTGTGAATCGAATCTTATGTAAACCTGACAAACATTTAATGTTTTGAATTTGAGCACACATAAAAGTATGTTTGCTATTTTAAATAGCTTTAAATTAAGTTTAATACAATCTACACTATGCGTGTTACAAAATGTAAAGGATTGAAGATGAGTGACATATATATTAAATCTTTTATTTTTTCGAATGCACCTATCGGAACATATGAATATGGCAGGAGAAATTTAATCGTAAATTAAAAGATTTTGTTCCAAGTAAATATTAGCCTAACAAAGAAATCTTATGTTTGTTAGAGTAATAATTTATTGCACTAGGTGAAAGGCCTAGGTATTAAAATGTTTACGTATGTATTCGCTGTCCATCATTTCCCAGGTTTAAATTAATCCGTGGAAAATATTCTGTCGAGTATCAAGGCGAATAGGAAATGAAATGAGTTTAGACTAGTAATAAAAAATTATAGGATGGGGGATACATTTTAAAATCCTTAAATAAAGGATATTTTTTAAATTATAATTTAATTTGCCTAAAGACTGTATGTTATAGTATCTTGATCTTCCACTCTGTCTATCAATCTGCCCAATTATCTATCTTTCTGTGTATATATATATATATATATATATATTTTTTTTTACAGGTGAAATTCCATACAATAGTTAAGGTGTTTCATATCATCATCTGCAGCATATGAAGCTGTATTACTTTATTATATATTAAAATCTAAAATCCACACAATAGTCATGGCGGTTGATTTATAACGCCATTTTTAGTTTATGGAAGCAGTATTAGCAATTCGATTTGTTACTAAAGTTGTAATTATCTAATGCAGAGTAGCATATCGTAAAGAAAAAATTGAAGGAAAAGTTATAATTAACATATAATTATCTGATAACTGCACTTAAAGAATAAGAGAACGTGGTAGGTTGTTTATTCTAAACCACCCATATACGTCCTTCACGCTAAACTGAACTCCACCGTAACTTATGAGCTAGTATATCCACCAGTATATTATAGATTAATACGGGAAACATGAGTTTTCGTGCGTGTTGACCACGATTTAATTAATGTATAGTGTTAACAAACCATCCATAAAATTCAGAAGATCCCTAATTTAGATGCGTTTATGTTCTAGCAAATTGTGTTCACGTAGACCCTTTCGCAGAGGTTTACGCAGTGTGTAATTAATATCGTTGCCGATAACAAGGGTTACTTTTCGTGCTGATATATTCATGTATTTACTAATTTATTCATGACCACTATAGGCCTATTATAAGGAAAGATAATATTTTTATTAATTATTCAGTTATTAGAAACATTAAATTACTTGATGATTAAAATTTAATAAATGTGTGATCTCGACTTTGAATATTTCATGGATGTGAAAACTACAGTTTTTATTACAATAACGCTAATTAACTGTATATGTTTATGAACTTTCATATAGAAGCTCTGATCCCAATTATGAAATGTATGTGACAAATAACGTCTACAATTTTTTATTATACGCATTTTAATTATATTCTATTTATTATTTGATTGAATTTTTAATTTTTGAAAGGTTTTCTATGAAAATATTCTACGATTTTATCTGAGAAAGATTAGAAATCAAAATCCAGTCAAATTCATTTGCAAATGGCTTTGTTTTCCCCCGAAAGAAAAATAAATAATACTTGCTTGTAAATGCAACCCTCGGATATTTTGCTTTCCACAGTGAACTTTTCACCACTTTACTAGAAATGTTTGACCTTGCCCTATAGAAGGAACCATCTAAAGCCGTTTGTAATAAATTCACAAAACATGGAAAACTCTTGTATTTTCTAACACATTTTTTCTTTGTACTTTACATAAACACCTTTCTTCCAAACATGCTTTCTTAACTCGGCTAAAAATTACACTTAATAAAATATAAAACTCATTAAAATACCTTACAATATGATGGTTGAGTGTATAACAGTACATTATAGGAAAACGTATTAGTGGATTACCTTATTTTTCCGAACATAAGACGAATCTCAAATTAATGGGAGAATTTTTAGAAAAGAATATTTTGTATTTTGTTAGGAATATTAATCATATTTCCAGTTTGTTACTAAATTTTTATTTATTGTTAAACTAATTTGTACTATCAATATTCAGCATCAATATTCCGGTAGTTATCCCGCGAACTGTAGAAACTCTGCCAGAAATCAGCCCTGCCGCTACTTGTAAATTCGCTCCATTCACCTTTCTGTCTTCCCTTTCGACTACTTGAAAGGGAATCACCAGGTAGCTTTAACTACAACTAACTCCAAAACGCCTTCGATGAACTTGACAACATCCAACTGCTGTACTCGAAATGAACGTCAGGCCGATCTTTATTTCTACAAATTTTCAATTTCCTTCCACACCTGCGGCTGGTCTCGCCTCGTGTCTTCTCTCGCCTGCCTTTTATCTACGGGATTTCAAATCTGGTAGAAAAGCGCTGCTCATTTGCATCCGCGTTTGTTTCTTCTTTGGATCTTTTAACCAAAACGGCTATTTACTTAACCAGAGGGAGGTTGATTTGTATTCCATGCATAACATACTCCAATACCTTTGAATATTTGTTGTTCTTGTTCGCCAATACAGCACACTTATCAATGCTGGCATTCCCAGTTTAGCCGAGAGAATCGTTGATTGCTTTCAGTGGGGCCACCGTATAGGTCAGAGGTCCCCAAACTCGTTTGTCCTGTAGACCCTGTGACGATTTTTTCTGTTTTGGTAGACCCCTGCTATCCTAATACTGATTTTTTTTACAAATTCATCAACTTTAAAAGTGTTTTTGAAGCTAAGACAGAGCTACCCACTTTGAGAGGGTTTACTGTAGAGTGAAACATTTTAAAATTATATATATATATATATATATATATATATATATATATATATATATATATATATATATATATATATTGTGTGTGTGTGTGTGTGTTAAGTTTTATAGTTATACATTTATTAATTAAAACGACACAAAATGCAAATCTAGTAACCTTTTTTACATAGAGTAAATACACAACAAAATCAATGCTTTTAATGGGAGGGATGAGTCTGATGCTTTGTTAGCAAAATGTCAATATTCGGCTTCAATTTAGTCAGGTTTAACCTTAAATATTCTCGGCGAGAGATTTGTGTTTCTTCTTTTTGTTTGTAAGGATATTGACAACCGCGCTGAAACCCCTTTCCACGAGGTATGAAGATGGAAAAGCTATCAAAAACTTTCTCGCGATAGTTCATAATGTATGATATGCAAGAAGTATGTCTCTTTGAAGCCAGAATTGTCGATATCCCTTTCTAAACTGCACCTTATGTTCTTCGTTGGCTATTATACGATCAGTTCTTCTTGTAACATAGAATCCGTTTCTTCAATGTCACCGTATGGAATGATAATCCACTGTGGTATTTCCATAGTCAATACATCTTCAAACCTAATTTCAAAGTTTGTGTGAAGGATATTTAAATGTTGAACGCAGGTTGAAAGGTCATCATCATGGCAGTTTGTCTGTGCCAAATTGGAAAACTGGCAAGTTCAATATAACAGCTACCTGCTGGCCCTCGCTGTAACTGTTATAGTTCAAAAGCACATGATGTCGCAACACAAGTAACATGCACTGCGGCCGAAAAGTGAATATATTTCTTACACAATTTTATGAAATATACATATAATTAGGAAATGTGTCTAACTATTATAAGAAAGTACTCATATTACGTAAATACCTTCATACGTACTATCTGTGTTAGGCGATTATTACATTTACAGGAAGTCAAATTTTGGTGACGGCCTGTCTAAATCGTGGACCCCCATTTACATCTTAAGCACCCCCAAATTTTCTTTTTCACTGGCATGGACCACTTGCAGGTCTATATCGACCCCTAGGGGTCGATATAGATCACTTTGGCAATGACTGGTATAAGTCAACTAACACCACCACTTGGCACCACCTCAGTTTTGAATAGCACTCCTAAGGGCAACATCTGGTGGGCTCTTATTTTCTTTCACACACAGACCTCATAGAAGGACTTTAAATATGTAGATGTTATTAAATTTATTTTCAACCAACTATCATTCGCCACTAGGCCAGTAAACCACGAGCTCTGCAATACTTCAAAACAAAGGACTTAAAATTCGAAAGTTCTGGCAAATGTTTATAAAAGCCTTAAAATTAACATAGTATAAAAAAACTATTCTGGAGCATTAAAAACGTAATGTGTTACTTATATGTGTTATATTATTTAATAAAAGATAAAGACTATGCATAACTTTGATAATATTTGACGTAGATATGGGAAAAAATTGCTTGAAAGAAGCAGCACGATATAAATATATTGATCTAATTAAATTCCATATTTTTAAATATGGTACACATGCAATAAGCTTTTTCATAAAGGGTCATAATATGTTCTAATGATATAAGCTTTTACATAACTTTGACAGTCAGAACTAAGTCTAAAAAGGTTTTAATGTAGTAATGACTCCTACCAATTCTTTGAGCGAAAAAGACATTTTAAAACATCATATATTGATAACGAAAAATGCTATGTCCACAGATATGTGATTATGCTTAACAAAAGTATAAATATTTAAAGATGCAGGCCGAATATCATTAATGAAAATAAATTAATATAAATGCTGACATGATAATAAATTAATATAATGTAGTATAATTAAACTAATAAAAGTAAATGAAAACACTCTGAATTTTATTCAGACGTGATAAAATTCTTCAGGCAATGCTACAATATGGTTTGATATTTTAATCATTTGAATAATATATATATTTATATCCGTATATGAAAAACTGAAATATAACATGGTAACAACTGCTAAAGCTTCTCAAAGAAGTAAAATTTGCATTAAAATATTTCTGGGTCTGAGAAGTAAAATTTGCGAAAGCATAAAAAATGCTTTTACAACATAAATAAAATTTATACTTTCAAAAATGTGTAACAGATAAGAATATTTTATATGAATAGATGCTTTATAATAATTTTAAAGAAATTTATAACGTATTAATTTAAAAGAGTTATATACTTTTAAAATGTATTTCTAATGCTATAAAGGCATTCAGAAAATACTGCACTACGGTTCGATGTTTTATCTTTTATTAGATATGAATATTCTAATGCTTAAAATAAAAGTTTTAATGCAGTAATAATTTCTGACACCTCTCACATCAATACTTTTAACTTTCAAAAGTTTCTCAAAATGGAATAAAATATTCAAAAATATGAGATATGTTATGCTGCAAAAGGGAAGTTTTTTCTCTTATAGTTGTTAAACAGCTTACAGAATTGAATTTTAATATGAATGAGATCGTGTTAAAGGATTAAAAGATGAAATGTCCATTCTGAAACAAGAAGTTTGCGAATTTTGCAGAACTTTTTATAGCTATTATAAAGATGATAACAACAGCCTTTACTCGTAATTTAGTCTTTACTTATAATCTCTAGGTGTTTTTCTTTTGATGGCGTCTCTTTCTTTCTCGGAACTTGCTACTGAGGTCAAAATTGAAATCAACTCCTCATTGAGAAAGGCCTCCGTACATAATTGGTATCAATTCGGCCGTCCTGGTGCTGCTTTATTTGGAACAAGTAGAAGGAGAGATCAGACAACTCTAGCCAGGCTCCGCAGCGGTCATCTTCTTGCTCTACGGTTTGTGTCAGGCTTTAAAGTCTACTCCCTTTGCCCGAGGTGCAGTTTGGCTCAAGCCACTCCTGCCCATATCCTGACACGTACTGGTTGCAAGAGGAACCAGCTGTACTCCAATCCTGGCGCGGTTCTTCATATTTTGAAAACTCATGAGATCTTGGACTTAATCTGATGTTGCTGTCGGTCAAGTGGAATAAGCAACAACAACACTTGGTGTTTGATTAAATATAGGCAACCGACAAATAAAATATAATTTGTTAGCTTGCATGAATATTGGGTAAAAGCAGTTTTACAAAAGAGACGCACCGAGATTTTCAATCGCAGTGATTGAAAACTTTATATCCCTCCTTTGCAGTTAAAAATCAGATACTCGTGCAAGATATATGGAGGTTATTTAGTAGATAAAAAATTATCAAAATTTTAGTAATAAGTTTTTCTGACTGTCATGCCTGAGGTTCTTTCCTAATGTAGGGGCAGAAAAAAATAGGATTAATTTATTAACGAATGATATATATATATATATATATATAACAAAATATTAGGTGTGCAATTTTTCCCGAAATGTTACAGAATCCGGGGAAAGGGATACGTTTGAGCTATACCACATTTTATGAGGTTGTAATCATTACATGAAAATATTAATTTCATGTTCATAAAATTGTTGTCAAACATTAGATCTAGACATTTGACTTTTAAAACCAAAAGAATAAGTTGTATATATCTATCTTTAAGTTCTAAGAACGTGAAATCATGTCGATGTAATTTCTTGCAACTTCCAATTTTGTACCCTTAACCTGTTTTCCTTTACTGGCAATTATTTATGCTTATAAAGTTATCTAGTTTATTCGAATGGTGAACAGGCAAAAATAAAAACACAAATATAGGGATATGGAATACAAAATAACCTATTTAACATTTATAAATAATGCTAAAAATAGGAAAATAAGGGGGTCAAGTTGTGCTTTAAATAGTTAAGAGAAGTTATGGCACAGTGAATTAATTTCGAATTTCAGTGAAAGTCAGATTCTAGTTGACATTAGTAAGGTACCTTTCAGTATTTTCAATATGTAATAGGTATTTTTAATCATCATGTCTCGTCTCTAATTGAAGAAAAATAAAACCTCGAGTTTGGTTTAAAATCAATGATTAAATGAAATTTAACGACAGCAGTCAGACTATTATAAAAAGACTGTACAAACTAGTACTGTACTCACATGAACTATTTTATGAATAAATAATCAAGAACCCCTTCCTTCCGAATGGTATATCATGTGCCAAAATTTTAGTTAAAGGCTGTAGGAAAAGTGCCTCTTAACTTCTTGAAATATGTCAGTGGGAGCAAACACTTAGTTTTCTGAATAACTTTAGTACAATATAGACGTCTTTATGCCCTAAATCTAATCAAAGTTTGTCAACAGAAAATTGGGCTGCGTTATTTTTCGGAATATACTAGAGTAAAACATTGTTTGAAGAAGTCTGTGAATTGCTTATAAAGCCTAAATGCAGAACTTACATATCTGGAATTTTTTTTTTATCACTGAATGTTACATATATCTAAGAAAGTAAAAACAAAACATTAGAAACTCTTTCATCATATTCTAAGATTAGATCTTTGAAATTTTATGTTTAAATTATGCAGAAGTAAGAAAAATTATTTTCTGCAATAAAAAATATTGTTCCAATCGACTCTGAATATATTCTTGCATAATATCTTGCAACAGAAAATATACTACTACAACAAAAAAAACATTTTATGTCAGGCCATAAAAAAAGTCTTGCATAATACCAGATAATACAAAATACTCGTTAACATACAGCAGACGTTGTGAAAATTATGGTTTATGAGATATCGTTCTATTTTACTATGTTAACGTGTTGAATAATAAGTTGATTTTAAATGAATATTTTATCAGGTTATGTGGACTGCAAATGTCTCTTGTTACTTCATTAAGATTATATGATCCTCTAGACTAGAAAGAATTAATATAAAAAATAGTGTGAAAGAAACAATACATATACTTTTAGTTACAGTCAATATAACTTATATTATAACTAGTTGGTACCGGTCAAAACATGACGGCTAGATAGTAAATAAATGCACTAATACACAAATTACACTCAACAAAGCATTGCCAAATGTTGAAAATCATAATAATGCGCAGAAACAAATTAATGTGTTTAAGCGGCCTTGTGCTTAGTGAGTATCTAAAGCAAGATTTAAAAATGTCACTGAGCATGCTCAGAAAGCATTTTTTTTAACTGTAAATTATCGCTAATTAAACAGCGCGAAATAAACAATTTCCATCAGGTTTAATCTTATATTTCACAAACATAATTATCATAAAAATAAAAATGGCAGCGAGATCTAGAGAGACTTCCTCGGAATAAATGTGTTTATCATTAAAATATGTCACTGATCATGCGCAGAAACAGTGAGTTTCTAAAGCCAAATTTAAACATGCTACTGAACATACGCAGTAATCACTTTTCAATTGTAAATTATCGCTAATTAATAGAAATTGCGGTGACGAAAACCAAATTTGACAAATCTACAGATTGCAATCTTTCATTCAAGACCAAAATGAAGTAAATGGATGCAGTAGTTTTCTTTCACGGACTGCCCAAAAAGTCGGCTTAGAAACTTAAATATATAGATTCTTTTAAATTATTTCCAATGGCGAATATAAAAGACATCTCAGGCCAAAATAAATAAACAATGACCAAAACAAAATACGAAAAGTAACCACATAAAGTCTATAGATCCATAAGGTTCTAGTGCTTGCCAATAGCGGCTTTCACGGAGAGAGCCGAACAGCGGGGAAGGTGTGGCCTGTTCATCATCTCTTGAAGATCACAGAGTTTGCAGTATGTGTCATCGATAACACGTACAGTCGATTCCGGTTAATCGGACCACATCGGGGCACGATCATTTAACTCCTAATAACCGGCTGGACCGATTACACGAACATGCATAATATTAAGCTTATGGATTAGGATTTGTTTATGTTCTTTAGTATTCGGTCCGAATAAGCGGCTGGTCCCATTAACCAGTGGTCCAACTAACCGGATTCGACTGTATATGGTATAAGTGCTTGGCAAGATAATAGTTGCCAGTAGCAAGGCGGAATCCCTGAATATCTCTTTTGCGAGGCCGGAGTCTAACGCCATATGATATGTTTCACTACGACTTCTGAGGAATCCATCCGAAAAATTCATTCAAAAGATTGTCCTAAAAGTTGTTTTTCAATGTCAGTTTGACGTTGTGAGTCGAAATTTCACCACCTGGGGAAACCTGAAGCATCGATGTCCCCTCCCTTTCTTGGCCAAAAAATCGGCTCTTTCATTTCCGTCGATTCCGACGATATATTAAGAAACCTTAAATGGTAATTTTTTGTAATCACCATTGCACGAAAATCCACACTGAAAAATATAACGTCATCTCCTGATGTCCCACGTGTTCCTTAATGTTTTAAAAATATGTTATATGTTTAAAATCATGTTATATCTGGTATAACTGCAGTAATTATTGCAATAATTACTGCAGTTATGCCAGACTATATAGTTAAACACATCGTTTTCTTTTCATATCTCACGATGGCTAAAAAATCACTTGTAACAGATTTCAAACTGCTTTATTTATTTTTTTTTTGTAAAATATACTAACAAAAGAAAATACGAAATTAATTTATCTCATATTATACCAAAAATTATTTTTTATACATTTGAAAAATGCAATAAAATGCAAATTTGTATGAAACATATAATTTCACACAGTGCATGTACCATAAACTAAAAAAAAAGTTAATTAAATCTCCTTTTTAATGTTTATTACTATTAATTTAAAAATATGACACAATTCTTTTGGCTGCCCAGATTTTTTCAATACTTTTCATTAAAATTTTGTTATTTAGTGCTTACCTATACTTTATCCTTTTATTCTTTTCCTCGTTAACCATAATTTTTTTCTGTTTCAGGCAGTGCAGAATGTTTTGCAAAACATGTTCGTTTTTAATAGCAAACACCTGCGCCTGCCAATCTATTTTTTTTTCACGTCGGGGCTAGATACAAAGTTATTTTTAGCTCAAGATCAAAATGTTGATTTCAGTAGAGCAAGTTTTAGTTCTATGTCTTAGTTATGAAGTAACGTCAGATAAAAATGCTTAAGATAATAAAATATATCTTTTAAAAATAATTATTACTTTACTCTTCCGATAAATAATCAATGGTTTTAATAATTGATCGTATTTTTTTAAACACATTTCTTTTATAAAACCTTATATTCTGCTAAAAATAATTTTTCAACCTATGTTTGAGAGATCTTTTAAGGGGACAGTGGACCTTCAAACCTAACTTTTTTTTGTTTTGAATGGATTTCCTTGAAATTTGAATATGTGATTAGTACCATAGATATATAAAAGTGGTTAAAATTTAAAGATGAAATATGAATAATTTATGAATTATGAATTATTAATTAAATCAAAAATTGGCCTAATTAAAAATGTCCCATGCGCATTTCTTATGCATATAATATGGTAATTTTTATTTACAGGATACCTTATAGAACTAACAATGAAACTTATTGCTTATTTTAAGCATTCATTAAAAATATAAAGAGAAAAAAATAATAATAGTGAAAAACCCTTTTTATTACGCAAAATACCTATAAAGTATCTTTTGAAATACAAAATTCAGAAATTCTGAGCTACGAAGCATAGTTTTTTTCAATAAGATTTATTTGATATACAGTTAAGTACATGAAACTTAAATTTCAAAGCAATACGATAATTTGAAATGCGCCTGGAGTAGTTTGAATATTCGTATGACATGAAAATTTTTATTTTGAGAAAAACACATTTAAAGTCATTGCTATTAGTAACCACATAATATCTAAATTAAATACAAATGCCTAAAACTAGTAAAGTAATCACAGAAATTAAAAATTCTTTTTGCAACACATTCCTACTAGTCCGTAGTTTCACAATTCAATAAAATAAAATAATCGAATTTTTGGAAAAATTTCACAATTTTGAAAGTCCACTGTCCCCTTAAAACTATATAAGTCGGTTATTTAATGCTATATTTCACATTGAACTTGGGGAAAAAATTAAATCCTCTCTCCTATAAAACTGCAATATGTACTCTTTAATATATTAACAAAATCCAGAATACTGTGTGATCAGGAATATTTTAAGTAAGTACACAGCGTCACAAGTGTAACATTCCATACATCACTGTATTTTATTACGTCGTGTTTCGGTGTTCGTTTAGAGTAAGTTTGTTACCGTGGTTTGTCCACGACTGGCCAGTTACATACCGTCACTAGTAAAACATTCCGTAATTGGGATTGATTACATGAGTTTTTAGTGCTACATTGGCGAGAGTTTCTACTATGTTTCGTTTATGCTTCTGTAGCATTTTTTTTCTGTAGCAAGATTTTAACTAAATTTCATACATTGTGAAATAAAAATAAAATTTCATAAAATGCTTCATAAAAAACGAGTAAAGTATTTTTTATTTGTTTATAAAGATATCTTATATAAACTAGCAAGTATTTTTTCCCTTAAAGTTTCCGAGTTTTAAATTCGACGTTCAGTAAAAGAAAACGTGTAGGTATTTTCATTGACGTAAGTAAACATGTACTTACGTTAGCAGAAGGTAATACTGGTAAGTCCAACAACCAGTATCTGTCCATATCAGTGACTGAGGTTTTAGGATCCGAGAATTTCGATAATTCAAAATTTAGGAACTATGTTTCTGGTCTGAATGTGGTGAAAATACTGTAAAGATGTCGATTTTTCCTAAAATATGTATTTGAAATTCGAATGAACTTCAATTTTTAAATAAACTTGGTCTTTCGATAGACATCACCAAATCTTTATTATGTATACGAAAGTATTCCAAAAGCAATGATTCTTCTGGTCCAAGCATGTAAGAAATGAGAAAAACTTAACATTTACAAACAGCAGTTAATGTTAGTACAGGATAAGAATAAAATTTATATATATACAAGGTGAGCCCATAAAGTAACCGGACATTTTTTTATAAATAAGAAAAATATTACACAAATTCAAGTAAATTTATTTCCTTCAAAATAATCCCCAAAGCAGTCTATACAATTTTTCAAACGTTTCTTCATGTCTTCAAAATACTTTATAAAGGCGTTGGAACTAACCTTTCGCAAAATACGTGTAATATTTGATGTAATATCCGAGACGTTTTCAAAACTCTGTCCTTTCATGTATTCTGCATTTTTTTCATTACAAAGGACTTGTTCACCACGAATTTGTTCTTGAAAATCAAACAATTAATCAGTATTTTTACAAGGAGGTACTTTTTCGATTAAAAAACAGGATTTGGCGAGTTAGGAAGGAACTGTTTGATTCTGGGCAATGGTTTCTTTTACCGGATAATGCTAGGCCCCATACAGCAATCTCTGTACAATATCTATCTAAGCATTCAATTACAGAGATAAATTACCCACCATATTCTCCCAACTTATTTTTTTCCTTTTCACCCAGCTGATTTTTTTCCTTTTCCGAAGCTTAAGATGGCTATGAAAGGACAGTGATTTGAAAACGTCTCGGATATTAAATATAATGTTGCGCGTATTTTGCGAACGGTTAGTGCCAACGACTATAAACAGTGTCACGATGACTTGAAGAAACGTTGGAAAAATTGTATTGACTCCTTTGGCGATTATTTTGAAGGAGATACATTTATTTGAATGTGGGTAATATTTTTCTTATTATAAAAAAAATATTGCCCGGTTACTTTATGGGCGCACCTTGTGTATATTTATATATATATATATATATATATATATATATATATATATATATATATATATAGAGAGAGAGAGAGAGAGAGAGAGAGAGAGAGAGGAAGGAATATACCGGGTGCGTGATAAATTCATGGAAAGTTCAAAAATTCGTAATAAAAGAAATAATGCTCGCGAAAAATTTTCTGTTTGCGCGAATAGGATCAGAGGGACATTGGATTTTTTTCCCCGTAAAAAAAAAGTTTCCAAAAATAACCGAAAAAGGCCGCTTTCGCGTGACCACGTTAAGCCTGCATTGCAGGAAAGACATGCGTTACCTGTTGTGACCATCAGGCAGGATGGTGCTCCGCCCCACATTTCACGCGATATCAAGGCGTTCCTGTTGGAATCTTTCACTGAAGACCGAGTTATATAAGTCCCGGTTTTAAGGTTTAGTGGTCCTCACGATCACCAGACTTGACCCCGGCAAATTTTTAGTTTGGAGATACTTAAGTCTCATGTGTACAGGGGCTCCCCAACCACTTTGGTGGAACTAAAAAATGTCATTCGACAGACAGTCGCTGCCATCGATGGTAGAATCCGCTGTACTGAGCTTAGCGACGCGACTCACTTGCCTATTACCTTGCGCTGGTAGTAATGTTGAACATCTGTTACTTTAAAATAAATGCAGTCTCATATTATTGTGATATGTTTGAGTTTATCTAATTTGCATAAAACGGTTCAGTATGACGTGTGAGCGCCCTCTTTCGGTTACTTTTGGAAACTTCTTTTTACATGGAAAAAAAATCCAATGTACCTCTGATCTTATTGGCGCAAACAGAAATGTTTTCCGAGTATTACTTCTTTTATTATGAATTTTTGAACTTTGCACGAAGTTATGACACACCCGGTATATATATATATATATATATATATATATATATATATATATATATATATATATATATATATATATATGGGAAAAACTATTTCTCTTATTTAAGCACAGGATAAGAAACTATTTCCTAACTATCATAGATTTATGTTATCGACAACGTGAAATATTCGAAAAACTTGAGTTTCTATATTTTTATCTTTAAGAAGTCAAATAGCTCACATTTCAGCTTTTTAACAAACACCTTAAACGAAATAAATGAAACGTGATGCTCGAGATTGTAAATTTATGGTCCCGCACAAGCTCTATAAATTTTCCCTATGCTCGCCCAGAATTTTGCTTTAAACATTTATTCTAAATCATAACAGTTCCTTTTACTAACTCGAAAAATCTCCATTCATGCGCTTTCGAACCGTAAATCCTCTTACTGTAAAATATACATAAGTTATACCTTGAAAGGGCATAAATACTTTTAAAACTGACGTTGCCATTTGCAAAAGCAATTTTTAATATTGTTCCATTTTTCAATGAAAAGTTTACACCGGTAACAGGGTTTACACCTGGTAATAATAATTCATGAACATTTAATGTCAAATAACACAACTTTTCTACATCGCAGATTCTTTGTGAAATAGTGATAGTGTTTTGCAGTGAATGATTAATGCTGCTACTAAGTGAATTTTCCATATCAGAACACGAATGAGCTGTAAACAGTTTTATTAGCTTTAACATGTAAGAACCCGCCAAAAAAAGATAGCTCAAAGGAAAAAGTGCCAAGGATAAGCCTAATTTATCACCAGCAGTTAACTGAAGACATAGTATGTTCGAGAATCTGTCTCACCTGTGTAATATTTTATTAGGTATGCGTGTGGACTCTGTTTTGAAGGACAAATTTAAAGGCAAAAGGAGAATTTATTTTCACAAGTGCAAAGATTTGCGTTTTTCCTCAGGTATGGTATTGATTTTCTTTGCAAAAATGAATACACTTATTTCTAATTTACGTGTCAGGAGTGCAAATATTTCATCGAGCAAGGATATACACTCATGGACAAAAAAGTTAGCGCACCAAGAAATAATTGCGGGATCGTAACGAAACTTGCAATGAAGGTACATGTCGGGGAGATATGCAAATGATTAGAAATGCAGCGTGATTGCGCATTACGTATAGCCGGTAGAGGGCGTTGAACATCGTACTCTGTGGAGTATAAAACAGGTAACAAAAGCTTCTTTGAGTGTGCTGAATCATTTACAAAGGAAGAGCTGAAATAGATATGCCATTACGCCGTATTCGAAGACAATATAAGCAGTTGCCGCAGTTTGAGAGGGGGAGAATCGTCGGGATGATGGAAGCTGGGTGGTCAGCTAGGCAAGTAGCTCGTCAATTAGGCCGCTCTGTTTGTGTTGTGAGGAGGTGTTGGAACCAGTGGACCCGAGAGATGTCATGTACACGAAGACCAGGCTCAGGACGCCCTCGACAGACCAGTCGTCGAGAAGACCGCCACATCGTAAGAAATGCACGCGTACAGCCAACTGCTTCATCGTCTGCCATCCAGGCACAGGTAGCACCTTCACTAGGGGCCTCTGTGTCTTCTCGAACCATAAGAAGGCGCCTGGATGAAGGACAGTTGGTATCGCGGCGCCCATTACGTGTGCTGATCTTGACGCCCACACATCGACGCCTCCGTTTGGAGTTTTGCCGCGCACAAGGAAACTGGACTGCAGCGGAATGGAACCAGGTCGTCTTTAGCGACGAATCCATTTTCAATCTCGGCGGTGATAACAATCGTGTTCGTGTGTGGAGAGCTCGTGGTGAACGCTTCAATCCTGCTTTGCTGTACAGCGACACATCGCTCCCACAGCTGGTGTGATGGTATGGGGTGCCATTGCCTACAATACACGGTCACCCCTAGTATTGTTCCGTGTCACCATGACAGCCCAGCGGTATGTTCATGAAATCCTGAAACCACATGTGTTGCCACTCATGCAACGGCTCCCAGGAGCCATTTTTCCACAAGACAATGCTCGGCCTCATACGGCAAGGGTGTCACAAGACTGTCTCAGCACTGTTACTACCATTCCTTGGCCTGCCCGATCCCCAGATTTGTCTCCAATCGAGCATATCTGAGATCATTTGGGACGACGAGTTGGGCATCCCACGAGTTTGAGCGAACTAGAGGCAAAGTTACAGCAAATATGGAACGAAATATCTCAAGATATCATACAGAACTTGTATGACTCAATGCCCGATCGTATCGCATCGTGCATTCGCGCTAGAGGGGGTCCAACGGAGTATTAACTCCTCCGTTCTTTTGCCTTTTTTTCTGAAATAAATTATCATTTTTCTTTGATTTTCTTATCATTTACTTATATCAAAGTAGTAATTCCTTATGTAAAATTTCGTTTCATTTTGAAGACTCCTTCTTGGTGCGCTAATTTTTTTGTCCATGAGTGTATATATATATATATATATGTTATACTGAAACACAATATACAAACAAGATTGCAGATTTTAGTTAGAACTATTTTGAACAAATATATAGTCTGGTCTTTTACATTGGTAATAGAATTGCTTTCAGTATATTGAAATCTAACAAGGAAAAATAAGGGAGCAATCCTGAATTAGATATGATCTATTTACATCATATGGAATAATTTCCTTTAACAAACTCTAGTGATTCATTAAGAAGTGTCTACTAAGGTTTTCCATTCGTTCATTAGTGAAAAAGTGAAGCTCTAATTTTAATCTTAAAATGTAAATGAGAGAAAGACGTGGACGTCAGCCTTATATATATCTATATATCTATAAATCTATCTATAATTTTCTCGAGTTTGTTAACATGAAAAAGACAATATATGATAATTTATTGTCTTTATCGTGATGAATAATTCTTCAGAGTATTTCACGTGGTTCATACGTATTATACAGAAATAAAAATTAGCATTTATTTTTTTAAAATGTAGTAAAAATGTGAATGCATATTGCATCTGCTAACCAATAAGTTTCAGCGAATGTGTATTGTTCATTTCTTGAGAAAGTGCATAAATCTACATATTTTAATAACTAAATATTTTCAATGAATGGAAATAAATTATTTTATCTAATTGATACATATGGAATGCGTACATTCACTTTCAAAATCTCGAAAATTCTTTCCTTTTCTATAGTTAAGCTCTTAACCTTCTTAGGATGTTCGGGACTTTTTTGACCCATAAAAAATTATTTCGTATAGATTTATTACAGTTTGGGGAATTTTTCAAAAATATATTTAACGTTGTTTTTATAGCCATAGTAAATAATCAGCTATGTGAAATTATTTTTTCCAAACGGTAGTTTTTTGACAATAAAAACTGTAACACATAAGTCATTTGGGTCAATTTTGACCCATGTGGAATTTTCAGAGCATAGCAGCATGAGCACCGTAATTTTTAATATATCATGGAATTATTGCTGTGACAATGCATAAATACTTTCGTTCTTCTCCGTTATATATATATATATATATTGCTTCCTTGTGGCACAATAGATGACTCTAATAGTACTGCATTGTCAATAGCATTTCCTAGCTTCTGTAACCGGTATTTGCTTCCTGCGCTTTCATTTCAATTCTCGTAGAGTGTGTAAAGGGGCGTTGTAAAGCGATAAACCTGACCAGTCGACGAGTCAGACTCTTATTGCAAAAGATTGTAAAATGAAATGGAAATCTGAACCACAAGCTTCATGTGGTAGGTGCGAGGCAGAAAATGTTCTGAGTATGACTCCTGGGTCCACGAGATACGCCACGTCTAGAATTGAAGACGAATACTCTGCATTTATGCTGTTTTTATCCTACAGCAATTGTGAATATCATACTCAAAAATTGTAACGTCGAAGTAAAAAAGATGTTGGGTAACAGTTGGAAGAATTTGAATAACGTTGACTTGGAAAATTTATAGACTTGTTGCTGCTGTCTGGGGTATATAAATCTCGTAATGAGTCTACAGAGAGTCTGCGGGATGCCACAACGGAACGGAATATCTTCAGGGCAACTATGTCCTTAGAAAAACAAGTGCACTTTGGGACAAGTGCATGGAAATTTTGCCTATGTTGTATAGCCTTGAAATGTACTTTACTGTGGATGAACAACTGGTAGCTTTCCGAGGAAAGTGCCACTTCGGCCAGTACATGCCCTGCAAACCAGCCAAGTACGGCATAAAATTTTGGGTACTTTGTGACAACGCTACCAATTAAGTCTGGAACATACAGCCATATAGCCAGTAAAGAGGAAAGTGCGTAGTCCTCCAGAGTATTCTTCACCATCACAGAAAGATAGTAGATACAGACACAAAGAAACCTCAAATCATTTTTGATTATAACAGCTCCAAAGGAGGAGTAGACTTTAGATAAACTAGCATCCCACTATTCCTGTTGGAGAAAGACCAATAGATGATCCATCGTAGTTTTCTCCAACATCCTAGACATTTCCGAGTATAAAGCATTCTTATTATTCATCAAAATCAACCCAGAAGGTATGATGAACTCATTTCACAAAAGGAATATCTTCATTCAGAAGCTTGGCAAGATTTTGGTTACTAACCACATGGAAGGAAGAAAACATGTGCCAAGAGCAAGGGCGATGTTTGAAACTCGGGACAACCTGAACCCCAATCTGAAGAATCCGGAAATGTCACAACTACTGGCAAAATGGGAAGATGTCGCTTATGCACAGAGACTGAAAACAAAAGTCCTGTGAGATGTTTCAAAGGTAGACAGTTTACTTGTAAGAAACATAACATTTAGTGTGTTACAATTGTATATAAACGGAACAACTTAGAGGCTAATGAATTTACAAATTTTCTATATGACTTTCCTACATTGATTGTTCAAGCGTCCAAAATTGTATCGTTGGATGTAAGCTAAATATTTCATAAATATTTCGTCAATGTGTAATTTTACTTCCGAAAATAAACAATATACGCAGGTGCGAACTTTCTTGTTTTATCAAACGAATGTAAAAAAATATATATATATGTAATAATTACAGGAAAAATCTGTGCTACATTGTATTGCATTTGAAAGTTTACAGTGATTTTCAGGGGTGAAGGGGAAATTTGCATAATTTGAATTACAGCATTTTTATTTTATAAATAGAGTGGTCCATTAAATGCAAGCTTCTTATGGTTATGAAAACTTACCTGTAAATCAATGTTAAATGATATACAAATACATAAAAGTGTAGATAAAATGATAACGAAATAAATAATTAAATTACTAATATAAATAAAATGTGACTATAATACAACATTGAAAATTACGCAGTGGGTCATTATTGACCCGAACACCTTAGGTGTATGCTACATTGCAAAAACGCAAGAATGTTAAGTCGTAGTGTGAAGGACGGTAGAATTTTGCCTCAAAAATGTAGGAGTTAGGGAGAGTAGGTTAGCTAGCAAGTTAACAGGATGTACACAAAGTATATTTGGTGTGTTAAGGGCCGTACGAAACACTAAAATACAAGGGTATGTTGACCAAAATTTTAAAAAAGAAGAAAAAACAAGAATTTATATTTTCTTCACTTAAATCATAAAATTTGAATCATCAAAATCAAATTACCGAAATCGTAAGTTTTTAAAGATTTGCATTGCTAGATGCAACATTTTTGTTTGTGCTTTTCTGACGATACATGCTTCCCGATAGATGCTTTAAAAAGGCTACTTATATCCAAAGAGAGGTTTGTTTGTTTGTTTTTTTCTTTCTCATCTTTACATGGATGTATATAATTCTTTAGATGTATTCTTATAAAGTTTCGCATTGCCTTCTATTGTTCCATTTTCTCTAACATGTTTTAAAACTTAATAAATTATTTTAAAATTCATGAAAATATGTTTTCTTCAACATAAATGACAATGAGAAAAAGTTTTTTTGTCCAATAAAGTCACTGAAAAGTGCTATAAGCAAATTTTCTTTAATATTTAACGCCACTATTTTGAGGCCTTTCGTGTTCCTGTCAAAGAGAGAAAAATGCACCTCGAGCTGTTTCAAAAATATACATCTTAAGGGGATAAGAGACCTTCAACATGGTTTTATTAAAGGCTTCAATATTTTAATCTTTATAGTTAATATTCTTTTATGCTTTATTGAAGTCAATTAGAACTCACAAATAAGTAATTTGTGAAAGTAAAGACTTCTTTCGCAAAACATTCTTAAAACAGTCTCGAATTATTCAAAATTCTCCATCCGCATACATTTTTAGCTGATTTCTTCAAAATTCCCCAGAATTTTTAATTGAAGTGTTTGTCAAAAAACTGAGCATAGCTCTTAAAGAACCACAAATCTTTTACGAATTCATAGACCATGCAATAAAGTAAGCAGATGAAAAAAATAATAGGCAGAATTTTTAAAATATATTAAAGACTTAGTTCCATTCACAAAAGAATTTAATGTACAATTATGTTAATATATATATATATATATATATATATATATATATATATATATATATATATATATATATATATATATATATATATATATATATATATATATATATATATATATATATATATATATATATATATATATATATATATATATATATATATATATATATATATATATATATATGAGTAATGTCGTATTACGCCCGCTCACTAATTTAGTATTTGCAGTCTTCTTAGTTTACAGTTCGTGGCACCGAAATAAGGCAAGCTACTCAAAACATGACGACACCTTATTATCCAAATAATTAACGTTTATTTTCTTCAACTTCGTGAAAACCGTCACTCCAACGTTCGCACATCTTAGCACTCGCCATTTTCGAAAACGCAGAGCCTCCATAACGCATATCCGTTGTCATTGAATGAACATCCCCGTCTAAAAAACTAACCTACTCTTTGTCATAAAAGGTTCGGATGACGCAATTAGTGACGCTTACACCGAAGATGGGCTCGGAGCGTGGCTAAGAGCGATGCTATTAATAGATTTTCCCCTTTGGTTTTTCTCCAATACCTTGTGAATTAAGTCCAACTTTCTAAACGGGGATCCCCCTTTCTGTAGCGCGTCTCGAAATACAAAAACAGTGACATTTGACGCTAGAAACTAGATTTACTTTTAAGCTCCCCTTAAATTATTTAACTATTATTCTTTCTCTAAAAATATTCTTTACACACACACACACACACACACATATATATATATATATATATATATATATATATATATATATATATATATATATATATATATATATATATATATATATATATATATATATATATGTGTGTGTGTGTGTGTGTGTGTGTGTGTGTGTAAGGAATTAACTGGGGAAAGGAATAATTAAGTTAAATTTAAAGGTGGCTTCGGGATTAATAATTTTCTTGGCGCGAAAAGCCACTAGTTTTCTTATTTCCAGACAGTAGAAAAAGTAGAAAAAGTAGGGTAGAAAAAGTAGGTTATACCCCGTTTCAGTAATTGACCTTCGATTCGCGGTGGAATAAATCTCCATGCAGAGATAATTTATTTTTAGATAATGTACGGGATTGGGAGCGAAAAGATGCTTCTAGAAAATTCTAAATTGGGCTCTGCGCATGTGCCATAAGATTAGACGTGGAAATGAATCTTAGAATTAGTCAGAGATCGGGAGTTTTTCAATCAGTTCTGTCACACGTCCCGAGGATCGAGATAATATCTTGGAATTTAGTTAACAGATTGAATAGGATAGCTTAATTTTTGGAATAAACTCTTATTTGTAATTAGCTTGTTGTTTTTGCCACAGGCCTTTAATTCATTGACTGCTATAAATTTCAGAATTAGTTAGAATTAGACTAAGAAGGAGTAAATTTGGATAGAAGACGCCATAATAGAGTGGGAGTAATAAAGCTCTATGTCATATATATATATATATATATATATGAAGTGGAATGTGCATGTAGAACTTTGAAAAATGTTAGCATTTTTTTTTTGAAAAACAGCCATTATTCTGCTAAAATTTCCTTATGTTCTATTATAGGGTCTTCGATGTTTTTTTTTTCGAACGCGGAGGCACTTGTTGCTAGACATTCCCCTCTATGTACACCTCGAGAATGCTGATCATTCATTTAAGAGGGCACCGAATAGGTGGCCAGCCAGTAACCCCTACAAGCCGGTCCCATAATTTAGAATCGACTTAAGTGACGAGACCGGTACACTTGACCCCGCGCCTTCGGAGGTAAAGGGTCTTTAATGTAGTAAAAATTAATATTGATCATTCTCATTCTGTTATATAGAATTAAACATTGGAAAAAGTAAAAATCGGGGTTGAAGGTCCCTTGTCCTCTTAGGGGGGCCGGGACACATTTAAGTTTTTATTTTTTTATTTATTGAGTAAAATCTTCCTTTTTTTTTGTAATGGTCAACCATATAATTTGCATACAAAATCACATCATAAAAATTCTCATAAATTTTCTAAATTTTTTAAAATTAATTATTTTTAAATGTGGGGTAATTTCAAATCTCTATGACTTTATACACTATTTTTCGAATGTCAATTTTTTTTTCATTTAATTAAACAGAAGTATATAAGTTTCAATTTTGATTCAGCATTTTTAAAAATATTTATTAATTTTTTTTTTAATATTTAGAGTACACATTTAAAAAAAAAATAAAAAACACTTATTTTTAAAAAAATCATAATTTCAAAAGCAAATATTTTTTAAAGATTTCCTATATCGAAATTAAAGTACAATAATTGAAAAAAACATGTTCCAAGTTTGAACCATTTATCTTTAACGGGCATCACTTATAACAATTTAAAGTCGAGAAAGGGTGAAAAAAGGTGCCATGCAGAAAAACGCATTTAGGGGTTTTAACAAAGATTGGCTGCTATTAGAATGTTTCAAAACAAAAACAAATAATATATCCTGTTTTAATAAAGACAGAAAAGTGATTTAAACGTCATTTTAAGTGGAAAATAATAGAATTTTTTTTATGTAATAAATATTTTTCCGAAAGGAATTTTGTGTCCCGGACACCCTTAAAAGAATATAAAAAGTGTAAAATATTTAATGCTATATTTTAGAAAAAAATTTAAATCCCTCAATTCTACTGTGTAATGGTCTGCTGTAAAGGCGTAGTGTTGTAAACACACCATAACAAAAATTGAGTCAATATGAATAAATGAAAAGAATTTCTGCCTAGATACAGAGAGATAAATGAGAACTTATTTATCTGTACCTCTAACAATAATTGACGAGAGAATATGTTTTTCCAAGTGCCGAGTTTAATACGTGCTAATACTTTGAGTCTCAAATTGCTGTATAATATTATTACCTGAAAAAATAGTGCCTTTTTAACTTTATTTTTCAATTTAGAACCCTTAAACTCTATGGAGGATGAACGGATCACAAAGAAATAAGGATACTAACAACATGCACCCAAATAAAGTTTTATATGTAACAACTTTATGATACATCTGAATATTTCCGGGTAGAGAATTATCCTAGAGTTAGAATAAATTTCCCTTCCATATTTTGGGGAGTAACTTGTCTGAACTAAATAAATAGTGAGTATTATGACACAGTATATATTTCTAAATTTGTGTTTAGGATTTCGGATCTCGAGATATATCGAGAAACTCTTAAATAAAAATTTATAGTCTGCGTAAGCAGCAAGTTTGAGCTTTGGTAAAGGGATACGCACCTAAACTACTGGTAAGATTTTATTAGAGCACAGCACGGCTATATTTTACTGACAAAGTTAACGACGAGGGGTTATTTATTCTAGCAAGTATAAGACGGCGAAAAGATTGATTATCTGGCAAACAGACTACGTCTCACGTCATCCTACGTGTCCAGAATATAAATACGTCAATGAAAGGACTGATAGTAACTCTTTAAGCTTGGATAGAAAAAAATATATATCTGGGATCCATAAATTGGGAAAATAATTCTTACTCTATTGAGGGTCCAAACCGCATTTTTTTTTATCAATCGGCTTCTTATAAGGATTTTCCCAACGAAACTTTCTAACATCTAAAAAATATACCGCAAAAGCTTTAAATTTTGTTAGAAAAAAGGGAAGAGATACCTGGATAAAATTGTCTCCAGTAAAACGCCGAGATTTTTAAATATAAACAGACTGTGATTGTTTAGCATAAAGTTACAGAGGTCTTTTGTATTTTCAATGATTACGCTGTCAAATTCAAAAAGTTTTTTATGCTGTACTGTCTATGCGTATATTCTTGAACAACTGCAATTTAAGAACATTTATCTTGCAAAAAGTTTTTTCTCAATTTGTCATATCAAGAATATTATATATAAAATTCTATTCGAAGTGTCTCCATGAAATTTAGAACAAAAATCCTACTCTTTTTTTTTGTTTTCAAAGTGTAAGAGATATATTTTTAACGGTAAAAAAACCAAGCCGTTTGCATTTGCCATGATTACGTTGTCGAATGGAAAATGTTCTTTTATGCTCAACTGTCTATGCTTATATTCTTCAACAACTGTAATTTAAGGACATTTATCTTGCAAAAATGTTTTTCTTAATTTGCCATATGACAAATACATGTAAAATTGTATTCGAAGGGTCTACTATTTTTTTCTTGTTTTCAAAGTGTAATAGATATATTTTTAACAGTAAAATAACCAAACCGTTTATATTTGCCATGATTACGTTGTCAAATGCAAAAAGTGTTTATGGGTATATTCTTGAACAACTGCAATTTAAGAATATTTATCTCGCAAATATTTTTTTCTCAATTTGCCATATCAAAAATATTATATATAAAATTCTATTCGAAGTGTCTCCATGAAATTTCGAACAAAAATCTAACTCTTATTTTGTTTTAAAAGTGTAATTCATATAGTTTTAACGGTAAAATAGCCAAACATATCTTTAAAAACATTCTTTCGCTCTTAAAGTTTTTAGAACTCGTATAGCTTAAGATTCTAAAAATTCTGCATGCAAAGTATTTTTAAATCATTCCTAACCACTAATGAGCAAATAATATGCAAAGCATTAGGTCTAATTGCAACGAAAATAGATCTGATGGTTTGGCTGATGTGTTAAAAATTAAACATTGTTTCAAATGCTGATTTTTTAGAACAAATCAGATCGAGAATAAAGAAGATAAGAAATCAAATGGAGAACATTTAATTTTTTTGAAAAAACTAAAAGTTTTCAAATTTCATTTAATTATTTCTATTAGAGTACATGCAAAAAGAACAATATAATATTCAAAAAAAATTTTCCTGTGTTTCATAACAAAATATGTAAAAAAATGTAGACTCTTATAAAATTTGCAGCATATTTTTTTGAAATCTTGCAAACAAAATTTTTTCTCAATTTATCATATCAAATATATTATATGTAAAATTCTATTCGAAGTGTCTCCATGAAATTTCGAACAAAAATCCTTCTCTTTTTTTCGTTTTCAAAGTGTAATAGAAATATTTTTAACGGCAAAATAAACTAACTAGTTACTGATCTTTCATATTTATCCTTTTTACTCTCGAGCGTAGAGATTATTTAAATTTCAATTGTGATCAGGATTCATAAAAATACCATTCATAATTTTTTATTAATGGTATCTAAAATCATGTTTCTGAGCATTTTTTTTGCTATGGGAAAATTTTTTTTTAACGTTTTACTTAATTTAAAAATCTCTAAAGGCAATGGAAATTTAACAGATATTTTGGACAATATTTAAAGAGATCCCTTGCAAGGGATTTGAAATATATCAGTTTAAAGATTGCAAATCCTGATCTCCGTTCTGAAATACATCAACTTAAAATAAAGATACGCGGAGTATTCTTAGAGAGTTCTTCACAAATGCTATTTGCATGCAGTATCATCATAGTCAGCGTTTATGCGATCTTTAGTTTCGGAATACTTTATAGTACTTCGAAGTCGGGAATATAAAAATGCCCTTTTTTAAGGAATTTTTTTTGTCTTGAACCTTTTTAGATCATTCATGAACATTTTATGGTATTTCCTTTTTTATTTGTCGGCAATATTATAATGTAAATTTTTAGAGTTAGTTTTCTAATATTAAAAGTTTACGAATATTTTCCTCTCTGCAGTACGCTAATGGGACAGTACACTTTTTGAAATGTTCAAAAAATCGATTTTTTTATATTAATCGCACCCGAATGAATTCTGAAAAATTTGGTATCATTCTTTTCTGATAGGAAAATTACATCATGAGACATTAGAATAATTGTGAACTTTTAAAGTGCGCTTTTATACAAAATTTTTAACTTTAAAACCATTTATCTAAAAATTTTCATTCTTTGCGGATATGAAATTTCAAAAACTATCTGAGGTAATGGTTTGAAATTATATGCATACATGTTAATCCTCTTCAAAAAAGGAACTAAAAGCTTAAAGTTGTCTTAAATATTAAGAAAAAAATTCAAATGATTTGTGTGGGACTTATTGTAGAAAAAAAAGGTTTTTTAATTAATTATTAATTTTAAAAATAAAACATATCCTAAAAACACTATTTTATTTAAATATGCTGAGATAAATTCTATCTTAAAATTAAAATTAGTTAAACTAAAATTAGCTTCATATATGCACGCAGTTATCCATATTAATTATAAAAATAATTAAGTAACACGTAATTTTTTTAAAGTTTTCAGAATAAAATAATTAATTTGCATCAATCAGATACTTTTTGCAACATTTTATGCTGTTACATCTAATATCCTAGAAATGCTCATCAAATTTTCGTTATCAGTTAATTTGTTAAAAATTATGAAAAATTTGTCAATTTATTAGCATTTTTCACAAGTCAGAGAAGTACTGGCCCCTTAATATATAAATTTCGAGTACTTAACTTTTTATACTTACGTCATACTTTCCCCAGTCGAAATTTCCGGCTCTCCTTATTCTAAAATTTTATTTTTGTAAGCGGGAAACGCATGCAGTAAATTATTAAAATTAATTTAAAGCTATAAACAAAACACTAATTGGCATTATGAATCAGTTTATTCAGGAATATTAAGTTTACATGTATATTATTAGAGCATGGATAATATATTAATCTAAAGCTTTAATTTGCATAACATATTTAGTTTTCCCATTTCGAGGTGAAAATACACACATGCTTTAATATACTCGCTAGGAAGAAAGCAAGGTATAGTTGACATTCATGAGCCACGCGATTTGGTTGCCTAAGACTTTAATAAATACTTATATCACAAAATAATCCTGTAGAGGCATCTTAAATGGAAGATGATGAATCATCTAGGGCACATAATGTCAAAATGTGAGTGATGGGAGGAAGGGAGAGAAGTTGTACCCACATTTTATGGTTGTTCGTAATTCTCATGGATTTCGTAAGTATAAAGAAGGATTCTCTAAATTTTCTATGTTTGCGGTACCCTTGGGTATGAGATAATAAACTTGGGGCACACTTGTATTAATATTATTATTGGGCAATTAGTTTTAAATTAAAGTTTAGTGTGTGGTGAAGTGGGTCATGATCGTATAGTTTGAAAAAAAAGCAGTAATTATAGACAAAGACATACCTGTAAAACTTTCTTTTATTTAAGCAGAGTTCATTGGCTTGTGGGGATGGAGATTGTGTCGCATCAAACAGGTTAGGCCTAGTTATTACGGATATCCAACATGTGCTTCTTCAACGTGTAAACGCATCTAGATTTAAAAAAAAAAATGTCTAACCCTAGACGTCCCGCATATCCAATGTTAAAATTCGCGCCCATACGTGAAGGTTAAAAATCTCGCCAACTTGGCACTCGCCACACTATGACTCCCATAGGAGAAATAAAACCCGTTCTGGTAGAGAAGCGCAATGCAACTTGTCAGCAACGACAGTCTGAGGCGATAAAATGGACAAAAGAACTTCTCCAAATATGCCACGTGACTGAATCTTTATAACTACCAAAAGACGTTGGGAAAAAATGTGGAAAAATTATATTCAATAATTGAATTTCAAAATTGTGTAGCTTTATGCTACAGAGTGTATTTCAGGAAAATGTTAAATTAAAGTTCAAATAAGACAATTAGTCCATTCCTAATTTTATTAATTTATTAAAATATAAGTGATAAACACTATAATAGGATATATTAGTACAACTTCATATATACCCATGTGAATCTGTATAGTATTACACGAGAGGAGTGCAATAGAAATCGCTAGAAAGAGTTTTGCTTTATTAATGTGAGACTTGCAAAGGATGCATAGAGCACAAATGTTTGATTTAAGCCAAACAGTTTGGGGAGTGAGGATAGCTAATTCATCCCCTAGAACGCTTGCATCAATTTGTCTTACAATCTGCCGGGCATGAGAGTAATTAATACAAATTAATAATTCTTTTAAGTGTGTCTAATTTTTTATCCAAAAATTAAAAATCTCGCAACACCCATGGACGATCTCACGGCACCTTAATGTGCCGTAGCACACTGATTGGACATCATCGGGGTAAAGGACAGTCTATTCTAAATTTTTTCTTCAACCTTTGTTTGTACAGGAAGCACACATGCATTCAAATTGTCATTTCTATGTACATGTTTTCTGTGTCCCCAAAATGGCGATTTGAAAAATCAATTAAAGATAAACGGATAGTGATAACAATGTACGGTTTGCTGCATTCGGTAACCAGGGAATTTATTCTCAGCAATTTTCAAAATTAGTTACAAAGTTTGTCAACAGATGGCGCTGCTGACTGAAAAAACTATAAAACAATGTTTTCAAAGCAAGAAGCATAAGCAAAGTGGCAGGGATTGGCCTCCCTATTCGCCAGATTTGACGCCTTTCGTTTTTTTTTTTCTTTGGGGGTACATCAAACACCAGGTGTATCGTCACAATCCACAAACTGTAGATGAACTGGAACAATTCATCTCTGCTGTTTGTCAGAACATTCAAACTGAAATGTTTGCACGGGGGTCTGCGAATTTTGACCTCAGACTTCTCACCCTGTTGCTGCAAACGGTGGTTATTTTAAGAACATTGTTTTATAGATTTTCCCAGTATGCAGCGCCATCTGTTGACGACCTTTGCAACTAACTTTGAAAATTGGTGAGAATAAATTCCCTGGTTACCTAAGCAGAATGCAGCAAACCGTACATTTCTATCACCTTCCGATTTTCTTTAATTAATTTTTCAAATCTTCGGTCATTTTGGGGACAAGCGGTACATGCCTAACTGTACAGAAAGTTGATGAAGATGTGAGAATTTTATCAGACAAGGTACTCCAATGTCATATTCTACTATGCAAATCGCCCTAATTATTAATATTACAATTAACACATTCTTTCACTTCTGATATAGCTGTTGAGTAAAGGCTCTCATTGACATTTATTAGTATTTAGTATCAAGCGTGTGTGATGACTAATGGTAATCAAGTGCCAAAAATAAACCTAATTTATTACTTGCGTCAGCATTAAAATTTAAGAGGCGAAGGAGACCGCAGTTCAAATAACCTCTTCCTGTTTGTAACGTTTTATTTCGGCTCTACGTGACTGCTTTGGGGACAAAATTAACGACAAGGGATTATTTATTTTCACAAGTACAGGAGATTTATGTTTATTATGCCCTCGCAAAAGGCCCGGAGAAGAGACTACGATTAACGTTCGCTTTACGTGACGCGAATGCGGATATTTCAATGAATGAGGAAATATACGTTATTTTCAAACGCAAAATGTCAAAAACAGGGGTATATTTATTTTGTAGCTTAAAATACAAACTTGAAATAGTTCGTATTTTTATTTTCAAAATTCCTATCATTTATCTGTCACTGAATCATCTAAGACACTTGATTATCTAAGACATCAGTTGTTGGGTTAAATTCAGCTAAGAATATGAAACTTATCTATATTTGTTCAAGTTATATTCTATAAATATCCCAGATAAATGCAAGATTTTGCTTTCTGTCGTTATGCTATCCTTAACACTAGAAAGGAGGGAATTTTTTTTTTACTAAAAAGACAGAACACCGTCATTTTGACGGTTTAAAATAAATCAAGAATTTAAAATATTCAATTTGTTTTTAACTATGGTTAAAACTTTAAATTTTGAGCTATTTCTTACCAATATATAATGAATTAGTAGTAACTATTTCATATCAATATATAATAAATTACAAGTATAAGAATTTAGATATAATTTTATGCAGGTATGCCTAGCTGACAACCAGGTATGGTTTATCCGTAAAATATATATGCATGGTTTGTGCAGTCCTTATTTTTCGACAACAATATTTCCGAAGAGCCAATATTTCTGTTATTTGCAAAAGGGGGAAGAGACTAATAATTTTTTGGTATTATTTTCATGCTTTTTGCCTGTTTTCTATATTGCCGTGAAATCAACGGCTTTCAGTGCTAGTAGGTATACAACACACTTTCTCCCCCTCTTTTCTATCGAATATAATTTTGTAAATGTGTGGGATTATTTTGCGTAAAATTAGAAAAAGTCATAAAATTTCAGAAGCATGAGGACATAAATACAGACATTGGGCTCAATAGTATGTCCCAGTGTAACCCCTGGGTCGATATCTGAGAGGACTGCATTCTCTCCCACCTTCTCTCAACTCATAAAGGGACTTTCCGGATTACGGATTTAACGTGCCTTTATCAGGCCATGACACGGAGGTAGTTATTGTCTCCTGTCGGGATTCAAACCGAGCACCCTCGGCACCGAAAGCTGACGTTCTACCACTAGGCTAACTAGGGCCACTACAAATTATACATGAGGGAAATATGAATTGATTTATTATTTAATTTTAGAAGGTAAAACCCCTCCAAAATATTAATAATTAATTTATTTTATTTATTTTATCTTTTGGCATTTGGATGGTTCTAAAATAATAACAAAAAATATTATCCGTTGAAAATGTATATATTTATATATTTTACATTAAATATATTTTAGCATTTTATGCTAATTCCTATGTGTTTGATATAGAGTATACAGACACAGAAAATAAAATAACATTTTCAATAAAACAATTTTGGAATGTTAAACGATGGGGAATATTCTCCAGCGCGTATATGTTAGGGTATTAATATTACTCTATTGCAAAGTGTTTTTTTTTTTTTTTTTGCCAAGGCAAACTGAATTATCATACCGGCAAAGTAGGCAATATTTCATAGTAAACTGATATTAAACTTTCAAAGTTATACCATTATTATACAGAATTTCCCTTCATATTTTATATTTTATTTCTTCTCCCTATGGTTTAAAAATCTTGGAATAGATAGTGAAATTTCTCTGTGGCGGTCAGTCATGGTTCAGGAAACATGTGGACGTTTCTATATATATATATATATATATATATATATATATATATATATATATATATATATATATATATATATATATATATATATATACACACACACACACACACACACACACATATATATATATATATATATATGTAATATAATCATTACATATCGTTCTTAAAAGGCAACCTGAAAAGGAAAACTAGCTCAAATTTACATGGCTGGAGCTAGACTCAGCCTGCAAGGAATTAAAATTTTGAAGCAGTCGTGTCGAATAGTTTTATTAGAGCGATAGTAACATCTGTCCATCTCAGACGACAGCTCGGAGCGAAGTGTAATATCACCTTTCAACCCTACGCGCTAGAAGCGAGGTACATGTGGCTGTTGTTTTGATATGTCAGCGGAATTTGGGGCTGGCGATGCGAACGCACGCCTTTCTCGAGACGTATACACGTGTAGAAATGCAACGTTTGCTGTTTTATGGGAAGTTCTGTTGGTATGGGTTTTTAAAACGCTAAAGTAATGTTACTGGGGATTGGATTTAGGAAAGGGAATTTAAATGATAGAATGGAGGGACTAATATTTAATTTATTACATATATATATATATATATATATATATATATATATATATATATATATAATCTACCAATAACTATTTGTACACCTGTGATAGGAGAGAAAAACAATATTTATTCATATTGAATAGTTCGCAGAGCCTCCACGAGAGGTAATTACAGCCTCGACACTCCGGGGAATGCTTTGCACAAGTCTTTGCAGAAAGGCAGGTGGTATTTTCTTCCAGTTGATTTGGAGAAGACGTGTAAGTGTTTTCGCTGGTTGTTGCACCCCTTAATTCGGCGGTCCGACTCGTCCCAGAGGTTCTCTATATGGTTCAAATTTGGGATCTAAGAAGGCTAATCCCTTCGGGTAACTCCATTGTCACCATAGCAATCCACGGTGGACCTCGCAACATAAAAGCTAGTGTTGTCGTCCTGGAAGTAACATGGATCCAACCCGTAAAACTGCCAAAATGTAGTAATCACACTGTCATTCAAAATAGTGCAGTAGGCGTCGGCATTGACATTACCATGAATTGGGAACAAGTGTCCCAGGCCATACCAGGAGAACCCCCCCCCCCCCAGACGATAATTCCATATCCGCCGAACTATACTTCTGTGGGCACAATGCATTCCGGCAGGAGCGTTCTCCAGGTAGTCGCCAGACTCAGACCCTGCCATCCGAACAGTAGAGGGTGAAACTGGATTTGTCGCACTAGAAAACACGTTTCCACTGATCTGTGGTTCACTTTCGACTTGCTTTCCACCACATTAACTGAGCAGCGCAGTTGGACTTTGTGATCCAAGGCTTATGGACGGCAGCAGGTCCTTGTAAACCAATCAGACGTGCATCCTTACGGATGGTATTCATCGAAATATCACTCCCAGATGCCTGTTGAAACTCTTGGAGAATATATATATATATATATATATATATATATATATATATATATATATATATATATATATATATATATATATATATATATATATATATATATATATATATATATATATAATGTTGTGATATTTTAGGAATTGTGTAATTTTTTTATAGGAAAGTGACCCCTAATACAAAATTGTAGATATATAACTTATTAACTCTGCTGTAAGTGAATGAAAAAGTATCTGGTTAAAGAAAAACATTGACAGTCAATGTTTTAAAAATTACTTCTTGAAATTTTGCAAAAAAAAATCTGTACTTAGTGAATGCATTTCTTTAATACCTTTGAAAGTTATGACACATGAAAATCTCCAATAAGGCTGAGTAGCAAAAATGCTTTCTGACATGTTTGTAATTTCTCCGACATTTGCATTTTTCATGATAAGCGGCAGTATCTTTGATACCAGAAATTTATTTCACGACAGAAAGTTCATTAGTTTACGATAGTTATTCTCCAATAAATTACGTAGGCTTTGTAGATTTTAGTCAATTTACTTGTAGGAAAATGCATGTATGGGAAGACGTAGAAAATGTTGATATTTTGTAAATCAATATGAAGAAAGATAGTCCATATTAAAGGAATTTTGCCCATTAAAATTATTTTTATAATGCGTAGTTTTTGGTTTGTTCAATTAATTTTCCAGTCATTCGAAATAGACGGATAATAATGATGGATTGATAGAATAAATTAGAAAGTTAATCCTTTCCAAATTGTCATAAACAAGGAATAGGGAAACTACATTATTCGAACAGTATTTTCATCTCATAAGGTAAGAAGTATATATTCTCCGAAATATTTAAAATGAGGAGTATTAATTTTTTTTTCAATTTTAATGAGGTAAATAGAGAGCATATATTTATTATTTTTTACCAAACTACAGTAGGAGATATTTTTAGACTGAAATCGGGTCAATATACTGTTTACAGATATTTTGACAAGAACCAGAAACTTTCTAATGTGACAAGTAACCTATATTCTCACCGCTTTGACACTATACTAGTCAGAATTTTTGGAATCTAATTGGAAAATAAGGTTGCGTGTTGGCCTTCTGTTTTTTTGACCAAGATTGTAAACTCAGTTGAAAGAGATTGCACTCCCTAAAAGTAAAAAGGACTTCTAAGCTTTCAGAGATATAGTTCCAACCATAATACAATATGTGTTCTAAAACACAGATTGAAACTTTCCAATTAATTAAAAATGATAGTTATTGTAACTCATGCGTATAACAGCCCGTTTCTCAGATGCAGCACATTCCTTAGTCTCTCTCCCGATCATGAATTGATCAATTATTCATTGAGAGAAGTACTCTAGACAAAGGTATTTCGTGTTTATATGACTTCAAACAAACTGCAATGCCAACAAGCGATCTGCTTCCGATAATTCAATATATTGTTTTAAATACTACGTCTCTATAAATGTTCAAAACAAGATTGTAAGAGACCTAAATTCTACTTCAAAATAAAATGGTAGACTGTTATCCGAACCGCAAGAAAAGTGTACACACACACACACACACACGCACATACATATAAATAGTATATATGTGTGTGTCTGCCTATACATATATACACTAGTTATCAAAAATTAAGGAAAAATCACAAAAAGAGGGATAACACATTCAAAATTAGGCCAATCTGTTTAAAATTTGAATATGTTGTTAAGTAAAAGGTACTTAACAATACTACATTATGCATAATAGTGGCGCTGCAGTCGGAATACGTCATTTGCGAGGAGCATAAAAGTGCATGTGTCAGAGAAAGGCGACAATAGTCGTTGAAAGGCTGAGATTAGACATCTGGCATAGCCAAATTGTAACAATGACCTCCAGGCATCATTTGACCGAAGAACTGCGATAGCGAGCGTTTGGGAGACTAGACGCAGTATAAAGTCAGACGGAAGTGGCCAGATGACTAAATGTGAGTCCGTCTGTGGTTCATAGACTTTGGCAACAATTTATAACCACGGATTCGGCATCCAGGAGGTTCAGCCAAGGACGGCCATACGCTACGACGAGTGCCGATGACCGATATATGTCAATATGCGCACGAAGGAATAGAACCGGAACTCCGTCTGAACTCAGATCTTCCCTCGCTACAAGCTCCGGAAGGTTGGTATCAACGTCAAACGTGCTTAGAAGGCTTCACGAAGGTGGTCTTTTTGTGAGGCGACCAACCATTTACGTCCCGCTCACGTCACGCATAGGCGGGAACATTTGCAGTGGGCACGTCAACATGTCCACTAGACCGTGATCAATAGAGGGTTCTTTACGGAGTTCTCTTTACGGGGGAGTCCAGGTTTAGCCTCCAAACCGATAGTGGGCGGATTTTTATTTGGAGAGAACCTGGAACCCGTTTCCATTCATCACACATCCGTGAAAGAGATGCATACGGATCAGGCAGTGTCTGTGTTTGGGGTGGTATCTCTTTGAGTGGACGTACAGACCTCCAGGCCTTTCCCCGTGGAAATGTGAATGCTGACACCTATAGAGATGACATCCTTGATGCTTATATGCGCCCTTATACCAGGGCAATAGGTATTGCTTTCGTGCTACAGGACGATAACGCGAGACCGCACAGGGCTCGCATCATGGATTCTTATCTTGAGCAGGAAACAATTCAGCGCATCGAGAGGGCAGCTCGATCACCGGACCTGAATCCTATAGAACATGTTTGGGAAGCTTTAGGACGACGTATAACTGCTCTCAATCCTCTTTCTAGGATGCTAGCCACGCTTTCAATTTCTTTGCTAGAGCAATGGCTCTCACTTCCTACGGAACTCATAGACCGCATAATTGACAGCATCACACATCGCTGGATGTGCTGTATTGCTTCTCGGGGGGATCATACACCATATTAAAGGCACTTTTCCTATACCAAACTGACACATCCGATTTGGCCATTGTATACATATGCTAGTTTCTATAGCACCATAATTGTCTGGTGATTACTTTTTATGCTATTTAATACCTATCTATGTGTTGTATAACGTGTATAAGTTTCATTAAATTCTACGCGTAACTTTTTGAGTAATCACTATGTTTGCTACCTTTCCATAATTTTTGATAACCAGTGATATATATCAGTTTATTTTCGAAGATAATATTGATGTTAATAAATGCTAGGACTATCGATGTTCAAATATATTTTTTGTTATTTAAGTGCGTTATGTCAGATCTAACTAACTTCCTATGTCACCCTTCATCTTCACTCTTCAAAAATTGTTGGTTTTTTATTTCTTAAAAATTAACGGTAATAAAATTTTAAATCCGGGCCTCAAAGTGCACATGTTCAGACTCTTCACTACCAGCGTGAAAAATTGTATAGTTGTAAGTCTCGTAGATTCGTCTGGAGGCAGCACACAAACTCACAAACACTTCCTTTTATTAGTATATATATATATATATATATATATATATATATATATATATATATAAGCAAGTGTCCGTATGTGTGTATATGTATATGTATATGTGTGTGAGGGCTACAGAGGAATCTATAAAACTTACAACTGTGAAATTTGACACACGGGTAGTGAAGAGTCTGAGCATGTGCACCTCGAAGCCCGAATTTTAAATTTTATTACCGTTAATTTTTAATTAGTAAAAAAACAACAATTTTTGAAGGGTGAGTCCAAAAATGGAAGAGACTGTCAGGCGTCTTTCTGCCATATTTGAAAATATTTGAAAATGGATTTTTTTTCATGAAAGTACATAAATGTTTCACATTTAGAAAGAGCTTTAAAAACTGATAATTTTTTCTGCGTACACTTAATCTGTTACTTCAATAGTTTTAGAGTTATTTGGATTCTAATCTTGAGATCATCAGGGGAGGGTTTAGGCTGTGGCGCCATCTTTCGGTTCTGATTACAATTGACTGCTTTATTAAGAATTTAAATGAAACTAATAAAGCAATTAAAAAGAACGACTTCCTCTGGTGTCATTTGATTTGATAAATATTTAACTAGGTTATTCAAGCTAATACTAGAGTTAATACATTAGGGTTTTTTTAATACTGAACTGCGATTGAAATAATCACAGAATTGTTTAATAAAAATTTAAATGTTAAATGCATATAAGAATTTTATGCAAGAAATATAATTCTACAAGTGATTGATTTTCCTGGGTTATACAATAAAATACACTGAAGTGCACTGAATTAGGGATACCTACCTAGTAACGAGTTGGGCCTCCTCTGGCGTTGATAACGGCTGCCACACGACGAGGCAGAGATTCAACAAGTTTCTGGAAACGTTCTACGAGAATGGCTTGCCAAATATTGGCTAAAGCTGTCCAAAATTCAGTAAGATTCTTTGGAGCTGTGTGATGGCCTTTCACGCCTTGTTCCAAAACATCCCAAATATGATCAATAGGATTTAAGTCTGGTCTTCTAGGTGGCCAATTCATGACAGAGATTTCAGAGGAATGCTCATCCAACCAGCCAGTAGCCAACCGGGACTTGTGAGAGGTACAGTTGTCTTGCTGGAAAACTCCATTACCGTACGGATAACAGATTAGCCTAAACGGATGGAGGTGATCACCCAGCAACTCTACGTACCGAATTGCATTGGGGGAGGTTGGTACACGCACCAAAGATCCCAAACTGTGCCACGAAAAAACACCCCATACCATGATTGAGC
>OU015500.1:93457376-93483924 GCA_907164885.2 Dolomedes plantarius | reverse complement strand
TTACTTTATTGTAATATCTGTGTAAGTTTTTCCTTTTATTTTTCTTACTTTCCATATAATCTCAGATTACAGATAAGAGTTAAAAGTTATTTGGTGAGTATAATCTATGTGATATTTCTCAGAAACGCTACAGTATGAGGAAAATAACTATCTACGTTACTTCCCGAAATTGTGAGCGTTTATATGAAATTAATGAAGCTCTAGAAGTGTTCAGATTCGTGTAACTTGATGTAATTTGCCTAATTAGTCATATTTGCCCGACAATTAAGCTTATACATGTATAATTACCTCATAATTGCTTCAAATTATGCTAGTTTATACCCGGTATGGATGGGAAAACTCCAATTACGTGTAACTATACCTCAAACATCCATGAAGACCTGTGGATAGAAATTACTTAAGTAGTTTCCTACTTGTGAAGAAGAACTTACAAATGCAGGTGTGTCTATTCGTTTCTGAAACCTATCCTTTTCAGAGAAGTCAAAAGCTGTGAAATCTTTAAAAGAGTACATGAACTCTATAGTAGATAATATATCATTATTTTTTTAAATTTTATTCTCATTTGCTACCTTTCTATTTCCTCTATCTATTTGTAGTCTGTAAAGCATTTAGTAAAGGGATGCAATGCATGAACGTATTCGGACTTTAATTACCTTAAATTAATAAAAGCCTAAAGGAATAAATATAATAAATTTTCTTCACAAGTAGAACGAAAAAAACAAAACCTTGCTCATTTGTATAAAATTTATTTGGGTAAATCCGTTTCATTGAAAACAAAAAAAAAGCTTTTAAAGAGGAAAAATATGAATGGATGTTGAATATCCAGTGTTCGGTATTTTGTGAATGCTTGAATTTGTAATACCGTATGAACCATATATCATCGATTTGATCGAAACTATATCATAGAGTAATCGATCTTATAATAATTTATGCAAGGAGTAAATCATAGCTTTTATCAATTGACACATTGAAAAGTCATTTAAGTATATTTGAGCATTAAGTTTGCATTTTAGCTCAAATGATACTGGCTTATAATTTTTTTAAAGTATTTAGAATTTAAAAACTTATTATAGACTCGTATCTTGGATTTTACTCATGTATGAATTTATAAATGTGACTTTTAAATGCCTAAAATCATCTAAATACCCTACAGTATCCTCTCTATTTGATCATTTTATTTGATTACACTCAATGTATCGATAAATGTCAATATTAGGCTTTAATGTACCATTTGTCTAATTTTATAGTACGAACAGTTTCATCTTCAAAATTATTGTGAATTTATTCGAGAACATCTTTATGATATATGCTTTAATTTTCTCTAAAGTCATAAAAATTAATAGATAAATGCAATTTAAAACTTTCACACACACACACACACGTTTATTTTTTTAATAATTTTAGAACATACTAAATGCAATTTTATTTCATTCCTCTAAGTACAAAATCTACAATAAATTAAGAGCTTTTATGTTGTAATTACTTTTCAAAAGGGAGAATGTTTTATGGAGTACGGTTAGGCACATGAAGACTTTTGTTGAAATGATGTGTTTTAAATACCAAATCTTATTTTCCCTTTTCTTCAGTCAGCAGATCGGTTCAGTTCTATAGTATTTTAACACACAATAGCACAACATTTTGTTTTCTCGCGAAATGAATACCACAGTCTAGATATTTTTTCCCATCTAGACAATGTATCAAAACAGGAAATTCCAAAATTTTAAAGCTAAAATGCTGATGTCTGTTTGAGTGCACTCGAAATTTTCTACAATGCTTTCTAATAACACACTATATCTTACTGAAACTGAAAGTGTATATTCAAAATACCCATTGTTTTCGAACTTATTTTTTTATATTTTTAAACAGTTAAGAAAATATCTGCTATAATAGTTAAATATTCATGAAGTTTTAAAACTGTTCAAACAATATTCCATAACAAAATGTTGTAGTAAATGAAAGTTGCTAAAATAGAAATAACGGAGCACGAGCTTAAAGTTTCTTTACATAGACCTAAAAATTTATAGCATCAAAAGAAATTATTCGATTTTTTATGCAGAAAACACAGGATTTTTGAAGTATTAGGCATGCTTTTAAACCTAGTTTACGTGACATTTATATATATATATATATATATATATATATATATATATATATATATATATATATATATATATATATATATATATATATATATATATATATATATATATATATATATATAAAGAAAGAACTGGGTGAGCAAGCACGATATAATACCGTACCTGCAGTATGAATATAGCAATTATGGACTAGTATTTTCTTAATTTTTTTTCTTTTAAACTCTATAACAATACATATTTGTTACTAAGAAATTATTTAGGAAGAATTGTTTCTTGAAATCTTGCAAGATACGAATAACTTGTTAAAATGTTCTAATGTTCCTTTGGCATCTGTGTTTAAGCTATTTCTCTGTAAATATGACAAATAATATAATGTAGTCGTAAACGAGATGTGTTTACAGAAATAGTAAGTATTCATAACCTTCACGCCCCCCCCCCCCGCGTTTTAGAAGCATATAAGCCAAAAACTAACTACTGAAGCTAGTTGCCACGACGGCAACCCACTCGACCTAGGCTGCACAGGCCCAAGTCCCGGACCATGACACCGAGCACTTCACTCCCCAAACTTCTATTCAGCGCCACATGACACCGCTCATATCCATGCTGTCTTACAAGCAGATCATCCAAAAGTTAGAGCCAATCCAAATAAAAACTAATTTTCCTTATTAAACACGCAGCCACCATTCTGCAAAATATATCACTGAACCAAACTTTATTAACTTAACGTAAAATACAAAGACATGCACTACCCGTGCAGTCAACCAAACAATCACAACTTGATAACTATAACATAAAACTTGCTCCACACGAGCATATAAGCCGTTTTCAACCATAGCAACAAAGTTATTCAATAAACAAATAATCTAAATGCACCACTTGTGCAAGAAGCCGACTATCAACTCGAAGATCGGTCCTTTATTGTGGAACAGCCGGGGTTTAACTGCCATTCCGTCCTGAACTTTTCCAGTAGTCCATAGAATTCATCATCATCCGTTTCGCTCGAAGCCGTATCGTCTTTCGACCCAAAGTCGGTCCTTTCCATTAATCGCTCCCCTTCCAATATAAGTCTACCACACTGTCGATCCGTTGGTAGATGCGCCACATCAACTTTCTTTCCCGTTCTTTTCTGGTGATTTTCACAGTACAAACCTGCCCTCTTTTACATGGCTCTTGGCCCTCTTTTTCTGCACATTTCTTGCAAATTTTCAAATTGTGACAGTCTCTCCCAAGATGTCCAAATCTCCAACAGTTGAAACAAATTGTAGGTTTATTGTACAGCTTCCAGCTCTAACACATCCAACCTAATTTTATTCTCTTTAGCTGTTTCATCTTCTGATAAGTTTCTTCCTTGATTCGTAATATCCTATTCCAGCCCCTCTTTGACTTGAAAGACGTGATAACCTCCACATGCTTGAGCTCTTCATTCTGTTGCAAGATCATCTCTTTCACCTTGTCCTTTGTTAGCTCTTCCTGCACATCATGAACAATTATCCTAGGGTATCTTTTACTTGGAGTTTGAATCTTATAAGCCGTTTTAAGTTTCTCTATTTCTCCAAACTTTTCTGTAATCTTATCAATATCTTCTTTAATTTCCGTCCTTATTAATAATCCTCCTTTACCAATATTTCTACATCTTTCAACTCCAATCCCCAATTTTTCAGGCTTTATCTTATCCTTTACAGCTTTCTTAGTCACTTCAGACTCTTGCTCCCTATGCGGGATAATCTTAACTTCGTAAGCAACCTCCTCCTTCGCCTTCTTAATAGACTTTCTCTTGCCAGTATCTTTCATTTTCGTCACCTCAGCGAAGCTTTTAGCTCCCTGATTTATAAGTACATCTAGTTGTCCCTTATAGTAGTGAATCAACTTTTGTTGATCATTAATGGAGTCTACCAGATCCATCAAGTCCTTATTAATATTTCGCTTAATATCAACAGTTAGCTTAGCCGTGCTGATAACTCCTGTTATCTGCCTAACTTTGAGTTTCACCATTTCTTCTGTCAGGATTCTCAGATCCTACATATCAACCTTCTTCGCTCCCATCGTTCAGCTGAGAGCTTTTATTTTAAATCGCTTCTAACCCACGCTCCTCCGACGTTAGCGACCGACGTAGCCTCCGACGTGGGTCCCCCAGGACCCACCACGTGGCGGTGTCGGAGGCAAATTTAGAATACTCTAAAACAAGTACAAGGCCAAAAATTTAATAGCCTTATGCCGGCTTAGTAATTTCACTAATAGACGCAGTAATAGCCGATAACTTTTTAACAATAGCGTGGGGTGGACCCCTTACAGAAATGGTAAATAGGCACTCTATCAAAAAAAATAAACAAATTAAACGATGTAAAAAAATAGTCTGTTCATCGTTTTAAATAAATTAGTATTGTATATCAAATCGATATAAAATAATAAGTTATATTTATTTATATTTGTTCCCAATATGCATACTTTTACGAATAATGCCAAATTATTGGCTCCAAATGAAAAATTAGAATTTTCTAATCATCAGTTAATACAAAAAGAAACTAATCAAAGACACCTGAGTTTTTCAAGTTTATACGAATTTCACTTCTATGTAGTATTGTATAACATTGTCTATAGACAATATTTGACTATCTTAAGACTGTAATATATAAACTCACACGACCAAAGAAACTTTTGAATTTGGCAAAGCAAATGAATTATTTTCATTTTATACTATAAAAAATATTAATGTTTTAACACGGTATAGAATTTAAATTATATGTTTGAATATTGTACATGCTGCCTGAATTCCTCACTCAATGTGATAAGTTTTGCGATAAATTAATACCAATCTTATAAGTTTTGGGATAAATTAAATGTCATTATAAAAAATAGATAAAAAGACAAAATTCAAAAATTTTAAAAAAATAACCTCCGAAGGTGTACGGATACCTTAATGCATGATGATTCCTATATGAATCAAACCGATTTTTTTTCTATAAAATCAAAATTTGAAGAATATTATTTTTTTCAATATTTTTTCCAATCTATTTGATTAAAAATCTATCACCAAAAAAAGTTTTGTTTGATTTTAAAAAATCATGCAGTGTAGGGTTAACTTAGAAATTTATTTTTAATTTACAGCTGCAGTCTGTAAGATAATTTTGGAAGATTGTTTGTCTGACTTTTCTTTAATTGCGAATAGTTAAGGAAAATTTACTGTGCGGCAGCTGAACCAACGCATTTTTTCATATAAACAAACAAAATGAAATGCCACATTACCCTATTCCATTACTAAATTATCTATTCGATCTTAGTCATACAATTTCTTTTTCTATGAGATTAGTTAAAAGTTTCTGTTATTTTATTTCTGACTTAAAGATTTTCCTTATATTGATTAAATGGATAGATTTATTTCCCAATGTCCTAATTTTTTATTCATTAATACATCGTAATGCGAGTGAATGGTCATATTGTTATGTTAACATTGTTTTATTTATCAGAATGATCTTAATCTATTACAGTTCCTTCTATTACTGAAGGTGCTGAAAGACCATTTAATACATACTTCATATTACATTAAGTAACCACAATTTAAATTATTCTTTTTACCTTTACTATGAAACAAAATTGAAATCTATATTTAAAGTATTTTTTTTACCCGACCGGAAATTTAATTAGGTCATTATATGTCCTTAAATATCCATAACGATACGAAAGTTAAGGTATTTTAGTGCACTTTTCCCCCTTGATATTATTAATGCCTTAATACTACTTAAAATCAACCTAAACTGTGTTCATGAGATATGATTGTTTTATAACGAACATGGAAATCCTTTTAGAAAATAAAAATTTACTAAACTCTTAACAATAAACCTTGTATTTAATTCAGTAAAATAATACTTAATAGATGTATGCAATATATTATAACTAAACAAGGGAATGTAAAAGAGAGGTGAATGTACAGATGGAGAGGGTACTTTGTCCACGGTCATTTTAAAATGAATTTGTCATTTCTGAGTTAATATATACTGATATAGTTGCGTCTAGACAAACCAGAAGTGCATTTCACATGATGCTGCCTTTTGAATATGAATAATTTATATTTTGATGGCACGGCCTATCAACGCATTTTTCCATTATTAAGAGAGTTAACTGTGTACCATGAGAGTTACATGTTAAAGCCTTTTTAATTTATTTTATGCTCCCCAGGGGAATTTTTTTAACTTTTGTTGTCTAGGTCTTTTTCTAGGGCATATCTCAGAATCAATTTTCATTTTCCCTGTCTAAAACATTGAAAGCGTTAAAAGTTTTTGTTATTTTAACTCTAAGGTATTTTATTACACCCACGTTTTCTTATAGATTGAAATAATTTTTGGTATGAAATATATATATATATATATATATATATATATATATATATGGTCAGTTAATAATTTGTCGGTACATAAAAATAGTTATTAGGGATATACTTTGCATTATCATATGATTAAAAAAAATAACTTATGTATATATTTTATTTTCGTTACCTCAAAACAGTTATCTATATTTCTGTTAGAATTTTTTAGCTGTTTCAGGAAATACCTTTAACAATTATTTTTATCTATTTCAGTAAGCTTTACAGATAGTCACTCTTCTTTATTTTAATGTTTTATGAAATGGGCATTGGACATTTCACGGTAAGAGTTTAAACCAGGAATATTATATATGAGCACGGGATCGTCAAAGCTTTCACTGTATAAACTTTCAGTATATTGCATTTATTCAATTTTATCGCTTATGAATTAAATTTATAGTCCTTTAAATTACATTTTAGTGAAATCTAAATCTGCAGCATCATTTTCTGTCTTTAACAATACATAAATAAACCAGCAAATTCCTTACAGACAATATTTCTACATAGCCATGTGCAGCATACTAAAAAGAGACATTTCACTTCAACCAGATGTTTGAACCCTGAATTTATAAGATATTGTGTTGTATAATGTTCAAAACATTTAGCAACAAAATCATCCGAGACTTCCATAACCATAATTCATTCCATAATATTATGATATAATACGTATATTGATGACAAAATTATATGCTTTTCTGTCACTTAGGATAGATTTCAATAAAAGCTTACTTAAAATTGTCTTCAAAGTAAACTTATACCATAGTATCCAAAACCGTCAAGAAAAGTATTCCCCAAATGTGTATTACCATTTATTACATCGGGAATTGGTATTTTTAAGTGTTCTGACGATATTTTGTTATTTACTTTGATGTCATCAATTTTATCTTGAAGTGCTGATATTTTATTGAATGTGATTCTGTAATATATATATATATATATATATATATATATATATATATATATATATATATATATATATATATATATATATATATATATATATATATATATATATATATATATATATATATATATATATATATATATATATATACTAGCGGCCCGTCCCGATTTTGTCCGGGTTGAACAAAATATTATACCAATAAATTTCCAGTTGATAGCCAATAAATTGTAAATCTTTTCTTACCTTAATAATAACCTAAATAATACCTTAAATTAATTTTATGTTAGTTAATAATTAAAATATATTTTTAAAAGAAAAAGGCGTGCCGGAGAACGGCTACGTTTGAAACGCTAGCGTCAGAACAGAAGCACACCGCGATAGCACCACGATAAGGATCGTTGAAATCTTCGGCACAAAAAGCGGTAGAAGACAGTAGCGGAAACAATGGATATTGTTAGGATTAAGCCCCTAACTTTATTTCTAGTGATCAGAAATACATAATATATAGCCTATGTCCATCTGGAATAATGTACCTTTCAAACAGTGAAATAATTTTTCAAATAGGATCAGTGGTTCTGGAGATTACCCTCCACGTACAAAATCGCTCTCTCTTTATATATAAGTATAGATATATAGCCTATGTACATCTGGAATAATGTACCTTTCAAACAGTGAAAGAATTTTTCAAATAGGTGCAGTGGTTTTGGAGATTACCCTCCACGTGCAAAATCGCTCTCTCTTTATATATAAGTATAGATAGCACCACGCTAAGGATCGTTGAAATCTTCGGCACAAAAAGCGGTAGAAGACAGTAGCGGAAACAATGGAGATTCTTAGGATTAAGTCCCTAACTTTATTTCTACTGATCAGATATACATAATATATAGCCTATGTCCATCTGGAATAATGTACCTTTCAAACAGTGAAAGAATTTTTCAAATAGGATCAGTGGTTCTGGAGATTACCCTCCACGTACAAAATCGCTCTCTCTTTATATATAAGTATAGATATATAGCCTATGTCCATCTGGAATAATGTACCTTTCAAACAGTGAAAGAATTTTTCAAATAGGATCAGTGGTTCTGGAGATTACCCTCCACGTACAAAATCGCTCTCTCTTTATATATAAGTATAGATATATAGCCTATGTCCATCTGGAATAATGTACCTTTCAAACAGTGAAAGAATTTTTCAAATAGGTGCAGTGGTTCTGGAGATTACCCTCCACGTGCAAAATCGCTCTCTCTCTTTATATATAAGTATAGATATGTGTGTGTGTGTGTGTGTTGGTTGTTGGCATAACTGAAATTTTTTTAACTTCTTTATTTAGAAATAGGTGAATTTTACGTATGTATTTTACAGCAAAAAATATTTATTTGTAAATCCTTTAAAAATGCATATAAAGGGATTATCCATTTCTTTACCTAACTGGCGTGTAGAACATGTCTTCCGTGATAGGAAGGTATAATACCAAATTCAGTAACTGTATATTATTATTACTTTAATTGACAGTACTGTTCAACTGAAGACCTAATTTTTAACACCTGGTTTGAAATAATTTCTTACCTGGACTTTATAACACCAAGAGCCTAATTTGAGCTTTTTAACTCTGACCCAACGCTTTGAACTTTACTACTTAATCGCAAATTGAAGTGTTTACATATTCTCTGTTTCTCGTTCCTCTTCAGCTGGAAAACAAGCATCCGTCTTTTGTTAACTACTATGAAGTTATTTAGATAATAGAGTATAATGTTCAATTCATATTATTATTTTCCTATGCAAGTTATTCAATAAAAATTAACCCCATCTGGTTTAAATAAATTGCCGTTTGAAGAATAAGAAGCGCCTTATACAAATGAGCGGCGCTTTTCTACTAGACGGGAATCCCCGTGGGTAGCGTAGAGGCATGACATTGAGAAGAGAAACAGTACGAGGCGAGGTCGGACGGAGGCGAGCAGTGAACGGAAAACAATTGGTGGGAAACGATTTGCCGTACAGCAGCCGGACATTATCAAGTTTACCGAAGGCGTTTTGAAGTTAGCTATCGTTACAGCGACCTGGTGATAAAGTGAAGACAGAAAGCTTAGTATGGTGTATGTACAAGCAATAGCGTGGCTGAATTCTGGTAGGGTTTCCGTAATATAACTACTGGGATTAACACACGCGATAGATAATTCCCCGTTGCCTGCTAGCAATTGAGTACGGTATTTATGTAGTTTAATTGTGTTGTAATATATAGTTTAGTGTAGAAAACCTCGTCAGATCTTGTTAATGGGGAGTTCATTGTTTAGTATATACATTACTTTAGGGGTAAAGGAAACACTGAACTCCAGAACTAGTTTTAAAAATATTCAATGTACTCGTTAAAACACTCTCTTGCGTATTACCTTTTAACGACCGCACAATCTTTCGCTTGAAGGAAATGAACGAAAATTCTTTTTTAGACGTATTGGAGTCTAATTAAGAAAAATAAAGTAACAGCAGAAGAAAATATTTATTTTTATAGAAAATACAAAATGTTGCGAAACCGCAACATCAGTCAAAACCAACTACTTTTGGGATACATGGAAATCTTTGAAGCATTTGCTGTGCAACGGCACATTACATGTATTGCAAATTGTTATCGTTTGGCTACTACAGTTTTTGCACTTTTTTTCTTTTGTTTGTTGGATTTTTCTCGATAATATGATTTTTGGGATTTTTTTTTGTTTCACTTAGAGCTAAATTCTGAAAAAAAAGATGGCCGGCAACGCAGTGAGCGAATGAAGATGAATGTTGCAAATCTTCAGAAGATTCTCCTTTTGTTTTCATTAATGCCAGTGAAACACTTCTTTGAAAATCAAGGAGAGAAATTTGTGGGTCTACTGCGATCCTATATAGTTTCCATGCACTAGCTTTGGCTACGTCAATAAAGTTTGTAAAAATCGGCCATCACCACTTCTTACCTTTTATTTGCACTCCATACATTGCAACAAAATTGTCAAGCAGGTCTACACCTCCCATATGTCTGTTGTAATTTCCTATGAGTTAGGGTTGCTTTATAGGTACGGATTTTTTTTCTTTTCTGGAGTAGCTCTTGGCCGTTGAAGGGGGATCAATTGTATCAAAGTTGGTAGCCATAGTAACGACAGAATTGTCGTTCCATCGAACGACTGCGATACCATTTTCTTTATCAAATGCGAAGTCATATGTTCCACGTTCTTCTTTTTTAATCTTATATATAGATTTATCAAAATATACATAGTGGTTTGAAGGAACTTTCACTACACTTAAAATACCTGTTACAACGTCTCCACCTAGTCCAAGATCAGCCGAATTTTCTGCAGATTTTCCTGAATATATATCAAAATGATATGCATAACCATCACAAGAACACAAACACCAAACTTTGAAACCGAAGCGAATTGGTTTTTCTCTCAGAAACATTTTGCACGGATGTCTACCGAAATATGGTATCATTTGTTCATCGATTGAAAGATTGGATGAAAAAACACCAAACTGCATGAAATTGGCATTTAAAATATTTAAATACGGACGAACTTTAGCCAATTTATCGGTTTTATCCAATTCATTATTATCCGCTAAATGTAAATTCTGTTTGATACTAGTATATACAGAACCTGTCATAGCTTTACGCACTAACGGGCAACTAACATCTTCAGCAACTGACAAGTAAAGTCTCTCTTGGGGAAGACATGCATAGCCAGTGTAAAGAAGAAAGCCTATAAAAGGCTTCAGCATAGAAACAGAAAGATAGAAATTTTGGACATTTTTCTGTTGAGCATATTTTAGCCTTTCTTTAGTGTAATGATCTAAAAGAGTTTGATTATACAGTTGCAAAAATACATCTACGGGCTCTAAATTATGCATTCTTTTAATAATTTCGTCTTTTTTGCCTTTTATGTGGTGTCTAGGTTTACAGGCATGACTGAATATACTAATTGACAATTTTTCCAAGCAATTTCTTTTTCTTTTTCTTAGATGATTTAGATAAGTTTTTATTATCTTTTGATGAGTTCGATATTTTTTAACATTTTTTAGAGGAAAACACTTCGATCTGGCCTGATATATCTTTCGGTGTCGGTAAATTATCCCCTAAAATGTCATAATCGATGCATTCCTCATTGGTCAGTATGTCAGGATCTGGAGGAATCACAACTAAGTCTACTTCATCTGGACAGTCTTCATCAGAGGAAAATTCTGAATCACCTTCATCATCCAACTTTTCCATATATTCTAATGCTTCATTCAGCGATAAAAACGGTTGTCGAGGAAATCCGTTATTTTGGCACAGTCGTTTTGGGATATCTATAATAAAAATATGGAAATAAAAAAAAAATGATTCTATTCATACAGATATCGCTTTGAACTGACGATGCGTTTTCGCAACGTTTAAAAACAATGCCTATTTATGCTAACAAAGACAAAATAGTAACCTTACCTTTTGACGCCATTTTGCCGAGTAATGTTTCTAGATGATAGATCCAGTGTCATAAAAGCATTTGATTTGTGCTGCCCTCTGTGAGATACAATGAAAACTAAAAGAAAAAATTGCTTAAAAAGTGCTGATTTTGTACGTTTATTTCATAAAAATCACCCGAGTTAGAGAAACAAATGTTTTTTCTCCAGAAGCGTTAAAGTTTTGTGTATAATATAAACAAAAAAATTTAAACGCATTCCAAAAGAGAGAAAAAAAATGTTCTCACTGACGTTGCGAAAACGCAATGTCAGTCGTTAATGGGTTAAGAAAGCAGCTATAGCCAAACATACTTAGAAAAAGTGCAAACAAGCTACACACCTATGTGTTCTAACATATTATCTAGTTCCCATGCAACCACAATCACTTACTGAAATTATGGCTACATGTTTTAGGAAGCAAAAATGATCTTATAAACTATCATAAAGTTTAACAGATAGTTTATTGGGATGAATAATAATGATATGCTGAAATAAGTATGTTTATAAATCTGTGCATTGTTTATACAGATTATTGGATAAAAATATTTAAGGTTATATCTAAGGTCAATTTAACTTTGCACCATTTCTCACAAAATATGAATCAACTTATTTAAATGCAAAACTACCATGAATCTATTTTTCTTGAGTTATTATTTTTTAAAAGAAAACAATAAATTATGTTTAGTCTATCCTGTTTTTGCTAAGCACAAAATCTCTGTTGAAGCAACACAGCCGAAAACAAGGGGAAACTTTTTTTCCGTAAAAATTCCCTTCCCGATGCTGTTCCAACACAAATAAAAGATTTTCTAGTTCCGTCACGTACTGATACATTGAGTCTAACTTATTTTTTTCTATCAAACTTCAAACAGAACTGATATATCGCCTTATACCATTGTCCATGAAAAATGTAAGGTTCTCCTAAAAGCTTCTAGATCATCAGCGGTTTCTAATCACATGGAAGCGAATTGCGAAAATATCACGTTCCGCGCTGATATCGGTTGAATCTGCTAGGAATAGCCTAGACGCATATCTTACCATGTTTCAAATCTATCAGACTCGATCACATACGTAATGTAATCTTTCCTTGAATATCCGCTTAAAATACTTTATTGGTGCATTAATCAAAGGAATTTTATAATGTTTGTGAATCTGGCATTGTTAAAAAGGAGTGCACCTATATGAATAAATCGTTGGATTATTTCCTTAGATTAATCATAAACAAAATTGCGCTTAAAGATCAACACTAGAAATACTCCATCACCACAGCAGAAATAGTTACCAATTTTACAATGTTTTTCTCCCTGTTTAACATTTATTTGAAATTTATATGTATAACAGCAAATGATACAACTCACATGATGTTAGTAGCCCATTGTTTAGATGTAAATGACACATTTCATATATGTAAGACACGCACGTATCGTATACATGATGCATAACAACATATGATTTTCGTAAAAATTTTATTTTTAATTACATACATATATATATATATATATATATATATATATATATATATATATATATATATATATATATATATATATATATATACAGGGTGTCCATAATTAAACATCCCTATTTTAAAGTTGTCCACAGTCCGAACTATTGTTCAGAAAGTTATGAAATTTTGTGTAGGACATATTGAAGCGATGGGAATTTGTTTGGGCGAATAAAAAAAAATAGTTCAAAATTTCATCACCAGAGGGTGTTTTTGATGAATTACACATTTAGCCAACATTTACTATAGTTAAAAAAATCTTACAACAAGACATATTCAACAGGACCGCCATCATTTTCAGGTATCATTTGAAAACGTAAGATAGCATGTTCTACAGTTGACCGCAGTGTGTCCGGGGAAATACTGAGAATATGTCGTGAAATTCTGTCTTTCAGATCAGGTATAGTTCTTGGTTTATCAAGACTGACCAGATGTTCCACATGCCCCCAAATCCAAAAGTCGCATGGGTTGAGGTCTGGGGATCGGGGAGGCCACACACTAGGATCGTGTCAGCTTCTGCGGAAACAGGTTTTCTCCCTCTTCCAGAACAAATGTAAAAAAACCAGTTTCTTCAAAGGTGGCCACAATTAAGACCTTTAACAGTCAAAAGACCTTTTCGTATCCCCTTCAAACTCCGAAATTTTCATAGAGCAGCTAGTGCTGAAATATCGTTTTGGTAAAACAATTTTACTAACAAAGCTCGATCTAGTAATCGTAACGATGACATTCTGATTAGCAATAGTAAGCACGTTGAAAAGAAAATCTCCATGAAATTTTATAGGTTTTATAACAGCTTCTACTCTACGTCGACAAAAAAAAAAAATTGCATATTTGTTTCTTCTTCGTTCCATCAAATCTTTTCTCCGAAAATTAGTTATCGAACAAGTTTCCGATCAACTTTACAATCACTTATAAGATTTAATGAGTATGAGTTATTGTGTTAGGATGACGTATGGATAAAAATATGGTGAAATCTTAAGTAAAGAACCAGTCGTAAATGTGTAATTCATCAAAAAATCGCGAAATTTTGAACTAAATTTTTTTATTCGCTCAAACAAATTGCCATACCTTTAATATGTCCTACACAAAATTTAATAACTTTCTGAACAGTAGTTTCGACTGCAGACAACTTTAAAGTAGGGTTGTTTAATTATGGACACCTTGTATATATATATATATATATATATATATATATATATATATATATATATATATATATATATATATATATTTAATGACTAAGTTAAATGCATATTTTAGTTCTTAGGGCAGTATGAAAATGTTTCTCTATTTATTTGATTCCATTTTTAGTCTGTAAATAACAATGCCTTATTAAATAATTTGTTATTCATAAAATTTTAAAATAACTATGATAGAGTTTGGTTTTGTGCTTTATGAACTTTATGTTATACTAATGATTAAAAAATATATGTATATTTGAAATGAATTGCCTTTGGTGTATAACTGTAAAATAAATACCTGGAAATTATATTTCAGGGTTTTATTATATAACGAACAATATTAAAATTCGAACTTTTAATAATCTTCAACCAGTTTTTTCGAATCAAATCTTCGGAAATACTTGATGAAGCAGAAAGAAAATATATTTCAACATTATTAACTATTTAGTTTTTCAGCGTTTTGTTTTTACGATGCGAATATATCAAGAACACGAGATAATTTGTAATATTAAATTATTGAAAATAAGATATATTCGGAGCTTCTTGCATTTAGTAAGCTTTCATCCTATTTTTTAATTTTTTGTGAAAATTTTTATTCTTATAATCTAATGGATAAAAAGGAAAAAAATTGAGGATATATATGTATTACATACAATGTGAGACATTTGTTTTTCAGTTTTCAAAATAAACTAATTCTCACATTTCTTAACTAATGGTGTTTTTATATGAGAAAATAAATAATACTTGTATATTAAAATTTCAGGATTATATTCCGAAGTAAAATTTTTGAACTAATTTTAGAGGGGGATATTTGTAAGTTGCTATGCAACACTATATACTTAATGACAATAAACATTAGTAGAGTAAGTGTCCCAAATATCGCCCCTGTGCCTAATATCGCCTACTCGTGTTTCTAAAGTATGATTCGCGCTATGTATGAGAAAATGCAGTAACTTCTTAGTTCTTGTATGTACTGAAAACGGCGCTAGCGACAACGCTCTTATCACGGACAACAGAAACTATATGGCGTCTGTAGTTGTTTTGGCTGAGGTCTTAGTTACTTTTGTCTCCAAAGAATCCACTGAATAACAAGGTAGATGCCTCCCAATTTTAATTTTACTTATACCATTTGAAAGTGCATTTAACAGAGAATCCAGAGGTGTTATTATTTTTGAAAAAACTGCATTTTAAACTTTGATCTTAGCATAATTGTGGTGACTGTGTTGTGTTCCTAATATCGAATACCAAGTTGATCCTAATATCGCCTACCAGGTGATATTTGGAACAGTTACTTTAATTAAAAACTAGGTATTGTAGTCTTGTTTCCTTTTTAATTTTAGTTATTTTATTATACTTTTCGTTCTTCTTTGTTGGAGGCCTCTTTTCTAAGATTCCAAAGAAAATTAAAAATAGACAGACATGGAGTAGTCTTGTCTGCAGGTCGCAATGGGAACGTTAAAGGCCTCCAAAGAGTTTGGCATTCCAAGATCTACGATTCGTCAGTACATTAACAAAGATGTGAGTTAGAAAAACGATGGAATTACGGAAGTTATAATAGTGCTGAGAAAGAAACTTCGGAGAAAACCTGTACTGACGGATGATTTAGAAAAAGAGAGTGTTAACTACTGCAAGGAAATGGAGTCCAATTTGCTTGGTTTGATTCGAAACGATGGTAAGCAGATGGCCTACCAACTTGCCTTGAGAAACAATCTTCCCAACCCCTTCTCTTAAAAACAAACTCAGCTGGACGAAAGTGACTGAATTCGTTTTTGAAAACAAACGCTTCCCAATTGACAATCAGAACTCCACAGTCATTGTCAAGAGCCAGAATCCTATGGTTCACTGAAGAAAACGTGAAATCCTTCTTCACAATTCTCAAAGTAGAACTTGAGAAAATTAAGTTCCACCCTACCAGAACTTTTAATGTTGACGAAACGGGCATTACAACTGTCCAAAGTAAAAAGGTACAGGTGGTTTGCTCGAAAGGGAAATCAGCTGTATACAAAATGTCATCGGTAGAGAGGGGGAATCTGTGGTCAGGCGTGGCTCATGTGTACCTCCTGCTTTCAGTGCAACCACAAATATTGTGATGCAGCCAATGGAGAGCGCAGGAAATATTTATGTTCCTTCTGTTTGAATGATTAAGTGGCCAAAAAGGTTTAAATTATTGGTATTACTTCTGTTTAACTTTTTCCACTATAGATTTTCTGTTCTTTGTTCTGTGTTTTTATTTGAGTTTTTCTTCTTGTCTCCCCCCCCCCCTCATGCAACTGCAGAAATCTTGCTCAGAAAGACTTTGTTAGCAACGCCTTTTAACAGGTGCTCCTAATTTCGCCTGGTAGGCGGTAATAGGAACCACTCTGGGATTCACTGGAAATTTCAATTTTTCCAGTTTTGCTACATAACTTAACCCTATCACTGTATCGTTTCGAAATATACCCTGTTGTAACCTGGGGTCCACGCGGACCCCTTATTGTAATTTACATATTTTATACGATTTACATCACATTAAAGTTAATTTTGCATTCCTTTAATTATCTTATAAGTAATTAACGATTATTCAGATATTTTCTTAAACAATTTTATTTATAAAACTAAGAACATAATAATTTTACAGTCATATTAACAGATTCATCCTGCATTTCTAAATGTACGCTGAACATACCTCACAAATCGTCTTCTGATGTTCCGGGCAACACGGTATATGGCAATTAGTACATCGGGTCTTTACTTTTCTATCCAAAGAAGGTGGGCATAGCTGGCATCGTACCTCTTTACTTTGCTCTTGAATTCCGGGTCCTGACGGAATTTCAACCCCCAAAGATTTCAATGAATGACGAACTCCAGGCTGCAGCGACTGAACATTCTGAAGTCTTCTCTGAATGAGGTTATTGAGCAGCTCTCTCCCAAGGTCTTTCAGGAACAATCGACATCGATGGCGCTTCCCAGATTCCCAGTCTGGATATTTCAAAATCCAAATTATGTATCCAGCAACAGCTGCGCAGTCGAGCATGTTGAACCAGAAGACCATAGGCCAACGGCATATTTTTCGCTTGCATGAGTACAATCTGCATAAATTGTCAATGTTGTCAACTCCAGATTTTGTTGCGTTGTAATGAGTAATAATATCTGGCTTATTGTCTTTCTCCTAAATGACGTTTTTGTCATGATGCATGGAAGATAGCAAAATGACTGCCTTCCCTTTCTTTGGAGTGTAGCAAACTAAAGTCAGTTATTTATCAAAACAAAAGCTAGAAGACTTCTCTTCACGCTGACGATTTGGTAGCAACTCTTTTGGGACTTCTTTTCGAATTGTTCCAACCACTCTGGTTTTCAGAGCTAGTAGGTCCTCTGGTAACTGAGCGCTGGTGAAGTAATTGTCCATGGTAACGTTGCGTCCTTTGTTCTTCCAATGGTCATCTAATCGCCTGACGAGATCAAAAACATTGTTTGCTCCAACTGCAGTACCAGATTATCGTCCAACATACACTTCTCCTTTCAAAGGAAATGAAGTGGTGGAATATTTGGAATCTATACTTTCCGGGCTTGCTCGGTATGTACTGTCGAAATCTGCATCGACCACGAGTTGCCACTAATTGCTCATCGACTGTCAGATATTTTCCGGGCTTGTAATATTTCGCCAGATTTTCGAGAAGCATTTGCCAGACATCCCGACACGCAGCTAGTTTTATCTACCTCTAGTATTTGTTTTCTTGTTGCATCATTGTGAAACCGACAGAAACGAAGCAAATTTTGGAAACGTCGCATAGACATTGTAGCATGAAATATCGGCCTTCCACTGTCCAAAGACCACATTTCTTCTAAACTTTCGTTTGCAGATTTCTATACACCACCGAGTAAGAGTAATCCAATAAAAGCGTAGAGTTCTATTTCATCTGTTTCAGTCCACTTATCCTCATTTGCCGGATTGGCTTGATTTCAAGTTGCAATAACTTTTTTAGCCCTTTTATTAGTCTCTCGGACAATACCATTGCTCATTTCAGATGTATAAACATTTTTAGTGAATCTAATTTGTCAGATACATTCTTGGCATCTCCTGCTAATCCACTATTCTCTCGTAAAATATTAGCTGCCAAATTTTGTACCGAACTACGTTTTTCTGTGGTCCACCTACGTCCTGACGGCGATTCAAAAGTATGTGCTTGATTCAACAGATGGATGAATACTCGTCAGTATACTCGTCACTTTCCGATTCCCTATCGGTTTCAATATTCGAATCTTGAATATTCGCGGCACTCTCTTCAGACTCAGACACCGAAGCTATCTATATCTACATCGTTTTCACTATCACTTTCTTGTATCACGCGTAAAGCATCGTCTATCGAAACTCTTTGTCGTAACATGCTGCAGCTTCAAATAACAGCTCTCAACTGAAAGGCGCGCAACGAGAAAAATGCAAACACACCTGTCGCATCATCTAGCGCCATCTGTCGAATTCTGGGAATAACATTATTGTGAAACAAAAACTTTCGGTCCTTGTTATTAATACTCGTTATCAAAAACACGTCATTGTTCCTAGATATTTTTCATTCTTTTTTAATGTGTCCAATAGTTCTCAGACACCCGACATAACGCTGGGGTCCGTACTGACCCCACGTTACAGAAATGTGTCATATATGTTTGAAATTTAAAAAAAACCAAAAACCCCTAATATTTATGCAATTCAATTTTTACCCTGTGTTACACACATGTTAAGATGAGATGTCACTGGCTTAGACCCCTCAAAGTACGATATATATTTTTTGGCAACTAGTTAAATGTGCCTGGGGTCCGCGTGGACCCCAGGTTACAGTGATAGGGTTAAACTGGCACTGGTTTTGGAGCTGGTTGATCTCAGGATACCAAAGATTAGGTTTGGTTTGGTTCGGAGCACTACGGTCAATTTTTGCTACACGAAGGTTAATTAGACCGGGACCTACTGCCTAAAGCCGATTTCGAACGGCTACAAACGTCCATGCCAAGAGTGGGATTCAGGATACCAAAGGAAATAGTTCTTAGGGATATTCTTTAAGTTTCCAGCCTAATTAGAAACTTAAAAGTGGATGAAATGTCGAAAAAAAGTTAGGGTAGGCGATATTTAAAACACTTACCTTATATAACCACCCACGTGGTATAGTGGATATCATCCTACTCTTACATGCTGTGGGCTTGGGTTCGAATCCCGAATAAGGCAAGGTCGTTATCGTAATGTCAGCACATAGGGAGCAAGGCTGGCTAGCCTAATATGGTACTCTTGTTATAAATAAGTAGTCAGCAAGACTTCGCGGATCTTCATGGGCCAAATCAGAAGGTACAAACCATCAGAAGCCAAGTGCCTACGCATCGGAGAAGAAGACATTAGTATATTTTTTTAGTATTCAAGGAAGCTATTTTTATTTTTGTAGTTTGGAAAAGAGATGTGTAATCTTAATATTTTATGTCTCTAAGTTTAGCAATTTTGCTCGTCTCCGATTATATGAAGGCCTTATTAAAAAAGTGGTCCAACTCCACTTTTAAAAAAAATGGAGTTAGCTTCACTTTCATGATCATACAAGTCATTTCTATCTTAATTTTAAATTGGTACTGTTGGTAACCCGGATCTTAACACTTCCCATTTTATTTTAATGTTGATTCATGCTGTATGTAAGACGTCAGTTTGAAGGAGTGAAGTCACAACTCCGTTTCGATGTTTTTGTCTTTTTTTGTGCATCGATACTAGCTCCTTCAATCGATATGTAAATTGTACGTAAGTACTCATGTATAAAAGGGGAGTACATACTTATGAGGCATTTTGTTATTACATTGCCTTGTTTATGCTTTCAAGCTGTTTGTGTAAGTTAACCAACGCTGTGTTACATTATTTCAAATGTAAATAAACGGATTTTTTTTAAATTTTAACTTGACTTTCCTTCGAGTCATCTTTTTTTCAAGAAATGCTATTCTTTACTGAGTCATATATTTAAAGACAACTTTTTAAAATTAATCAAAAGGTACACCTCCAGCTTATTTCGGCCTCCTACAGAGGACAATACATATCAGACTTCAGCAGTCATTTCTCAGCACTCATTAACGTATCTAAAATTGAAAATAATTGAAATTTTATAAGAGGTTAACATTTTTTATATTTTATCTGCATAGAAATGTGTTCATTAAGCGTTGTAAAGTGTAAAGTTCTATAATTCACATTCTGCATTAAACATTTTATTTAAAAAAATAAATATTTTATATATCATTTATGTGACTTTTGCTCTTGAAATTCTGAAATGTGAGGTTTTTTGTCATTGCGGATCACACAACTGCACGGTCGGGATAAAATTGTCACATAATCTGCGAGAATAAAAATCTGAAGTATACAAAATCAAAAATTCAGTACAAGTGCACATTATGCTTTACGACCAGTCTGTAATTTTTATCTCTAACAATATCATTACAGCAAGCCGTATCTCTTATTTATTATCAGATAACATCCATCAAAATGTACTATGCATAGAATCTAGCATTTCTTAGCGTGCCTTACGATTCGGTATTTCTTCGTATCAAATATTTAGAAGTGATATAAATAATATATTAATATTAATAAAACAAACATTTTTTATTTCTCTAGCGATGTTTCCTTCCTTTTCTTGTTTAGAGATTCCTTCGTAAAAATGTATTACGAAATAAAAAGGAATCCGAAAAAAATGCATGTTACTTTTCGCGTTGCCAATGATGCAAACATTGTTTCCATTTGGAAATGGTGTTTTCCTGGATGCTAATGCTCATATCCATACAGCCAGTCCTGTCAAATTTTGGTTTTTAAAGAACACGTAAACAAAGCGCCAAACATGTTATCTATCCTCCACAGTCCCTCGACTTCAATATCATCAAAACACTGTGGTTTCTTTTAGAGAATAGAGTCAAGTATTGGTATCCTCCACCAGCATCTCGACAATACATTTCACTATTTTTCTTTGAAGAGTGGTATAATACTCCCTTAACCAATATTCATTGCCAACATTCAATACAAATCTCTTCCTAGGGGACTTCAAGATTCATATATATATATAAATATATATATATATATATATATATATATATATATATATATATATATATATATATATATATATATATATATATATATATATATATATATATATATATATATATATATATATATATATATATATATATATATATATACTTTATATATATATATATATACTTTATATATAAAGAGAGCGATTTTGTACGTGGAGGGTAATCATCAGAACCACTGTACCTATTTGAAAAATTCTTTCACTGTTTGAAATGTACATTATTCCAGATGGACATAGGCTATATATTATGTATAGATGAACAGTAGAAATAAAGTTAGGGACTTAATCCTAAGAATCTCCATTGTTTCCGCTACTGTCTTCTACCGCTTTTTGTTCCGAAGATTTCAACGATCTTTATCGTGGTGCTATCACGGTGGGTTTCTGTTCTGACGCTAGCGGTTCGAACCTAGACGTTCTCCGGCACGCCTTTTTCTTTTAATAAATTAATTTTAATTATTAACTAACATAAAATTAATTTAATGTATTATTTAGGTTATTATTAAGGTAAAAAAGATTTACAATTTATTGGCTATGAACTGGAAATTTATCGGTATAATATTTACTGGAAATTCATTGGTATAATATTGGTATGATATTGGTAGAACCAAATATGTATAATTCATATGAAATCCTTTTATTACAATGAAAATAGGATCGTAGCTCCTTGTGCGTTTTAGAAATTATATTATTTTTCTCAAATGAGGCATGCATAAAGAATAACTTTGTAAAGTTCTTGTGTTTTCGTACAGAAATATGTCGAATATCTGTTAGCACTTCAGCGTTGTCTAAATAACGGAATCTACCTACAGCGGTGTGTAACTTAGTAAAATTCAGAGTATCTACATTATTTAAAACCATTAAAATTTACTATTCCACCTCATTAAAGAAGTCATATTGCGACTAAAATAATAGTGTTTTAAAAGAAAACAAGTTGTCAGTCATCTATTAAGAAAACTTCCACTTTCATTTTCCAAAGCAGAGTTTGGACATAAAATTTAATAATTCATGATGTATTTAGGTGTTCTGAAATGAAACACCATGTTTAATTTCAAGCAGTTCCTTCGAAAATTTTATGGGTTAACTAAGAGTGCGTGATTTAAAAGTGAAAAGTTTAATGACTAAGAAAGTCTATTTAAAGTTGCCATTAGTATTATAACCGTGGCATTATGACAGTTTAAAATTAGGAGAAGCGTGATCATAATCTTGAGTCTCAAGTTTTACTAAAGTTCTATTCATTTAACTCATTCTAACTTTTTATAAACGAGAAGTATCATTTCAAGACACTTCTTCGACGTTTAATTTTATATTATTAAGAACGTTGTCTTACTTACTTAAATTATATTCTGTGGTGACATATTTTATTAGAAAAATGCACCGTATATATATATATATATTTTTTTTTCATAACATAGAATATGGAAGAATGCTAAATCATACTTGGATTTCCTAAGTATATAGATACAGTATTACTTGCAGAAAAACTTGTTGAGGACCCTTAAATATATCTGTGATTTGGTATGAAAAGTGCCTAAGTCAGTTTTCTCTAAGATGACTTTGTTTGCGTATGTCTCTTTTAAAAAAATATCATTTTCAATGTAAGAAGTCTTTTCGATGCTTTGAAGGTGTTTTTTAAACCATTGCACAAACTCAGGTCCTTCTTACTTTCAAAATATTATTTTTTAAAGACACATAAGCAAACAATGTCATCTTGGAGAAAACTGACTTGGGCACTTCTAGTACCAAGCCACACGCACACACACACACACACACACACACACACATATATATATATATGTATATATATATATATATATATATATATATATATATATATATATATATATATATATATATATATATATATATATATCAGGCAGCGTGTTTTGCTCCTGTGGAAATTCGATTTGATGCAGTCAATTCGTATATTAAAATAAATGGGCGAGTGGCGAGGCCATTAAGGAAGTATTCTAATTCGTGATAAATCCAGCTTTATTGAACTTCATAAGTTGACCACTCTCAAGGTTGATTACCGCGCTTCGCCATTTTGATAACTCATTCGGCACGCAGCCGCGAGCTTCCGCTCTCAACGAAATTCGCCTCCAATCTGGCGTGAAAAACCCAATTCCCTCCTGCTGAGCGCCTGCTGTACGCCCATGTGCAGACCTCAACCTTTGGTCATCTGGACTATTAAAATCGCCGATCTTGTAATTTTGACTTCGCACCCAACCTTAACATTTTTAAAAATAAATCTTCTAGCCTAGAATTATTCGCTTTGCTCTCAATTCGCCTCTAAAAGATGATTTTCCCCACAGCAAAATATGTGCGCTTTGTAAATGAAATATTAGATTCTTATTATTTTAAGCCCCCTTTCCCCGTACTTCTCAACTATATTTTGACAGGTCAGTTATGTTTTGACACACACACATATATATATATATATATATAACACAGTTCCTTAAATGACTGACTGACTGACATATAACGCACAGACCAAACCCCTGGACTTAAAGGGCTGAAATTTTGCATGTCGGTTCTTCTTATAGTGTAGGGGTGCACTAAGAAAGATTTTTGAAAAATTCTTCTTAGATTTCTTAAAATTAATTTTTTAAGCTGTTTTTGTAACTTTTTAAAATTTTGCATTTAAAATAATAATCTGAGGGTTATAAAATTTATATCACGAGAAAGATCATAAAAATACATTTAAAATGAATCTTTTTCAATCTTAATTCAATTTTCTGATTTTTGGGGATTTTTAAAGATTAAATTTTAGAATTTAAATTATTAAATTTTGGACATTATCCAAAAAAATATTAAAATAGAGTAAAAGATATGTTTTTTAAACTGTACTATATTAACTGTACTATATCCTTCAGTATGTTCTGTCAGATTTAACTTGAATATTTACTTATACATTAGTTGGGATATAATAATATCCGTTACGATTATTTTATAAATATTTTTTTACATCAATTGCATGCATAGCTCGTTGTATTTATTATATATATATATATATATATATATATATATATATATATATATATATACATACAGTGGAATCTCGATCTATCGTTTTCAAGGGACCGATTGAAGTGAACGATAAATGCGAGAAAACGATAGATGCGGAAACTAACAAAGCAATATGATCGTTGGGACTGGATAAAATGAACGACACATACGGAAAAACGATGGATCCGAAAACGATCGATCGAGATTCCACTATATATATATATATATATATATATATATATATATATATATATATATATATATATATATATATATATATATATATATATATAATTTTTCTTTTTTTCTTTTTGGTATTAATTGCATACATTGACCGTTGTATGTAATTTCAATGTTCTCCGTAGCGAAGTAAGGGTATTCAGCTAGAATATATATAAAGTAATACTGTATCGTATATACTTGTGGATGGTAAATCCACGGTTGGTTTGTATATATGTATACGAGTAACCGATTATAATTTAAATCGATTTCGTCAATATGATTTAGATATTGCTTTCTCCTAGCAATTGTACATATTTTTTTAAAGTTTCAATTGTTCACGGTAAATATTTTGGTAACATGTATCCTAGAATTCAGTTGCGATTTCACACGTTCCGGAATGGCTGAAGATTTGCAAAATCCCTTTAACAAAACATACAGGAAGCCAAGATATTTTCTTTCAATATCCAGCAGGACCTTTCCATACGAAAAGAAGGCGACAATAACATGATCTTCTCTGAAACGTGGATTTGGATGTAACCCCAGAGAACCCGGTAAGAATTGACCATACAGCAGAAAATAGCTTTTTTTTCCTTTCTTCTTTCTACTTTTCTTCTTGGTATTTTCCTTTACGCCTATAGCGTGATATACTTAGGCTGCGGATCACGCAAAATGAAAAAAAAAAATCAATATTGGAGCTCCCTATTTTTCTTCCATATATATATTTATATATCTATATATATATTTTTCGCAATTGTCAAAAGTAGGAGATGCAAAAGTTCTTTCACGGAATCTTCAATTTATATATAGGAATATTTTATAGGAAAACATGCGAATTTTTCAAAAATAAACATCGTTTTTACATATATAAATATGGATTCACAAGTAGGTAAATGTGTTTATCATAAAGTAAAGAATGTTTTAATATATATTAGGCTGAAATTGCTATAAAATATACATTTCAGAAATTTGTCGAAGTTTAAATTTTGTACGAATCAAAGCAGTAAAATATGGTGATTCTCAGTGTTCCTTTACTATGTCAGTTATCTCAAGTGATTACTACTCTATCTTGGTGCATGCTGCCTTTCCTAACTTGCTTTGTGACCCGGGAGGACTTTTGTTAAGGCCTATATTATATTGAATACAGGCCTACATTATCGAAAATTTTAGCAATCATAAAACCTATCAACTTTGACCAAATATTCTTAACAAATTGAAACAAACACTAATTAGGTTATTCACCTTTATGAGATTTTGATCTTTCTTCATATTTTCATAATTTTTTTAATTAAAGGAACTAGAGCTAAACCCACTAGAATTGAAAAAATATTATATAGTTCTTTTGTAAAGACCTATATAATAATTCTAAAAAATATGAAATTTTTTTTTATTTGTAATATTATACAGGGACGGCAAACATTTTAGAAAGGACCGAATTGTACAATTTTAAGCTCGGTTGGCCAAGTAGCAAACACAAGATATGAATGGGTAATTTTCTCATGGAGCAAAAACAACGTTAATTTTTTTATTATGAAGTGATACTTTTAAATAATATTTTTACACATTTTATTAATACTTGCACAAAAAATACAATAAAAGATTTACATCTGCATAATAAAAAACGTTATTATTAAATAGATTAAAATTTCTAACGCGAAGAATGTCATTTTTTTTCTGAGATAGTATTTCATCGTACTACAGTTTGAAATTAGTACTTCCTACCGTTAAAGTTATTTGCAAATGG